>JAZKJV010007007.1:600000-996613 GCA_037367405.1 Ottelia alismoides | reverse complement strand
TTTTATTTCAATAGAAGATCATGCAAGTTCATTGTTCTGCAGTTCAGGGACCAAATTGCATATAGTTCATAAGTCTTCAACAAATAATAACATAAAAGAAGTGCAAGAAGGAATGTGTAATTTACCCACTTAAAACGTGCAGTTCACGTGCTTGAAGCTGGCAGGGGCGGTTTTGTAATTTTGAAATCCTCCGGGGGCTTGACTGTAATTTCCCCCTTTTTTTAATGAATCAAAAGCCCTAGGGTTGTTCTTCGTTTCACGCACAGGGGATGGCACCAAAGGGGTCGGCGCCGATCTTCTTCTTCGGCCGTACGAGGGACGACGGCTGGCAGAAGGGGCGGCGATGGCGATGGAGCACCACGCGCGGAGAAGGCGCCCAACGGCGGTGGAGGGCAACAGCGGTGGCGCGTCAACAGGAGCACGCGGGAGGCGCGATGCTGGAGGTTGGTGCGGGAATGGTGCGGCGCCGGAGGATCAAAGGCGGGGCTCCGCTTGAAGGTGTTGAGGACGGGCTGAGCAGCAGGTTGGCGAGCGCGCCTGCGAGGCGGTGGGCTGCAGCTGAGGGCGGCGCTGCCGCCCTTCGACGACGGCCAGGTGGTGGTCTCAGCGGCGAGGGGGGTGGCCACCTGCAGTGGGCGGCGGGGGGTTGATGGCCCTGCCGCCTGTGTTCGAATGATTTTTTTTTAATTTTTTTAAATTTTTTTTATGTAAACAGAGGATAAAAAACTTTTTTTTAGTTCTTTTTGTAAATCCGAAAAACAGGAAATAAAAAGGATAGAGATTTTTTTTAATTTTTTTAAATTTTTATATGATCCTGCAAAACAAACGTTAGAGATAAAAAAAATGAATTTTTTTTATTTATCTAGAAATCGGAATGTGGATGGGGATTCGGTGAAAGTGAGGAATCGAATCCGATCTCCGGCCACCGTACGTGGTCGGAGTTGAGAGATCGTGGGAGATAGAAATAGAAGGCGGAGAGATCATGAAAGTCAGATGACAAATCGAGTCGATGGCGGATCAAATCGAGATGGAGAATTTTTTTTAAAGATCTAAAAAAATGACGATGGGAAAAAATGCAAAAAATAGAACTACGATTGAACTAAGATAAAATGTGAAGAAAAATTTGGATCTCACCTTAGGAGTGGAAAATGGACTGTGATCTTCTCGACAAGGCCGACTCGCTGTCACCGGACGGCTTGGAGGCTAGGCAACTTCCTCGACGAAATTTCTCTCGGAGATCGGGCTCCTCTCTCTAAAGATTGATCAGGTTGGAATGAGGGAGATGGAGCCATATAAATAGAAAAGACATTTGAATTTTTGAATTTTTGGATAAGAAGATAAGAGAGATGAATTTTTGAATTTTTTTTGGTGGAAGAGATAATCATGAGAGATAAAATGGAAAGATAAAATTATTTACAAAATTATCTAATTTTTTTGAATTTTCGTCACTTTATTTATTTGAATTAAAAATGTTATTTTTTTATTTGTTTATGATGGTTAGTTAAAAATAGCAACTATATACATGTACTATATACATATATGACATTATATACAAGGATAGATGGGGGAAATTAGCCTCTTTTTTTTGTTTTAAGAAATTTATTATTTGTTTATTGTTATTTTTAGTAAAAATATTTACAAATATAAATACAAATATAATATGCACAAAATACAAGGGAAAATTGCACAAACCACCCCGGAAAATCGACTTTTCAACCATAACTCCAAAAATTATGAAATCACAGCCATTTTGAAGATAATCAATGGAAGTTATATTGGTTCAATTTGATATTATATGGAGCCGGAATTAATCTATAAATTAGTGCTTAGTGGTTTTTTCCAAGTGTGGCTACTTTTATTCTGTACATGATTTAATTGTGCAATCATTTTTATTAATTAGGACACATTTTTATTTACAACTTTGGTTTTGAATGTTATTTGATTTAGAGTCAATTAAGGTACAAATAAATTAATGTCAGTTTTGTACAGATATACACAAAATAAGTGAGAAATACATTTTTTTGGATTTTCTAGTTGAGGACCCTATCTCCCCTACTTTATTCCTGGTAGATCAGGTCAAGTCTTGACCTTCTCTCGGGTTCGGGTCAGCCTGTATACAGTCTTCCTTTTTTATTTTATTTTCTTTATTTTTCCTTTCTTTCTTTATTTATCTATTTTAGGTTAAAATTAGTAAGGAGTGTACAATATTTACACACAAATGCAAGTTAGCAAGAATATAGTGTTAGCGTTATATGCAGGTGTTTATAAGGGATTTTAAGCTAAAATAAATGAATAAAAATGACGAATCGCAGATTCATCATCCCCCTATGCTTTACCTTTGCTAGTCCCTTAGCAAACACTTATTTGAAAGAATAAGTGAAGAAGAAAATGAAAGGGAAAATAAAGAAAGTAGGACAATATTGAGTATTAAACTTATCTTCATAAAATTGTCGTTTGGAGCTCTGTCGGACCTTTGGATTATTTGTGTGTCGGAACTTATGTGAGACTTAGAATTTTAAAACCAATAGCCTTCAAGTTCTACACATTATTGTCACAGTTTTGGCCCAGAAGTCATCTTAGATCGTTCCTCTTTCCAAAGCATACCCTATGAACATTGAACAATCGACTCATGTGTGTGAAAATTTTAGCTCTTCCCATCCAGAATGCCGGACTACCATGCAAATCTCCTCTCCAATAACTCGTCCTCGGGAAGTCAGGTATTTCCTTCTAAGGTCTGTCGTGCTGTGTTCACAATCGAATTGGGGAGAAGTTAGAAGAATGAGAAAAGAACTGGAGGGTGGTTTAGTGTAGTCACCTCTCCTTGTGAAGCTGGCCAGTGTAGCCGAGTCTCCACCAAGATCTGCAGGTTTTCTTGAAGCTTGGACATTTTTGGTCAGATATTTATTTGGTAGTAGCTTCTTTGTATTTGGAGTTTTGGTGGTTCTGCTTGGATCTTGTTGTGCCCCTACGGATATAGAATCTTTTTTTCCGTACATGTTTTGGGATCTTAGAAAAAATTGTGCCCAGCCGTCCATCCCTTTTCCAAAGCTTTATTTCAACCCGTACTCCGGTCTTTAGATTTCCACGCTACCAGAAAAGAAACTCACATAGTCTTCCAACATCCCGTCTGTGTTGAGCTAAGTGCATAGTGCGAGAGTATAAATTAATTCGCTATTCCAGAGTTGTACCCAGAATGAAGAGACCAGGGTTAGACAGTAAGGGTCAAATGCTGCACATTGTCATGTGGAACTCAAAGAATTAAGTCAAAGACCTGAAGCTTCTAAAATCCTATTTATCGGTGAAGTTCCTCTGAGAATTAGGTGGATTAAGGTCCAACTAAGCTCCATTCTTCAATTTTATTCCAGACATAGTTTAAATATCAACGCTATCCTGAAAAATGCACATGCAAATGCAGAATATGAACAATGCAGAGAGTTTTTTTAAAGAATGATGCAAATGTGAAAAGAACCATTTTTTTAAACAATTTTCTAATTTTGAATTTTTTTATCGATTTTTGGGAGAAAAATGCAGATGTGAAAGAAAGTTTTTTTATGCAAATTTTTATGATTTTTGGTTTTGTAGTTTTTTTAAAGGAGAAAGGGTTAGTAATATATACAAGTATATACAAGAGACTTTTTTGTGTTTTTTTGTTTTTGTTTGTTTTTTTTGTTTTTTTTTGTTTTTTTTCTCCCTCTCTTCCCATTTTTTTGTTTTTTTTGTGTTTTTTTTGTTTTTGTTTTTTTGTGTTTTCTTTGTTTTATTTATTTTTTTTGTTTTTTTTTGTTTTCTTTTTTTTTGTTTTGTTTTTTTGTTTTTTTTGGTTTTTGTTTGTTTGTTTGTTTGTTGTTGTTTTTATATACGTGGATTTTATAAAATATACACATAACCCTCCAAATAAATATATTTAAAATTACGAGTTATGTCTAAAGTATATATACCATATATACGACACCCCCCTATACTTAGCTCGAACTATGTCCTCATAGTGATCAGAGAGCGACAAAGGAAGACATAACTCGTGCTAAGCAAAGAAAGGTGAAAAGACTCCTATGCTACAACGACTCAAAGAAAAAGATAAAATGAAGAGAAGTTGGTGATCCCACCCTATACTTAGGATCAAGTAATCCTAAGTATTGTGGAATGTACAAAGGGGAAAATCGATGAAGAGAATGTACAGACTCACAAAGACACGATATGAACAACATCACCCCCCTATACTTAGGGTAGAGTATCCCTAACTATAGGCAACAACAAAGAGGGTGATAAACAGGACTAATATGAACAACACAAATCCTTCACCACCCTATACTTAGGATAAAGCACATCCTAAGTATAGCATATACACACACACACACGGAAAACGGGTGAATGATAAAACGGGAGATGACAGAGTAAAACGAAAGGATATACAAGAGGAGTGGATGTACAAAGGATATGAAGGTCGAAAGCGAGCCTTCTTGCGGGACCGCTGAGGTATGGATTTGACAAGGTGTAGGTCGATATTGGGATCATCATTAGACATAAACTGAGTAGGATCGACCAAGAAAGTATCCTCAGCGGTTTCAGATTGTGCAGGCCTAAACCGATTATTGGAAGTAGCGTGGTCATGTCCTGCCTTGAAGTCTCACAAACATCAAAGTAGAATGGCTCGAAATCATTATCAGAAAAAGTAGGATCAATTTCAGCCTGGCGAGCCTCTATAGGATCATCATCTTTATCAAAAGGCCCAAATTCCTTTATAAAAGCAATCAAATCAAATTTGGCCTGATCGGTCTCATCTGAATCAGGGTGAGTAGGAACAGACTTATCAGTGAAAGTAGTCGAATTGTGTCCGTCCTGTTTAGTCTCAGAGTCTGCCTTCCGCTCTAGGGTGTCTATCGTGTAAATCCCGTGGATGTCATCAATGCATCGCCACATACCAGAAGAGGAAACACCAAAGTCTATACTTTCCGAGTCCTCCTCCTTGAAGAGGAATTCTCGTGTCTCAGTATCATCCATCATATAGCAAAAATCTCTGGTATTATCATCATGATCAAAGTCCTTGGGGTTGTCTAAAAGGGTGGGCTCTCATGGATGCGAGTTTCTGGATGGTAGTGGGTGTAGTGATTAACACATCGCTCCCTACATCAGAACGGAAGCGAATCTCTACTGAACCATAGTCAATAACGGCTCCCGCAGAGGCAAGGAAAGGCCGTCCCAGGATGATTGGAGGGTGCTCCACAAGGGTGGAGGTCTCCATGGGCATTACAACAAAATCTGAAGTAAAATTCATGCCCTGAATAAGAATGACGGCATTTTCTAGAATACCCTTCGGCCTCTTGATAGATCCATCAGCGAATTGAACTATCATCCTGGTTTTCTTGAGAGGCCCAAGATGAAGAGACTGTACCATAGAAAAGGGTATTATATTGATTGATGAACCGCCGTCAAGGAGAGCGTTATCACAAGAATAGTCAGATATGGAGCAACTCACAAGAGGTGTGGTCGTGTTCCCTTTCTTAAATACGGACGGTGAGAGATGGCGTAGGCAGTGGCCATGGTCAAGATGTGATGCTCAGATCTTCTCCTTTTCTTTCTTTTCTTGTGTTGAGGAGTAGATAAATCTGACATGGCCTGTTGAAGTGGGGCTTTAATGATCTCATGAAGGGTGGCCACCACTTCAGGTTTAGTCAACATTTTTTTGAATTTTTGGACCTCATCCATACAAGGGAGGAGGTCGGAATCAGCATTTACATGAGGATTGCCAAGAGCAGTCTATACAGTGGCATCCTCGGGATCTAGGTTGGGGACATGGCTGTGTGGGTAAATGATCGGGCATTTGGGTTCTTTTCTCACAAAATGAATCAATAATATGTCTCCCAGATTCTTTTTGTATTTTCAAAATTTTCTCATTTTTTGTGTTTGGATGATTTCAAGCTCTCATGATTATCCTCGAGTGAATCAATATCCTTAAATATTGGAGCAGCGTTTTGTCTCTCATTTATGTTAATAAAATTGGAAATCTTCGAATTCATATGCTCCACCATTTGATTCATGTGTTAAGTGTGGAAACCATGAAAGGTGACTCCAAAATCCCAGGATCGGGTGGGTTGAATGAGGGTGGGTGAAAATCAAAGTCCTCCGTCTCCTGAAAATAATGGGTTAGGCGGATATGCACAAACATCAGGAGGAAGATCCTCCTTGAAAAGGGAAGGTGGATCGTCTGGAGAGTACAAGGTATCTGCGAAGATCGGATTAGAATAACTCCAGTCGGCCATCTTCGAAACAAAGGATGGGAGAGCACGAGGGTCAAGCCAAAAGATATGGAGAAAAAGGCGCAAATGCACAGAAAAGATCTGGTATGCACACAAACAATCAAACATAATACAAACCCCCAGTTCACCAACTCAACGCAATGTGAAGACCGTGAAGGTTCGGTCTCTTAATCTTGTATGTTTTAGAGCTAGGTGATAATTACAAAGTTGTACAAACACTTAGGTTGAATTATGGATTTGGGCACTACCTTAGTGTGTACGCGAGCAAGTTAAAACGAATACAATGAGGGGGTTACTCTCCCCAAAACAATTATTTTTCCTTGTAATTTTTTAGGGTCGAGTTTTCTTTAACAGTCCCAAATTTTAGGCAGTTATCACTTGGTTAAAATATTTTCAAATAATCGCCTACCGAGTGTCCAATTTCCTTTTTAACTTATGTGAGTGAAAACAAGGGAGGAGATCGGAAATGCCAATGCGCGATTAAAAACGATGATGCGTGCAGGGGTTAGAAATGCGTACCTTGTCGCCAGCACTCTACATGCAAGTGATCCGCGCAGAATTTAAATACAGAAAATAAACTAACCTATATGCAAATGCAAGTAAACCGTCCTAGATGATAACTTCTATTAACGGGCAAGAACAAGTTAATTTTACTAAGTCCAAATTACGATCTACTCTATAGGCACAGAAAATTCTTGTTTAGGGTGTTTGGACCTAATTAATTACCTGGCTCAAGCAAATTAATTAAAGAAATCAATAGGTGGCTTTCGAAATCTGCGGGAAAACAAAGAAAATAAAGGCGATGAAAACAAAACCGATGAGGTCCCCCAAGTGCACAGGCACTTGGCGAAACAGACCCCGCAACAAATGAATGTCCGTTTACAAGAGTTCAAATGCTAGAAAATAAAGACTCTCTCTCTTTTTTTCTTTCTCTTTTTTTTCGGCTCTTTCAATTTTCTTCTCCTCTTCTCACGCTATCTTGCGGCTTGGTGAAGAATCAAGCCGTCTCCACGTCGCTTGGGTGCTTCGGCTCTCCTAGGATCGCCTCCTTCGCTCCGCGGGCCCTCGCAAGAAAAAGAAAAGAGAATGTGCAAGAAACACAATTTTCAAATATGAGAAAATGATGAAATAAATGCAATGGATATGAACAATGGAATAATGTGGCGAACAGATAAACAGGTATTTACAACCAAGAATAGCAGGTCAAAAGAGTAACCTAGCTACCCTCGCCGTGCCTCCCCGGCAACGGCGCCATTTTGTTGAGCGAGAATTCAGGGTTTTTTTATTTTTTTTGATTTTATTCCCTCCCTGGCAACGACGCCATTTTGTTGAGCGCGAAATTCGAGGACGGAAATTAATTGATGGTAATTAGGGTCGTTGTTTTTCCCCAAAACCTCGCGTCAACAAAGATATTTTTATATGATTTTTGCTACTTATTAACCTGTATAGCGGACAGGGTCGAACTCAGGGAGGCTACAATTCCCGAGGGTTATTCAATTAATGAGAAACTAATTAAAAGAAAACAGGAATCTCAAAGGGACAACTATCCTTGGTTTTTGTGATTTTTTTATCTTTTTATTTTTTTAATTTTTATTTCTAATTTTTTATATTTTCTGATTTTCAATTTTTAGTGATTTTGATTTTGCAATTTTTTTATTTTCAAAAATAACACGATGCAATATTCACAAGATTAAAAATACGCACACCAACTCTTTTTACAATTTATCAATTAATCAAAGAAACTCAGAAAAATTTAAAGTAATTATTTTTGTGTTTTGAATGTTTTGAAATGTTTTTGAGAATTTTTGTGGAATTTTCAAATGTTTTTGTGTTTTTCTAAAAATCAAACAGTGAGGAAACAAGAAAATGTGCACAGCTTGGAGTAATTTGCAATTTAAAAATCTTTTAAATGCCCAAAACTCCTGACAATTAATTTAAGACAAAATAGAAACAAATATCTACAAACAGGAACTGAAATCACAATTTTTCGATTTTTGTAGAATTGTTTATGATTTTTATAAGGTTTTTGATGTTTTTCAAATTTTTTTGGCTTTTAAAAGGAATTAATGCATGAAAATTGGTCTTAAATTAAAAGACAATGAAATAAAACTACTCTAATTTTTTTGGAATTTTTGGAGCTATTTTCGAATTTTTATGAATTCTTGAATTTCAGGAACACAAAAAGGCATTGTTTTTTATTTTTTAATAATATCAAATGAAGTCAAAATGCTACGAAAATTTTATGCTAGGAAGAATATCACATCAGGAGTATAGCACAATTTTCTCAAAATTTTTGAAGCATGAGAAACATTTATTTCAATAGAAGATCATGTAAGTTCAATGTTCTGCAGTTCAGGGACCAAATTGCAAATAGTTGATAATTCTTCAACAAATAATAACACAAATAAAGTGCAAGAAGGAATGTGTAATTTACCCACTTAACGTGCTTGAAGCTGGCAGGGGCGGTTTTGTAATTTTGAAATCCTCCGGGGGCTTGATTGTAATTTCCCCCTTTTTTTAATGAATCAAAAGCCCTAGGGCTGTTCTTCGTTTCACGCACAGGGGATGGCACCAAAGGGGTCGGCGTCGATCCTTCTTCTTCGGCGGTACGAGGGACGGCGACCGGCAGACGGGGCGGCGATGGCGATGGAGCGCCGCGCGCGGAGAAGGCGTCCAGCGGCGGTGGAGGGCAACAGCGGTGGCGCGTCAACAGGAGCGCGCGGGGGGCGTGATGCTGGAGGTTGGCGCGGGAATGGTGCGGCGCCGGAGGATCAAAGGCGGGGCTCCGCCTGGAGGTGTTGAGGACGGGCTGAGCAGCAGGGTGGCGAGCGCGCCTGCGAGGCGGTGGGCTGCAGCTGAGGGCGGCGCTGCCGCCCTTCGACGGCGGCCAGGTGGTGGTCTCAGCGGCGAGGGGGTGGCCACCTGCAGTGGGCGGCGGGGGTTGATGGCCCTGCTGCTTGTGTTCGATTGATTTTTTTTAATTTTTTTAATTTTTTTATGTAAACAGAGGATAAAAAACTTTTTTTTAGTTTTTTTTGTAAATCCGAAAAACAGGAAATAAAAAGGATAGAGATTTTTTTAATTTATTTTTTTTTAATTTTTTTTATTTTTATATGATCCTGCAAAACAAACGTTAGAGATAAAAAAATGAATTTTTTTATTTATCTACAAAATCGGAACGTGGATGGGGATTCGGCGAAAATGAGGAATCGAATCCGATCTCCGGCCACTGTACGTGGTCGGAGTTGAGAGATCGTGGGAGATAGAAATAGAAGGCGGAGAAATCAAGAAAGTGAGATGACAAATCGAGTCGATGGCGGATCAAATCGAGATGGAGAATTTTTTTTAAAGATCTAAAAAAAATGACGATGGGAAAAAAATGCAAAAAATAGAACTACGATTGAACTAAAATAAAATGCGAAGAAAAATTTGGATCTCAACTTAGGAGTGGAAAATGGACCGTGATCGCCTCGACAAGGCCGACTCGCTGTCACCGGACGGCTTAGAGGCTAGGCAACTTCCTCGACGAAATTTCTCTCGGAGATCGGGCTCCTCTCTCTAAAGATTGATCAGGTTGGAATGAGGGAGATGGAGCCATATAAATAGAAAAGACATTTGAATTTTTGAATTTTTGGATAAGAAGATAAGAGAGATGAATTTTTGAATTTTTTTTGGTGGAAGAGATAATCATAAGAGATAAAATGGAAAGATAAAATTATTTACAGAATTATCTATTTTTTTTGAATTTTCGTCACTTTATTTATTTGAATTAAAAAATGTTATTTTTTTTATTTTTTTATGATGGTTAGTTAAAAATAGCAACTATATACATGTACTATATACATATATGACATTATATACAAGGATAGATGGGGAAATTAGCCTCTTTTTTTGTTTTAAGAATTTTATTATTTGTTTATTTTTATTTATAGTAAAAATATTTACAAATATAAATACAAATACAATATGCACAAAATACAAGGGAAAATTGCACAAACCGCCCCGGAAAACCGACTTTTCAATCGAAACTCCAAAAATTATGAAATCACAGCTATTTTGAAGATAATTTAATTTAGAATTCAATGGAAGTGATATTGGTTCAATTTGATATTATATGGAGCCGGAATTAATCTATAAATTAGTGCTTAGTGGCTTTTTTTCCAAGTGTGGCTATTTTTATTCTGTACATGATTTAATTGTGCAATCATTTTTATTAATTAGGACGCATTTTTATTTACAACTTTGGTTTTGAATGTTATTTTATTTAGGGTCAATTAAGGTACAAATAAATTAATGTCAGTTTTATACAGATATACACAAAATAAGTGAGAAACACATTTTTTTTTGGATTTTCTGGTTGAGGACCCTATCTCCCCCTACTTTATTCCTGGTAGATCAGGTCAAGTCTTAACCTTCTCTCGGGGTTCGAGTCAGCCTGTATACAGTCTTCCTTTTTTTATTTTATTTTCTTTATTTTTCCTTTCTTTCTTTATTTATTTATTTTAGGTTAAAATTAGTAAGGAATGTACAATATTTACACACAAATGCAAGTTAGTAAGAATATGGAGTTAGCGTTATGTGTGGGTTTTTATAAGGGATTTTAAGCTAAAATAAATGAATAAAGATGACGAATCGCAGATTCATCACCACTACAGGCGGTAAAGGGTTCTCGGTCCCTGCTAACAGCACGACTATCTCAGCTTGCAACTCGTTCTGAGTTCTAAATTGTTCTCGTATCTGGATATTCATATGTTGGAGAGTGTCGAGAATTCCTTTCGTGACATCTGCGGCTGGATCTGGTCTTCTGTCATGATGCTCCTCAGCTGGTGGCATCTCTTATGCTGGTCCTTTGCCTCGAGCCATGTGTTTTAGATCTGCTGTGAAAGAAAATGCCTCGTAAGAACTCAAAGAAAAATCAGCGGGAGATATCGATGATGTATTGAGATCAGGATCTGCCTCAATAGACTGGCTAGGAGGCGAGGGAGTCTGCGTCTGATTCTCCCCAAGGCCAGATGTGACCAACTCGGGAAGAGAGCTTGTGAAGATGTACGATGGACAGTGGACAGTCGAGAGCTTACAGAGTCTGAGAAGAAAAGCCGTCGAGTCATCATCTTTGATGTCAAGGGAATGATCGAAAGAGCACGATTTGCGATTCAAGATAGATGGGGAAATGCGTAAAGCCGCAGTAACTCACGCCCCGCAATCAAACACAAAGCAAACCCCGATTTCACTAACACAACCTTATGATGACCGTAAGAGTTCGGTCTTTTATCTTGTCAGTTTTAGGGTTGTAATTAAAAAACAAGTATAATCGATTACCGCAAGCTGATAGGAGCCCGATTTTTCCCCGCAATACTGTCCCGAGTCCTTATAGAAAATCACTTGCTCTCAACCAACATGGGAGTAAGTACAGACCGTTTCCGGCTACCCATTTTGCTTAAGGACGGAGCCTTACGCAGTGTCCTCTAAACCCCCACTCTGCTAAGTAAACCCAGACTGTTTCCGGCTACCCGAGCGTACCCACTGAAAATAGTGATCAGGTGTATAGACTAAGTAGTAATTTGAAAGAAAGATGGGTTTATATACTTAAGGGTCGTCTCTCACTCGCGCACTCTGAGGAGAAATGTATGGGGGTTACTCTCCCAAATCAAGTGAATCTTACGTTTATTTTAGATCAGATACGTTAGGAGTCCCGATTTTATTTTGGAGGTTTTATATTTTTTGAGTTTTTCAGATAAATGTCTACCGAGTTTTCTTAATTTTCTCTTTATAAAAAGCCTAAAATCATGCACCTAGGTTGCGAGTCCTAAGACTAACTATGAAAGCACAATCAGATAGAATAAAAGAAAACTCCTAATCAAGCACCTAACCTCGAGAAAAGCCGCAGAAAAATCGTTGATGCGAAAAAACCACGGACGTTGCCCTGATCCCCCGAATACACGGTACTCGGCGAATCAGACCCCGAGAAAAAATGGGAGGGGAGGTACAAGTCGGGATGTCCTTAGTGGACCCCTTCTACTAAAGTTCAATACAGTTCTCTCTCTCTCTCTTACAAAATTACACTAATCAACACTGCCTTCTGCAGCCGACTCGTAAAGAAGGAGTCAACCTCTACTCTCTCAACTGAGTCAGCTTCCTAATAATCCGGTTGATCCTGTAGGCCCTGCGAAATTGGTTAGCAGCTAAAGACGATCGATAAATGACTCGAGAAAAACTGTAAGAAAAACCGAGTAAAAACTGCGAAAAATGAGAAGAGAGATAAAAAAATCACAAAATATGTAAAAAAATCAAAATAACACTAACGCCTCCCCGGCAACAGTGCCATTTTGATGCGAGCTCGGATCCGATTGCAGTTAATTGATTGTGTTGTCAGTGTAGAAAACTACAAAGAGACCCGAGTTTACATCAAACAAAAATTCGGTTTTAAAATATGAGAGAGAAAGAGAAGGTGAATTAATAGGCTTCTCTCCTATTTTAAACTTTACACTATTTTATTTAGCCAGGTAAGTGTGCTTGGGTCGAACTCAAGGAGGCAGAATAGAGATATTTAGATTTTTGAGTTAATAGGATATTTTTGTGATTTTTTATCTCTTTTCGGAACAAGTTGATTTTTAAGTTTTTAATTGATTTTATATTTTCCAATTTATTTTTTTTTCAAGGTGATATTTTTTGCCTACAATATAGTATGGAAGAAATAGGTGAAATATAGGTGATATTATATAGTAGGTAAAACGAGCGAGCAATGGGCTCGAAGAAAACTAAAAAAAATCAAAACGGAGTTGAAATTCGAGAAATCAAAACATGACGATAACGTGACGAAAATACATAAGCAATCTAGAAAATTTTGCTAGGGTAGTTGTGTAACTACCCTAGAAAAATCTACAAAAAATAGTGTCAAAATGCATCCAAAATCCCCCTACAACTCAGGGGTAGAAATACAAGAAAAAGAAATAAAGTTCTGCAGTTTAATCCTCTGTCAGGGACTAGAATGTAATAGAAATAGAAAGTTATTGCAATTAGGTCCCTGTGGAGGGACCTAATCGCAATTTCTGGAAAGGCTGGAGGCGGCTGGAACTTCTGGAAGGCTTCTAGGTTCAATATGCAAAATTCACATCGATTCGCATGGACGGTGGAGATTAGAAGGTCAGGCGCAATCTGGGACGTCCACGTCTGCCACATGTCAACAAAATTTACACTGGTTGTTTTTGAAGTTCTTCAGACACTTGACGCAGGTAGCGAAGGCGGCGTCTTGTCTGAATTCTTCCCGTCGATCAGAGTGTAGCTTGGGCCTCCTGTAGGGCTAGAGGGGTGGCTCCTCCACCCCTCGAGCTCACCTACGGGTGAATTCGGCCGAAAGAGGAGGAGATCGGCGAGGCGAAGTCGATGAAGATGGACGGCCTTGCTGCACCTCGAAATGAAAGAAGTTGTTGCTCCTTCTTCAATGGCAATTTGCGTGATGATTGAAGACTCCAAATGTCTTGTAATCGCTCCAGAAGGTAGTTGGATCTGCAAAAATGAACAACACATGCTCGATTTGCGGAGAAATCAGCCAACAAATTAAATTCTGCAAGATCAAAATGGCATTTCCAGTTCTAATGAAATGTGTATGAGAAACAACAAAGAAATGAGATGTGATTTAGTTTGAGTATGAAATGGTTTGGATATTAGATTTGAACGTGCGTTTAAGAGGTAGGATTAGACATCCTAATGACGTGCTTAAGATCCCTAATGGAGGCATGAATATCGAGAAATGAAATGGCAAAAATGGATGAATACCTGTGAAGGTAAGGGTGTAGAACCCCTGCTGATCGTCACTCGAGGGGCCGACTTCCCGGATCTCCAGGCGCATGCGGCGGCGATGCAAGGTGAGGTTGACGCCATGGAACTTCTCCCCGATGGTCCTCCTTCCACACGGTCCTCCTTGGGCAGAGCTGTCACCTCTAGAGCGGGCAGAGCAAGGCTAGGAAGAAAGGAGTCCGACCACTGGATCTGAGTTTCATGTGGTTAAGGAAAAGTTAGTTGGAATCCGCCAACTTTGGGGGTATTTATAGAATAATTACTTGGGCTTCAAGATTAATCTACTGGTGGTCAAATAAGTAGGTTGTTAGGAGAAGAGATCAAGGGCTTAGATCTCCTGAAGGAGTTATGAGTTGCGCGGGAAAAATAGGTGAAGTTGGCCGGTTAGAACAGAAGTCTGTATCGGCTTCTTGGAGAAGAAGCACCAGGTGCTGACACATGTCAGCACCTGGTCGGCCAGATATATAAATAGCTTTTAAATTAGATAATAAATAATAAATAACGTTATTTTAAATAGGTATAAAAATAAGAAATGTAAATAATTAAATTATCTAAATTATAGATTAATTACTTTTTATAAATGATAAATTTTATTCGAAATATAATTATTATATTAATAAGTAAGTATAGATAAATAGGTTTTGGATTTTTAATTTAATAAATAAATAATTAATTAAATATTAATATTGTATTTTCTTAATTATTAGGGTAATAAATAAAGGCTATGTGAATTTTTAGAGATTTTGATAAATTAGTTTACATATATTTGTAAATACATGTATAAGTTATCTAGTTCATTTTTATCTATAAATTAGGGTTTTGGATTTTATAAAAATTATAAATTAGCTCCAAAAATTCTGAAATAAATTATGATGAAAATACAATATCATGAAAATAATTAGAAATTATAAAGATAATAAAATTATAAATAGTGTCTTCTATATAAAATAAATAGCTCAGAAACCCCGTTGTCATTAGGTCCCAAAACCGACTTTTTGCAAACGGACTCCAAATTCAATGACTCTATTATTTAAAGAATATTATTTAATGAACTTTAAAGGTGAGTAGCTTGAAATTGGAGTTTGTATGAAGAAATTATGAGGTTCGGAAGTTGAGAATTTGACAATTTAAAAGTAGGATTTCTTGGCATATCTACAGGAGAATATTTTTAACTTATTTTTATATTTTATATACATTTTTAGAAATATTAGGAAAAGAATTTGGTGAAAAATATGTACATATGAATTATTTAAAAATCAAGGAAGTTTTAGTATTTATTTGATAAATAGTGACAAGTGTGTGAAATGTATCTTAATTTATTTTTATGGTTTTCTTTCCTTATGTGCCCCTACTTATTGGTTTGTCCACCAATCCATGCTGACTTGGTCTCGGGGGTTAGGTTACATAAATATATCGTGAGGCTATATTTATATATATAAGTCATATTGTACATATATACATGTTGTTTTCATTGCATTTTGCCTTCATTTATTATTATTTAAAAATCAAAAACATGTTATTTTTCCCATTTTGAAATTCCAAAATTCATAAAAATTCAAATATTGTTCCAAAAAATTCAGAAAAATTAGAGTAGTTGAATTTCATTGTCTTTTAGTTTCTGACCAATTTTCACAATTAATTAATTATAAAACCCAAAAAAATTGAAAACATCAAAAATCTTATAAAAAATCACAGAAAATTCTACAAAAATCCAAAAATTTTGATTTCAGTTCCCTTTTGTAGATATTTGCTTCTAGTTTGTCTTAAAAATAATTGTCAGGAGTTTTGGATACTTAAAATATTTTTAAATTGCAAATTACTCCACGATGTGCACATTTTCGCATTTTCTTAATGTTTGAGTTTTAGAAAAATATAAAAACATCTGAAAATTCCACAAAAGTTCTCAAAAATATTTCAAAACTTTTAAAACACAAAATATTTTTTGGATTTTTCTGAGCATTTTTGACAAATTGAAAAAATTACAAAAAGAGTTGGTGTGCGTACTTTTGATCTTGTGAATATTGCTTTGTGTTATTCTTCTTGAAAATAAAAAAAATTGCAAAATCAAAACCACTGAAAATTTGAAAATCAGAAAAAATAAAAAGATAAAAAAATCGCAAAAACCAAGGATAGTTGTCCTTTGAGATTCTTGTTTTCTCTTAATTGTTTTTCGATCAATTGCATAACCCTGAGGAATTGTAGCCTCCCTAAGTTCGACCCTGTCCGCTACATGTTAATAAGTAGCAAAATGAAAATAAAAAAATTGTTGTTGTCACGGGATTTTTGGGGATAGCAACAACAACTTGTTTACCATTAAATTTTCCGTCCTCGAGATTCAGTGCAGCAAAAGTACGTCGCCCTGGCGGAGCAGACCGAGTGGGAGTCAAATGAACGAGAAGAGGGGGGAGTGGACCGGCCACACAGGCCCGTATACCCGCAGCTTTTCTGATGTAATCATCAAAACAAGCTTTTGTAATTAGATACATGATAAATATATGGCTTGTTTTCTCTTTGAGGTTTTTATGGGTTAAAAACCCTTTGAGGTTTTTATGGCCACATAGAATCCAAATAAAACACCTAATGACCTTGACTCGAGTCTCGAGGACGAGACTCCCTTTGAGGTTTTTATATTTGTAACATCCGAAATTTACACAAACCCGAACTCGACCCGATTTGGATTCGATTAACCCAATAAAGTTGTTGGTCAATACCAAACAATCTAAAACGATCATCTGATCGTGAATCAAAATTCATTCGGGCGAAATAGACCAAAAAAATCGGTCGCATCGTAATGCGTATCACAGAAAAGCCGCGACGTAAATTCAGAAACCACAAAAAGAATCGAGACCGTCCTTAGATTCGATTCGACGAAACAAGACCAACGGAACCGACCGTTCGTCAATCAGAGGTCGTTTAATATCTTTAAGTTACAAAATTTAATCTTAAACAAAAACCGTATCCGAAAATTTTGGGTATTCAAAACCCGATCGGAAGTATATCAATAGTATACTCATTTTAATCGTCATTTAGAGACGATCAATTCGAGATGTTGTGTGTCAAAATGCGAGGTCCGACACACAATTGCGGGCAACTTTAAGTATACTAAATAAGTAGGAATTTTGGGTTAATATATATATATATATACAAAATGAAGATTATGTATAAGTAGTAGACGGCTATGGTAAAAAAAATATTATTCTACAGAACAACAGAGTTGTACTGTACATTCCAAATCCTCTCCCACGTATAGTTTATTTTTGCCTCCAAGTGGCAACAAAAGAATTAATTGGTGTCACCTTTTGGTTCCCTTTTCTCCCCTTATAAATATCGCCTTTCCTCCTCTCAAAATCCCAACCGAGAGAGAGGAATTCCCTGACCCTTCTTGCTACATCAGGAGCGGCTCCTGTTCCTTCCAATTCTGCAACCTCCATAGCTGTTGCATCAGTGCTCTCCATCGGACATCAAATTTCTGCTGGAAGGAGGCAACTAGTACAAGCTGTTGTTGCCGAGTTGCATGCAGTTGCTATCAAATTCCAGCAAAAAACTGTTGTGATTGATCCATTCTCCCTTCATTTGTTAACCTAAGGTACAGTCCTCACTCCTTGCTGCCATTTCTCCAGCAATTCCTCCAAGAGACCAAGGCCTGGAGGCACTTTTTCTTTGCAACATCAGGCAGCTAGAGCTGCTGTTGTCCCAGTTTCCAGTCCCTCTCCTTCGACTACTGGTTGCTCCAAAGCAACACTCTTATGTTGCATACTCAGGAGCCTTTTCCTTCCCTTGTTGTTGCATGCAAGACTATCCTCTTCATCCAATTTTGAAGCAAATCAAAGGTACCTCCCTATACCTCTTATTTGCTGCCATACATGTTATTCTCCACCTATTGGAATACCATGTTTGTCTTGTTGATTGTGCATGTGCCAAATTCCTCATTTTGCAAGAACTGTGACATCAAGTTGCATGTTGATTTCACCGAAATTCCTGGAAAAAGGTCTATCTGTGCTCTGAGATCTGATTATTGTACGAAAAATTTAATTTACGAAAGTATTGTATGTGCTCTGTCTGTGCTCTTATTGTCTGTGTCTTGATTACTATAGGAAAAAAATGATTTGATAATCATAATATCTCAATGGATTTGTGTTCATATGCAACCATTACCATTTCTTTTGTGTACCTACAGTTGTAAATAAAGTCAATAATATATTATGGTATGTTATATTCACAAATCCTACCTTAGAGTTTATTTTAATCTAGGTCCATAACTTTTAGTTAATATGAAAATGCCAACGGGTCTCCATGTAAGCTTTTAGTATATTATAACGTGTGAACAGATCACAAACTTCTGTAATAGTGCAGGGATTTTCTTAGGCTGCAGATATCTCTTAACATTAGTGTGGATTTAATATACTAGTGCTACATAAAATATAATCAAGATGATGAAATCCTCATACGAGTTATAGAAGCATCCAATCTTTACATGAATTTTATAGAAGGATCTGTAGACCTAACCTTAAATAGTACCCATGCAGTGTCTTCTTATTGATAAAAGTTCTTTGAATCAAAAGGAGGTTGAGCGGCTTTAGTATTTAATCTAAGTCGTTGAGGATCTAATGTGTGTTATGCAGATTCTAATGTTAAATATACTTGCAACAAAAAAAAGATGGAGTGTTAGAAAAATTGATGTCTATTGTTTCCTATTGCATAATACCCCTTTAAATTGAATCATAGGTATCATCAATATAGATGAATGTATACAATAAGTACTGGATGTAATATATTATCATTTACTAACCTTTAGATGATAATGTGAGGTGTTGTTAATAGAAAGTCTATACATAAGAGAATCTATATCGAATATTCATTCATGACCCCAATGATGAACTACTGGGATCAATGAAAAGGTGATGTAAGTGACCAACTTTAACAAAAGGCATATTTACTTTGGAAACACTTTGGACGAATACGGTGATCTGGCCAATTCAAGCATTTGAAAATGATTGTGTCATCAAAATCTCATTGGCAGTCCAAATAAAACACATCTAGTGCCAAACATCTACCTTAATTGCTTTAGTAAATCAAAGGACTTATGTAGTCCTCATTAAGTCATTATTCTTAGATCCTTGAGAAGATTGGTTTGATATGATTCAACAAAGATCAACAATTGCCGATCAGAGTGACCTTTACACCTGATCGTGCGAGGGCGCGGTGACCCTCAACTGGGCGGAAGAATAGGAAGCCCAGTTAAGGCAGCGGCCGCTTAATGCATGGGTCTAGGATCCCAGTCCCTTTTCGGTTTTTACGCGAGCTTGCAGTGTTTTTACGCCTCGCCGGGATCCCGACTTTAGACCAGTTCTACTGACCCCGTCTTTTAGGATGCCCAGGCGGGGGATCCTTGGTTTTCAGTTGTAAGTACGAGCTCGGTTGCCCGTTACCGGTCGGGCTGTTTTTCTAGAGTGACTTTTCCGGGAAGTCCCTCTCACCCGTCTCAGTGGCGTAGTTTGGGAGTAGACCTATCCCTCAATTGGACCGTCCTTCCAATTAGGGGGCGAGACGGAAGAGCCCTTTTGTTGGCTTCTTCACCGCTTGAGTTTTTCTTTCGCCAACAGACTTGGAGATTCTACACCCAGATCATCCATATCTATATCTACATCATCTAGAGTTACATTGAGACTGTTGCACTGAGGTTTGAAGGGATTGATTTTACATCCAGATCATCCATATCTATATCTACATCATCTAGAGTTATGACTGAGACAGTTACACTTGAGGTTTTAAGGGGTTACAATTAAAGTTGAGTAAATGGAAAAGACTCTAATCTAATTCGAAATCTCATTAAGCTAGTGGACGTGTTGGGAACTTAGTTAGGATGCATTATACAACACCGCATGCCTACGGAGGCACCCCAACCCTAAGACATTCCCCAAGTCTTAGAGTCATAGTGTGAGGTTTCACAAGAACCAAGACCACAGACTATCCACTAGACTTAAGAATTAAATAAATCATTATATCTTCTCATCTTATCTTTCCCATCATCAAAATCCATGAATATGATCTCTAAGCAATATGAAAAAAATACTTACTTATGATCAATTAGTTACCATAGATATATGCTTATGTGGGAATGGTTGGGTTAATGGCTAATCATGAGAGGTGCTTACTAGAAATTTGGAGACCTTTTATATTTGCAAGTAGAAATAAAACTTTAATTTGACTTCTTCTCGCCTTTCTACTTGCTTTCTTTTGAAAATAATAAATGCTTGTTATTTTATAAGTTTTTGGGAGGTACCAGCACCCGCTGATGCCTCTTCTTTCCTAACATGTTTGGCAGGCAAACAGTCTGCTTTTTAGTAGCTATACATGGTTCCTGGAGACAAGGTCTATACCAGACGGTATGTGAGTTTTGTTACAGTTTTTAATTCAATTGATATTGTAAAATGCTTCTTCTCTTCAGTCAGATTTTTGGGATGTTGTATGTACTAGCAGACATTGTACATGTTGTAAAATCATATGGAAATTAATGAAATAAGTTTTGGTGCCAATTGTCCATATTAACTTGTGGTTATGATTGTGGATGTGCATGTCGAGTGGAAAATTAACCGCGCGAAAAATCTCCCTGTATTTCCGTAGCTTATGCGATCTAATGCGAATGAATGTTGTAACGCGAAATGTGTGTAAACGGGTACCCGGATCCTCGGGGGTTGACAGTTTGGATTCTGTGTGGCCATAAAAACCTCAAAGGGTTTTAAACCCATAAAAACCTCAAAGAGATACATATGGAATACAGAAATACATAAATATCTACACACAAACTAACATGAATTTTTTAGGATGGGAATAGAGGTGAAATGAAGGTCTTCAAGTAGTATGATATCAAGTCCTAGTATGTCTCCAGGATTAGCAAGCTTGGAGAAGGATCATGATGGAAACACGAAGATGGAGAAATAGATATGTCACATGAAGGGTTATGTGTGTATCATGGGTAAACGATGAAGTAGTACATTACATGGTTTCATATCAACAAGTTATAAACCGTCAATAGAATTAGAAATTGAGTACTTACCTGGAGATGAATGAAGGAGATATGAGGTGAATCCTGGTCTTGTAAGAAGCTCCAAAGCTACTGAAGTATTCGCGTTAAGTTCACAGCTTAAAAATGAAGCTCTTAAAAGTGTCTGGAATGATGCCATATGAGGTCAAGCTCGTAGATCTCGCCGGAGAAGAACCTTTGTCGTCACTCTCAGAATCATGTCGATTTTTATCACAGACGAGAGGTGAAGCTAGGGGTATCTCTCACACAAGGCAGATGGTCATTGCTCACAGTGGAGGATGGAGTTTTGATGCGAAGGAGGTTGGTGGCTTAGCAGTTCCAGGCAGTGGTATCAACCACCGCTAATTGGAAGTGGAGACAGGATCGAAGAGGATTAGGCAATCAATGTAGATGGGGAATGATAGGGAAAGATGAGGGTGAGTGGAGTTGGTCGGAGGTTAGGCGGAGACTGTTGGGAAAAAGGAGAGAAAATGGTGAGGCGTGAAAGGTTGCGATCCTTTAGTATGGAGGTTGGAAGTAGACGATGAAGTTGGGTCATTGGATCAAATGATCCAACAGCTATGAGAGAGAGGCTCACGGATGGATCTAATGCAATCTGAGGATCACATCAAACGACTATGGAAGAAGCATGAAGTAGCGGTCCATATCTGATCCTGGAGGCAAATCCAGCGGCTAAAAAGAGATGTGGGTGGAGAAGAAAAAGAAGGGACAAGTGGGAAAGCCAGAAGGCTCCGCATGGACCAATCAGAATTAGAGAAATTAGGGAAAATAATGTAAAATAAAGAATAAATTATTAGATTCAAAATTAGAGAAACTGGTGAACATGAAAGTTGTAGATCACGATGAGATCTACAACTTTCATGTAGAAGTAAAAGAGAAATATAGTCATATATACATAAATAAGAGTTAAACTAGTAATTAGAATAATAATGTCATTCTTCTATTTTTTCTTATTATTTTGATTTTTGAGTTATAAATTATGTTATATCAATTATGTACAATTGTATCCTAATTTTATTTTGATTTTTATTAATAAAGAAACACATAAAATAATATCACAAAAAGATGTTAAATATTATTGTATAATTAGAGTTGATTATTTACATACACAATAAATTAATTAAATCCATTTGTCAATGAATCTTAGTTATTTGCTTAAGCAAGAGAGTTAATAATATGAAATAATGTAGATAAATTTGGAATTTATCACCAATTAGCATAACAAAAGAAAAATGAATCTTTTTGACCCTTTATTAGGTGGGAATGAGCGGAGATGAGCCGTGGCGGTGAGGTCCGGCGAACGGCAGAGGAGAAGGTCCTCAAAAGCTTGATCCAAGGAGATTCAAGGTGTTTGGAGGTGCTACAGATGTCGATAACATGAAGGGGAAGATGTAGGGTGGTCGGCAAGTCGAAACGAGGAGGAGCAAAACGTGGACAGTGGCCGGAGTCTAGTGCTCTAACATATGTTGTGATTGGAAACTACGCTACTTCAAGCATTGAAACAAGAAATAAAATGAGGGAAATAATCCAATTTATTAAAATATATCTAGAAAGCAGTAGAAGTAGAGCTCGAACTTGCTAAATCAAAGAGCTCAAGAGCTCACAACGGCACTCAGCTGGCGGAGGTGTATCGACCACTCCAGTACCTAAAGCACGTTGTAGATTTGACGAGGAAGAGTTTGTAACTCTCTTTGACTCACCGTATGATGTATCTGAGGGATTCAGTGCATGAATGGGGATCAAAATATGATTGAAGCCCGGCGAGGGCTGACGTGCGAGTGATGGGTCGAGAAATGTGCTTGATTCATAGGGCCATAAATCGAAAAAGCAATCGCACGACAAAGTGCATTGATCGAGGAGAAAAGTCAAAGAAGTAATCGACACAAAATGGTGAAAGAATCTAACAACAAAAATCAAAGAATTAGGACATCTAGGTTTGTCAGACGTAGACCAAAGGACGAAGAGTAGACTGGGGTCAATTCTGACCGTGCCCCATTGGTCCACGCATAACACAAAAACACAAAGTCGAAAGGAAATTCCTTATTAATTCAAAATAAAATAAAAAATGATTTTAATAATTTTATGTTAGAAAATGAAAAATATTTACTATTTTGTGTAGTATTTTATGGTGATTATTTATTTTTACAAGTCGACTTATTATAAATTGTTTTTACAAGTATAAATATATGTAGATTTACCCATATATTTTGTATATTTTTATTTTTTATTTTAGATTTTATCCAGTTATCTATATATTTTATGTATTTATAACTTATTTTAATATATACAAATACATTTTTATTTTAGTTTTCTAACCTAGTGTACACTTAAATAAATATATATATTTATTATATAGGTTTGTATATTTATAATTCATCTATGTATTTTTGTATACTTATTTATTTTAGCATACTTTGAATGGTTTTATTTTATTATAGTTACGTACATATGTTATAAATATTATTTACAAAATTCTAAAAATAAGAAATCATGAAAAAATTTATCAGCATAAATAAAATGAATATTTTATTCAGGTATAATGTGCAATAGGGGCTCGAAGCCTAACTTTTGCATATTAACTCCAAATTAAATGAAACCATCATCATTAGATAGCTAATTAAAAGTTTTATATAATTAAAGGTGATGAATTTTATGTCCATAAGTAGAATATATAGGTCTATGAAGTTTGGATTTTGGGTTTTTAATCTGAGTGTAGATGGCACAATATGCATCATTTTCGTGTGAATTAAATTTTTTAATTTTCTATGTATTTTTATCTACAACTTTCACATACAATGTGTAGTGATTTCATGTATAAATAAGAAAGAAAAAAAGGTCCCAAAATGGACTTATTGATGAATTGGAAGTTAGGGTTTTATTGTATTTTAGGCCCTTATCTCCCCCTACATTATTCCTTATCGACCCAGTCATCACGAGCTTAGGTATCGGGCTCTAGGGTCATTCAATGACTATGGTATTTGATTTCTTTTTATTTTTTCTTTATTCTTTTACTTCTTCTTTAAATATAGTAGTTTATACAATATTTACATAGTAAATAATAGATGCTATTTTATGCAAAATAGTGTTATTTACATGCATTTATCTAGGGTTTAAAGACTAAAATGAAAGAATAAAGGCGATGAAATGGAGATTCATCAACTATCTAATAAGGTGGGTGGTGGCTATCCCTACTCGAGCTGCAAACAACAAGATCGTCTGTAAATTTTTGAAAGATCGTAGTATTCCGAGGTTTGGGAGACCCAAACTGTTAATATCTGAAGGGGGTAGCCATTTTGTCAATAAGGAGGTGAAGAAGTTGACTAAGGACTATAACATTGAGCATCATGTTGCTAGTCCTTATCATCCACAATCTAATGGCATGGCTAAGGTTTCAAATAGGGAGGTTAAAGGAATTATGCAGAAACTAGTTCACCCTGATAGGAAGAACTAGTCCGACCTCCTAGACCAAGTTCTATGGGCTTATAGGATGATTTACAAGACCCCATTGGGCACCTCTCAGTTTAGAATGGTCTTTGGAAAACCATATCATTTGCCTATGTAATTAGTTCACAAATCAGAATGGAGAATCAAAACGATCGACTAGTATTTTCACCAAGGTAAGAATCGAAGATATTTGAATCTAAATGAGCTCATAGTGTTCAGAAACCATGCAAATAAAAACAACACAATCTACGAAGATAGAGTAAAGAAGTGGCACAACAAACATATCAAAATTAAGAACTTTGTTCCAAGACAAAAAGTGTGGTTGTTTAATGCAAGGTTTAATATTTTTCAAGGGAAATTGAAATCAAAATGGATGGGACCATTCATCATCAGAGAAGTGCGCAATAATGGCAATGTAAAGATATCCGAACTAACATATAATGTACGATATTTCCTTGTAAATGGATAGATGTTGAAATACTTCATAGAATCAAAAGAGCAGTTAGTCAAAGTCAAGAATATCATTTACATGGAGCATAGAGTCAAACAAAAGATCAACTTGCCTCATGCGAAGCTTTGAATCCATTCGCCATTATCTTCCATATAGTTAGGAGATTCAACCGATCACTTGTATATCTATCTCAGATCTATGTAGACCCCCACTTGTGATTACTCTACCATACTTCTATCCTAGTGATGACATGGATTTCGTGAAGGTCTTAAACAGTTCCCTCACAGAGTGCGAAGATATAATGTCGATGAGGTGACTGCTCACAAGACCACATGATCAATAAACAAATAACCCACACAAGAGATAAATCAGTCAAGTTGAGGGTCAAAATTTATTATACCCTATAATGACATGTATAGGGACAAGTATAGTAAAGGTCGAACTCTGGAAACAAAGGAGAATATGCAATCAAAATTGGCTAAGAGAAGATAATGAATGATTGTTGGTTTTTTTAGAGATTTTTTTTATTTTTATGGGTTTTTAATTAATTATTTTTTTAAATTTTTTTCTTATTTTTAAGATTTTTAAATTTATAATTTTTATTTCCTTTTTGTATTTTCTGATTTTTAGATTTTATAATAATTTATAATGATAATACAAATATAAATAGTTCTATATATGGATTTTATATTATATAAATATAGTTATTAGAACTCAAGATTCTCATAATGATTTATTTTTGAAATTTTATGTTTTTCTCTATTTTGGTATTTCTCTTTTATTTTTTACTATTTTTGTTATTTTTAATTGAATAAATAAGGTAAAATAGTGAACAAGATAAATAACCCGAATTGTTTTGGAAATTAAAAATATAAAAATAGTTCAAAATTTTCCAAAACTATTTTTAATAGATAATATATAATAAAAATAAAATTCATAAATATAAATAATTATGTTTTGAATTTTTGAGAATTTTTATTAATTTTTATGTGGATTTTTGAGTTTTTTAATTTTTAATGTTTTTTCTTTTAGTAGGAATTTTTCGTACGTAGGCTCAAAATACAGTAATGAATAAAATCTATTTTTTGAAATTTTCAAAATATATTTTTATTTTTTTTTGTATTTTTAAATTCAATTAAGGATAAATAGCTTAGTTTATTATCTTTAATAAATATAATATAACCTTAAAATACCCATCCAAAAATATATAGGTATTTATAGTAATTTTCCACAAAAATTAGAATGTCTAAAGTTATTTATATAGTAACACAAAATCTACAAAAAATGCATGCTAGTAGGGACATTGAAGTAAATATTTAATGTTCTAGTATTAAATCCAAACACCACAAAGAAATGTAGGGCCAAATATACATTTTTCCCTAAATATCCAATATTTTATATTTAAAGGGGTATATTTGTAATTTAACACAAATTTAGGGGAACATATGCCATTTTCCCAGAAAATATTCCACTATTAATTCAAAAATAAGAACTAAATCGAAATATAGAAAGTATAGTTTCTTAGGTGCAAAAAACCCAGTCCCCTCAAGCACACATGCACGTGAGGTGATGTGGCTTGGACCTAAATGCAAAAATGAAAAGCACAAGGGGTGAAATACAAATTTTACAAAAATAATTAGGCTATAGAAAAATTTTTGTGGACAAAAAATAAAATACATAAAGCATGAGGGTGTATGCGCAAAATAACCACTACGTGTGCAAGCCGACTATCGGATCTCTATCACTTATCCATGTGGTTGCATCGCAATGGCTAGTACTAGTTCGTAGATGGAGGATCAAGATTAAATATAGGACCTAGATTTGCGGTTGTTAGGCTTCTGATCTGACAATTGCTGCTCCACCAGGGATGCATATGCGATCGAACGACTCTCAAGATCGATAAAGGAACAACTTAAGAATAAGTGGTTAGGTAGCTTCAATCGATTGATTCTCCATCGTTCTTCATCCCTAAAATCTCCGATGAAGAGCAAAATTCTTCGAGGGTGTCTTTTGCATCAAATGTGGCCGTCATAATCGTCTAGAGCTCGCCAGAGGAGCCCTAGAGAGCAGAAGGACCTAGAGCTTCTTCCTTGGGTTTCATATCCCTACAAAGGGGTCTTTTCTTCTTTTTTCCTACAGGGTTAAAAAAGGGGAACAAAAATGAATCCTCTGGTGGCTTCAGGCATTGGGACTGAAGAGGAGATGAGTCGGATGGAGGTTATCCAGCAAGCTATGGAGGAGGTGTACCTAAATCCAGATTCTAAGAGTCTCCAGTTAACAGGAGATATGTGGGGTGAAGGGAAAGCATTGGGGAACGAAATGGAGCTAAGAGTAGAGGTAGAGGATAGTCGGGCACGGTAAAATAAGGAAGTGGAGCTGGAGCTCCGTCGATCGAGTTTTTGAATTTCATGATAAACCAGACAGAATCTAAGGAAATAAAAGGGAACACTATACAATTGTTATGCTAAGTAATAGAAATAACAAAAAAGAAGAAGCTTTACTTGACCTGGATCGAGTGGAGAAAACTCACGGAGGAGCAGGCGTTCGGAGCTTGGATAGACCTCTATTCAACACCAAATGGCTCACTAAATATTCCTCAAGGTTATTGTTGTCACCCAGATGCTCGAGATGCATAAGGATTAGGGTTTGAATGGTGGAAAATGGATCAAATGGTGAAGGAAGGTGGAAGAGATGCTTTATACAAGGGGCCCATTGACCGACGAGAGATCACTCATCGAGGCTGCTTAGATCGATAAAAGATAGTACGTAAAAAATAATGATCGAGGAGCAAAAATCAAGAAGGAATCGATCCCAAAAGATGCAAGGGTCAATGTCAAAATTGAGGAATGTTGGTTCCAATGCTACTGACATGCGGATCGACCAAAAAGATGAGGAGTTGACTTGGGTCAATCAAGGCCACGTCCTAATTGGTCCACGACGACTCACTACACGATAAAACATGCCAAATAACACTTATTGATTGAATTTAAAATAATAAACGATTTTATTAATTGTTGACAAAACATAAAAAAATATTTGTTATTTTATGTAGTATTTTGGTATGATTTTTATTTATTTTTACAACTTAATTTATTAAAGGTTACTTTTTAGAGGGTCATCTATATGTATTTTACTTGTATTTTATACTTTATTATTTAATACGCTTAAGTTATATATTAATAACTTAAATAGATATGAAAATACATTTTTATTTTATTTTTTTTAGTTTATTTTTACATTTAATTAAATATAGGTATTAATTATATATGTATAAGTATAGTGTATTCAGCGATGTATTTTGTATAGTATTCTATTTTACTGTATTTTTGTGGTTTTATTGTACTCTAAAAATATACCCATTCTATAAATAATATTTACAAAATTATAAAAATATAAAATAGTGACAAATATAAAGAATAAATAAAATGAATATTTTGTTCAGGTACATAGTACAATAGGGGGTCCAAAACCTAACTTTTGCATCGTAACACCAAATTAAATGAAACCAGTTCATTAAATAGCTAATAAACATGTATATACAATTACAGGTTATTTTGATGTATTTTGAGTTTATATGGAGAAGACATTGTTCTCGAAAGTTTGGATTTTGGATTTTTATTTTGAATGTAGAGTGTACAACTTGTATTATTTTTATGTAAGGTAAATTTTGAATTTTTGTATATATTTTTATCTATCACTTTAATGTACAAAGTTTCTTTATTTGAAGTATAAAAAATAAAAAATAAAATAGGCCCCAAAAATGAATTGTTGAAGAATAAATAATTAGTGTTTTATTGTGTTTTTGGCCATTATCTCTCCCTACTTTATTCCTTGTCGACCCAATCATGATGATGCCTAGGTCTAGGGGTTTAGGGTAATAATATAAATTTGACCTTTTATTTATTTATTTTCCTTTTCTTTATTCTTTTTTTGCTTTAAATAATGTATTTTGTATAATATTTATACAATAAATGGTGAATGTTAGTTTATGCAAAATAATGATATTTACATGCATTTAGCTAGGGTTTAAGGTGAAAATAAAAGAATAAAGTTGATGAAATGGAGATTCATTACCTGGGCCCAATAAGGGGCTGATATCATTGTGTATACTGCACTTCTATTCTTTCTTCTCACCCCGACTGCCTAATTTCTTACTCTTCTACTTTAGTCCCTCAAAAGCCTAATTATAGGGGGCGAGTCGATTTTATATCTTGTCACTCAATTGTGCTTGGTACGATCTATGTTTACATTCCACCATATGCCATGGGTTTAGAGCACATGCTAAGTATAGGGGGTGTATATATTCTATATACTTTACCCATCACTCATACTTTAACTATTTTCAAAAAATAAAAAATTTGGGCATGGATATGTTTTGTATACTGTACAAAATTTTTGTATATATAATACATGT
This sequence comes from Ottelia alismoides, assembly GCA_037367405.1. Taxonomy (NCBI): domain Eukaryota; kingdom Viridiplantae; phylum Streptophyta; class Magnoliopsida; order Alismatales; family Hydrocharitaceae; genus Ottelia; species Ottelia alismoides. The sequence goes on along the minus strand of JAZKJV010007007.1, from coordinate 967,208 downwards.
TTTGAAAAGTTTTTAATTAAAACTAAGAGGTATAACAAACTTTTGAAAAATTTAAAAATTTTCTAAGTATCAATTTTGACTACTAAATTTAAAAATGACTAGCTACATTTTAGTGAGGGAACTATGGTCTACCTTAATATATTGGATGGTTAAAGGACAATGCATAATGCACCGTCCAGAAGTGATATAGTAGCCATCTACGGTATGTACTTACACCCATATTGGCAGAAAGTAGATGCATCTAGCCGCATGAAGTTAGATCAGTTATTGTTTCACTAAAAAAACTAACTTAAGATTTATTCTTAACACCTTCACTCCACACAAAACTTGTGTATTCTAGACTAGTTGTTTAGATAATATTTGAAATCAAGTCACATCACTCTTGTCAATAAGGGTGTTAAGACTTAGTTACTCAACATCCTTAGTTAGAAAATATATGTGTGATACTGCATATAGAATCTCAAAAGCTCAAAGGAAAATGACCGACACAACACTTTCATGATGACATAACCATTGTGATGAGTCGATGTTTAGCCTGAAGAACTATGATGAGAGACTTGAGTTCGGAGTTCATTATTAAGGATGTGACTTGATTAAGGGTCACTCCATGAAACCTATGTGTCAACACGTAAGCAAGTACGGGGACAAGGTCTATGTACTAATCTTGACTTAACCCAGATGTCAGTGTATGCTGAAAACCTTAAAAATATGGATCATCATGCGTCAACATGGTAAAAATAGTGGAGATAGCCAAAAATAAAAAGAGAAGAAAGGGAAAGAAATTCTCTCACACTCCAGAAGAGCTTCCATCAAAGGTGAGCCTCCCAACCTTTTCAAAGTGTCCACTTGGACCAAAACTATTAAGCAATAGGAGTTGGGCTAGTACCCAAAAAGAGTTGTGCATCGTATAGTGATTCAAGTTTGGGTGTCGGAGGTATAAAAGATACTCAAAAGAGACATGTTGTGGTGCACTCCCGGGAAAACAAGTGTAGACGACTTTGAAATCTCTTGACAGACATGATGATTCATAACAAAAAAATACATGTATGTAATAAGGCACTTGAGAGGTCCTTGTTCCAACAAGAGTAGGTGTACAATATGCATTGTAATTCAAGTAACCATCTTATATCATATCATACGAATTTAGTTTCAGGATACTCGAGATTAATGATATGATTTTGTTGTTAATAGTTTTAAAATAACAAGGATAATAATAATATTGTTTGTAAGATTTTACAAGTATATCGAGAATAATGGCACAATAATGGTAAGCGGAGCTAAGTGCTACACCTAATGATGGGAGCCACCTCTAGAGTCTATTTATCAGGGGCCTAAAGGGCCAACGCCTACCAGAGGCGTGAGGCAAAAGATAAGTCCTCTACAGTTGTAGCTACACTGTCATGTTATATATTGTTTATGAACCGCTTGTGCTGGCAGTAAACCATTAAAGCCATCAAAACCGCTTAAGAATTAACAATCAAGGCCACTCTAAACATGAAAAAATGTCATGGGCATATGTGCAATATATGTTAATATTATGTGCAGATATGCAATTATGTTACTGTTATGGACATATGTTTAGGTTTTGTTAATGTTAAGTGCATGTTTGCAAGGGCATACGTATAAATTTATGTTAAGCTAAGGTCATGTCTGTAATTATGTTAATGATATCGGCATACATGCAAATTTATGTTAAGCTAAGATCATGTGTGCAATTATGCTACTGATATGAGCATACATGCAAATTTATGTTAAGCTAAGGTCGTGTGTGCAATTATGTTAATGATATGGGTATAAATGCAAATTTATGCTAAGCTAAGGTCATTATGTTAATGATATGGACATACGTTCAATTTAAGTTAATGTTAATGGCATATGTGCAAATTAAGTTTATGTTAAGGGTAATGTGCACTTATATTAATATTGTGGACATACATGCAAATATGGTAAAACTTAAGGGAATATACGCAAGTATGGTATGCAACGCTTGCATATGAATGAAATATACTTCGTATGCATCTTTAAGTTAATTAATGATATCTATGATTGTTTTTGACTTGTGTCAAGCAAAATAGTTTATACAACATGGTAAGGATATAGAGAACCAAATTTATAAATCTTTATTGTTGGAATACTTATAATTATGTTATGTATGGAATAGTTAGATATGACTCGATTTCTACGTTATCCGGCTTAACCTCAACTCGGCACATATTGAACGTTAAGCTCTTAATAGTATTGTTACTTTTTTCAGGAGAGCGTTAAGATTAAGTTATTCGTGGTTCAAAAGAATTCACCATCTTCGAGAAGTGAAACTAGTACAGGGTTACTTTGGAAGGATGTCTTTATGCCCACTGGAATAAGGAAATCGTGGAAATGATTTCATTTAGTGATTTATCTTTTATTTTCATTAAGGAATTCTTGGATCATTGTCCTCATTATTACGGTTTTTTGTTACTTCTTTACTGCTCTTATGTTATGATTAATGCTATGAGTAACGATCCCGAAATGCCCGCTGAGTTCTCGCTTCCGCATCATTCTCGGACGATCGGGTTCGTTACAGGCAATTTTCATATTGTCATGGTTTAACATAGATAAAACCTGTTTAGTAAAAGTACACTCAAGAAACAGATTCTTTGAAGTTTCTGCATCAAACAAACATAAATGATAGGCGTTCGTTGAGTTGATTTTAAAGAGGTGTATTTTATCTTGGTAAAAAGTTTCTTATACATCAGCGACTAGAGGAAAAAAGAAACACTAGAATGGAACATTTTTAAACAAAGTTTTAAGGAGTTTTCTGGATATACCACCATGAGAAAAGCTAAGGTATAATTGCTTATTTAAAAAGTCTGCCTACTTGGAAAAAAAACAACATCCGAAGGGTTGACAATTCCTTTTACATTTAAATTTCCAAGCATGCTTTAATTGTTGAAACATATGGATTTTCTACATCCACTAAACATCTATTAAGATATTTAGTCCAGGGAGCAGAGAGTGTATTTATGGGTCTGGGCAAGCAAAGTAGTTTTATTTCAGATTGATGAACATTTATCCTTAAGTATTTGCTCACCAGTTATATTGTCAAATCAACACAAGAGATTGTGTCACCGATCCAACCTATGTAAAGCAAGTGTTCCTATTTTTGAAGATCATACTTTAAATTGCGCGCCAACAATTTGAGTTTCTTGTTTTCGTACATCAACTGATACTATAAGGTGAGAACTATGGTAGCAAGCTTTGATGAGTTTAGAATTTTAATATGATCTCTCTTGGAGCTTTATCCAAGACTTGGAAAACTTCAAGTTATTGAATACTTTCAGGTTAATAAAAACCCTCAGCAATTGTTGTCTTTAGGTCAACAAATATTTTCCCATCTATTCTCGTGCTTGTGTCTTTCTTAGGTGTTTCCATGCTAAAGAAAGTTACGATGCATTTTATCAATTTTAACACCTATTATTTTCAGATTTTAAGTAGCAATAACATATGTGTGATTTATAGGTAAGAGAGAAATTAAGCAATGTCACTCTAGAAGGTAAGGACATGATGATTGCTTTCCATCCTTGAATCTATTTGTCAAATTTGTCGACAATAGATTCCTACTGAGGAAGCCTCAAAGGAGTTAGAGATAAGGGAACACATAGGCAAATTATCGTGAAGTCTTCTAATTTCCAGCCCAAGATGGAGGATGCAATGTTTTTTCGTCAGCTTGTATAGTTATGCTTTAGATAACAGATATATCTTGGTTAACTGACAATCTCGAGATATGGGAGAATGTTTTGAATGCGAAATTCAATCATCATAGTGCCTCTTCATTATATTTCGAAAAAATAAGAATGTCGTCTGCGAACATGTTGTTGATTATGATGTGATCAATTTTTGGTATTTTAAAGCCTTCGATGATGATGCATTTCCTTAAGTTTTGAAGCATACTATCCAAAATGTTCACAGTTGTTATGAACAGAAGAGGTGTAATTAATCCTCTTGTATGCCCCCACGAGATGATTTAAAGAATCAAGCATAATTGTTCTTTATTTTTAGAAAAATCGTAGTGGTCTTAAGAAGGCCAAGATCCAATTTATGAATCTTCTCGGGAAACCCAACATTTCCATACTAGCACAATGATTTTCCAACTTAAAGTGACAAAAGCTTTTTTGAGATCGATTTTGAGATAACATATTTTACTTTTTGTATGCCACGGTCACGCTAGGATCTCCTAAGTGACAGGAAACGAGTCAATCACTCTGTTACCCATGAAAAAAGTACATTGTGATGGAGGAATCAACTATTGTAGTTTAATGGCCCATATATTTGCTATCGAAATAATTCTCATAGGGATATTGATCAAACTTATAGGTATAATTTCCAATGTCTTGTGGGTCTAAAGATCTAAGCAAAGATAAAAGTTTTTTATGACATGAATCATAATTCACTTGAGTTGAAATCATCGAGGAATAGATGGTGATCATTGCCATAAGGTCACCTTTAATGCTATTCTAATACTTTTCCCGTGAATTGAGGGATGCATACATTCGATTCCAAAGCCTTGAAAGATTTGAGATAGTGAATCACATTGACTACCTCTTCTTTTTCAGTGGGTTGTATAAGATCTTCAAGGTCTTTCGTTTACCCTACCATTGAATGATGCAACAGAATATTTTGATTTCTAGAAGGATCGTAATAAAGTTGTTTGTAAAACTCTATTTTGATTTTTAATATATTTTGAAGGTCATTGTATGACAAATTGAGATCATTTTTAAGAGTGAGGATATGATTTTTACCTCTACGTGCATAGGTTGTTGCCTTCATGATCTTGTATTTGGATCCCCTTCACGAATCCATCTTATCTTTGTTCTCTAATTTAATCATTGCAATTCAACTTCCATTAATTATTCTAGGAAGTTATATAGAGATGAGAGTTGGTTATTTCTTTGCATTCAAGCGATCCAATTGTCATCTGCTCTTGAATTTTGTTAGTCTCTTTTTTAATCGACTCCATTTCTAGAATGGAGTAAGCAATGTTTTACTTGTTCCACTTAGCAACGTTTATTATGTGTCTAGTCATTTTTAAATGGCAATTTTATAGAACGGGTTATGAGCTTAGACTAGGGCACTCCAAGATGCATAAGTATGACGCCCCTATGACCCGGATAGTCAACAAATCCATTGTCCATGCACATAACATTATACATTTAAAATGCACGCGTAAGCAAACAAGAGAAAATAGCATAAAAATAATGGAATTTAGAATTTCTTTTCATTTGCATTAATCCATCCCCATTGTATCCATTCATATTCCCACATGTCCACAAAATATTACATACCATGTATGCATAAAAAATTGCCCATACATATGTAACCATGTCTCTTCAAAGAGCTCCAAGTAGAAGTGAATTAGACAAAGGTAGCTATTGTATTATACCACAAAAAGGTGTAGTTTTACAAAAGAATCTCATAGCATAACCGCTCGCAGTTGCGCTGCTCCAGTGCCTTTGTGGATTCAACGCAAAGAATACATTATGAGCAAATGCTCTACATAACATTAAAACTACAACAATTTAAGGTACTAACAAAAGTATGCAAAAGAAAACCAACTTGGTAAACATGCCCTCACAAAAGCAACATCACACCTATCAAATTTCATTAGCCTCGATCACCAAAGCATCGTGGATAGTATGTGGTCTTAGTCTACACGATACCTCACACTATGACTCTAAGGAACTAGGTGCATTGTCTCTGTAGGAATGCGGTGTTGGACATGTGAGCCCACAACAAGTCAATATGCAATAAAAGTTATTGTAAATCATTCCATTATCTGAAAATGAAGAATAACATATTTTCATAATAAATAAATCCCTTAGTAAAATTAGAGTTATATACCATGGTCATCTTGACATCATACAGTTGTTGATCCAAACATTGGATCATAGAGGTTGGTGTGGGGATGAATATCTAAAGAGTTAGATTGAGGACTCAACTGCACCGTCAAGTGATTATCGAGAAGGTATCTCCAGCTATGACAATCCTTACTCTAAAGGCTGATATCCGATAAACCTCTTGATGTAGGTCCTCTTCATAGAAATGGAGATTCAGAGGTGTTGGATAAGTTAGGTCAAAGACTGGACTTAACGAGATCAAGATAAGTAAGACTTATATTGTATGTTGCCATAATACATGCACACATCCTCTGATCGAAGATAGATGTATTACTATATATCGAAGTATGTGCATTAGACAGTTTATTAGGATGATGACCTAATCTAGATCTATACATCATCGAGCTGACATGTATACGAGGGAAAATGAGTAATAGGATCTCTCAACGAGAGCATACGGATTCAATACTGAATCGGAAGGCATGCGCTCACTTATGAGATAATGGGATAAATCAAATTCCAACATTGGTCGTCTTATTTTGAAAATAAGTCAGGATATGAAGTATGATATGTGCTTTTGGAAAGCATATGGTTGATACCAACTCCCAATGATTGAATGAGAAACATAACGATAAACCTGAAGGAGACAATTCAAATAAGATTAAAAGACCGAGTTTAATTATACTCCTCCAGTATGCAGGATGTATATGTATTAGGAATACTCAAGGATGATGGGATCTTAATCGATTGTATAATTGTGACGCTTCCATCATGAGGGAGTGATGAAACATGTTGGATTTTGGTGACTCCACTTAGTAGACTAGTTATCCAATCTTAGTCCAAATGTTGAATATTGATGTAAATATGATTCAGATGCAATGAGAAAATTAGATATTCTGTCTATCTTGTCCATACATCCCTGAGAGGTCTTCTAGATCTGGTTATGAGATTATATCTCACTATCCAAGTTACTATACATGGAATATATAGTCATCAAGTCCTTATCTCTAAGTATCCATCGAGAAGGCACACTTCTCTTGAAAGAGTACAAGAATAGTTTCATTATTGAAAACATACGAGAACTAGAAAAACGATGATTAAATTGGATTTAATTATCATTAATAATGTGGATATGATTCACGTTATTTAGATATACGTAGAGAGGTATATAAGATAATTAAATTGTATTTAATTATCATAGATATGATTAATGTGGATAGCACTATCCCACAATAAATTATGGATATTATGGATGTGATTCATAATATCATATAGAAAGAATAAATTGTGAAAATATTCACAATTTTATAAGTTAATGTGAATTGGAATAACATTACACAATTAAATATGAGTTGAATTCATAATATACAATTAAATGTGACTGTGATTTAAATTTAATATTGGATGGTTGAATATGATTCATAATTATCGATGACATGATTGAAGTTATCACAAAATATTTTGGAATTATTTTCATGATAAATTCTATATTAAAATTGTTGCAACATGTGGAAGATTTAATGGAGATTGAGATTTCATCAATTAGGAAAGGAGAAGGAGTCCCTCCACTCCTAATAGGAGTCGACGACCATGGAGAAGCATCCATGTGGCCATCTAACCCCTATTAGGAAGGATACTCTCCTCCTTCGTAATTCTTCCTCATTAGATTGTTTTTAATGAAATTATTTTGTCGAAGAATGTCTTTAAATATTTATTATAATTAATTATAATGTTGCAAATTATTGCAATAGATCATTGATTCATTTAGGAGTGCATTATGAGTGCATCCTAACCATCCAATTTACTATAAAAGAGAAGGTAACCTTAGCCTTCTCCAACTAATTGATAACATAAGAAGAGAATTTTTTAAGTTTTGAAAACTCTTCTACTCTCTCTCAACTATACACGTCCAACCATCCCACGTAAACACTAGTGGTCTTTTCCCATTCCTAGGGTTTGTGGAGATCGCAATCGTCGTCACATTGATGTCATGTTGCCAGACTGACGACTCGTGGTTCTTCATATTCTTTTGTGCCTTATGCACTTGAATAATAGGCCATATTTCGTATGATGAAATCTGGAGGTTAATTGTTTGAATCATCACCTTGAATTGTGGGAAGCACATGTCTCATCCACGCACCCGCAAATGTTGTTTATGCTGGATCAGACTTGAGACAGAAGGTCTCTTTGCTTAAAGACTACAAGATCACAATCACACTTCAAGAGGTAAGCCTAATACCAGGGTGGTCTTGATGCAATAGAATGGTAATGGTTCACATGCCATGTAATTTCATTGGAAAAACTATTTAAATCTCGTTGCTCCATCAACTAGTATGACTAATCAACCAAGATCATATCCGATACGATCTCCGCGCTTCTGTGTTGTGTGAGTCTTTATCGAAATCCTCCAACTGATATCAGAGCCTTGGTCAAAGTTCTTGGATATTATCTAAACCCCAAGGGAATAAGGTTTTGCATATCGGATGCTCGACACTTGTTTTTTGCATAGATGCAATTTTGAATTGATTTTATGCATATATGATATGTTTGCTATTTTGGGCCATTATGAACAAATTTTGGGATACTAAATAAAGTATAGAATGTCTAGACATGATCCCAAATGATTCGTTAAATGTTGGCCACTATCGGGCATCGATTTGGATATAAAAGTTCCTATAGTGTGTTGTTTTTGCGATATTGGGATCACTACGCACACGAACTTATTCTTTCGAGAAGCAAAGAGCCCGATCCAGATGTGATTGCATGTAGGAGCTGTAACATCAGATAGACGTATCCTACATCCCATCCCTGGTGACGGAACCATTTGCCTAGATGGGAGACCATGGATGTCACTTATGTGATCGTCCATATCATGTTCAGATTTTAATTAATTATTAATAAATCATATTCACATAATTAATTCTTCTAAGGGAATACCTTACTCTATTAATAATAGAGTATTTTTAATTATATATAGTTTATTTAATCATATTAAGTCAATTATCAATCCAATTTAATCAGCCAACAACTAATTTTTTATTGTTACTTGAAAGGATGGTACAATCCCATAATACGAATTATTGAAATTTTTATAATTAAAAAATACACTATGATCTCTTCAAGCATTATCCATTCTCATCCATTGTCATGACCGGTATGCATAGGATTTGGGATAGACCGCTCACGGAGCAACTTGCTACCCCAATGATCCTTGAGTAAACATCATATCTGCTTCAGGTCAAGATAATGTGATTTGATCATTTTGTATCTGAGATGATATTCGGTCCTTCAATAAAATTTATATTATATAATATTTATAAATATAATTTTAAAATAATATAAGGAGATTTGATATACAAATCCCCTATCATATTCAAGTAACAATGTTTTGCATGTAGATATTTCCCTACGACTATTGTAGGATAAACTAGGATTTTCATGAAACATTCATTCAATGGACTATGATGATTCATTAGCAATTTTAATAGATATTAGACATCATATTTAGTCAAGGTAATTTCACAATTTTCATATTTCCATTGAATTATAAACACATTAAGTAAAGACATTTGATGATCTAATCATCTTCAGACCCATCTCTGCTATATGATATATAAGGAAAACAGAGTCGGAATTGTGAGAAATAAATTCGAGTGTCTTAATAGTTTAATTATCTACTTAGTACAAGTATTTATTTCACATTTCATGAGGGTAAAACAGTAATTAAAAATTTTTTTCTTACAAATCCGTGAATACATGCAAAACAAATTTCCATAGCGGGGACTATTCGAATCATTTTCATGCACTTTGGTACCAATTAAAGGTTAATTATTTTGAGACATATTTAGAAATTATAAATACATTTAACTAACCAAAAAACACATCCAAAAAATGCTCAAAATCATAGGTTTTAATTAAGCAAAAAACCGATTCGAATCTTGCAGCTAATGCAAAAATAATGATTCCCTCGCATCCGAAACTTGAACCTCGATTGTCTAGGATTTTGGATCATATTCAAAGCATCAATAAAAATTCTGACAACAATTAAAGGATATGGAAAGATCCTAATGTGCATCATGGAAGTGTGATGATCACATCGTATGCGATTGAAGCGACTAGTAGCACTAGTTGCTCAGTGTAGCGAAATTTAAAATTTTTAAATGACGAAACCATATGATACAAGAACACTCATCGGATTATTTCATCTAACCATCAGTAAGATGCATGATTATCTATTGAAGCGTTCTTACGACCAATTCTCTAAAGTAAGAGGCCGCTTGTCTCAAGTCCGATCTGACAGAGGAAACGCTTACGAGCGCATTGATGAGACACGTACACCTTGCAATCCGAGTTGATGATCCAAGAGTTGAATCTCCTGATCTCATCACATGAGATACAGAGTCCTCTTCACGATCATGGTGAACCAAAGGAGATGGAGATCCACGAGTGGTTGAAGTGGTGGCATGACGGTGTGGCGACTATGATGATTCTCTCTAAGGCACAAAGTGGATGACCACTATAAGAGAGAGATGGGGCGTGTAGTATGAGAATGAGAGAGATTACTCAGTTTTTATGTGATAAAAAATATCTAGGGTTTCCTCTTATTTTATAGTATTTTGGGAGTCCATGGATTCAAATCCATGTAAAACACAAAATCAATGGTTATGATTGATTTATGCTTCAATTCAATGGCCATGATTTTGCTGTAAAAACTCAACAACAATTAATCTAAATTAAATTAAATATATTAAATAATCAATATAATTTAATTTTAACTAAATTAATTATCATATAAGGATTAGGAGGGAAGCCATCCACCATCCTAAAAATGGGGGAACGACTACCCTTGTGACCAAGTGAGAAGGTGGCCGTCCACCATCCATTAAATGGATGGTGTTGGCTCCTCCAATCTCTCATACATATTTAAAACAGCTTTTGTTGTAAATTAATTAACAAAAATAATTCAAAATTAATTTTATGAATATCTCAATCATGTCATTAAATAATTGTGAATCATATTCACAACCCAAAATAAAATGTAAATTGTATTTCCAATTAATTTCCAATGTGAATCCAATTCACATCAATAATTAATTCGAAGATACCATTTACAATAAGCTCTCTTTATTATATTATAAATTACATTTATAATATATATATATATATATATAATATGGATATTACTATCCACATTATTCATATCCTTGATAATTAAATCACATTTAATTATCTTGGATCATCATTCTCATGTATTTAAATAATATGAATTGTATTCACATTATTCATGATAATTAAATCACATTTAATTATCAATATCTCAATGCTCAGATACATAATTCAAAAATGGAATTATTTTTTAACTTTTTCAAGAATAACACGCTTTCTCTGTAGATACTTGGAGATAAGGATAGGGCGATTGTACGTTCCATGTATAGTGACTTGGATATTGAGATTACATCTCAATTCTAGATATCGGGGACCTCTCATAGTTGCTTGATTAAATCATGACCATAGAAATAATCTCCTCATTGCATCTGAATCACATTTAGATCAATGTGCAACACTTGGACGAAGATCATATCACTTCTCTAATTAGAGGAGTCACTAAAATCCAGACATGTTTATCACTCCCTCCGAATGAAACGTCAGGATTATACAATAGTTAATGATCACATCATTCTCAGGTATTCCCAATACATGTACATCATGCATACTGGAAGACGTAGAATAAACTAAAGGTATAGAGCAATTTACACTCTCATCTTTCGGATTTTATCATTAAGTTTTTCATTCGATCATTGGGAGTTGGAATCGATCATATGCTTTTCAAAAGCATATATCATACCTACAAATTCTTGTCATGCTTTCAAAGCAAGACGACCCTGCACGGAATTTAATCGGTCCTAATATCTCATGAGTGAGCTCATGTCTTTCAGTTCACAAGTGAACCTGTATGATCCCTTTTGAGAGATCATATTACTCGTATGTCCTTGTATGCATACCAGCTCACCGGTATGTATACCTTGATTAGGCCATCAACCTATTGGTCCTCCAAATATACATACTTAAACATATAGTAATAAATCTATCTCCAGTCAGAGGATGCATGCCTATATTGCGAGAACATATGACAAAGGACTTGGTTATCTCGATCTTATTAAGTCAACTTGGACCTGACTAATTTGACACCTCCGAAACTCTATTCCTATGCAGAGGACCTGCATCAAGAGGTCAGTCAAATATCAGCCAACCGAGAAAGGATTGCCATCTCCTACTCATGCTGGAGATCATCTCTTCATAATCATTTGGCGGTGCTTCATGAGTCCTCAATATAACTCTTTAGATATTCATCCAAACATCATCCTCTTTGATTCAACAATTGAATAAATAGTTGTATGATCATCAAGATGGCCATGGTATATAACCCTAATTGTACTGAAGGACCTTATAGTGCTTTCATTCATTTAATCTCAGACAAGGAGTGAAAATAAACCAATAACATTTATTGATATATCAAACATTACAATAACTTTATTGTAGGAATGGTTCACCTCGAGCTCACATTCCTAACACATGGATAAGAAATAAATTTCATAAAAATCACAAAATTCAGATAAAACAAAAGAGTTTGACTTGTATATAGTGTGTATAAATTCTCATTATCATATTTATTTCACCTTTTTCCTAACTTATAAAAAATTATAAAAATTAGATTAATTATGTATATACTGTAATTATATTAATACACTAGATAGAATCTAATTAAAAATACAAAAAATTACAAAAGAACAATATAGGGGATTAATTAGCAAATTATTGGCTATACAAAAATAGCTTTTTATAATTGACCTCTTTTGAATTTGGGTCCGTCATGAATATTGTAGATCTCAATGAGATCAACAACTTTCACGTTGATCACTTTTTATTTTATAATTTTCTCCTATTTTATATTAAATTTCTTTTTTTACAGCTCCAAGTCAACAAACAACAAGATCCTAGCCTGTCGTGACCCCGATTCCCGGGCCATCGGATCCTCCCATATCCGGATCGGGTTACTCAGTAATAATTTATACAGCAATCACAACTAACATTCAGAAATAGACTTCAAATAAAGTATACTCAGAAGAAAGTATTTCAACGCTTTTCCATTCACAAAATAAAGTTCAGATGATACACTGTCCCATTATCACCATTTACCTGTACATCAGCTTGAAAGAAAAATATATAAAAGATTACTAACTACCTTAAAAAGTAAAGCTACTGTGGCTGGCTGGATGTCTAGTATGTAAGCTGGATGAATTTTTAAAGTCCTTGCGATGGCTCACCGACACCTGCTGGGTTTTTCGTAAATCATAAGATAAAAAATTAGTGAATGCTAAGTAACGAAGAAGAGAAAAGCAAACAAATTGTGTAATTATGCAAAACTTGTTATCACAAAAGATTTCATTCCTTCTTGTTAATTTAAGTCCCACTCCTTTCTATTCCATGTCAGGGATTAGTCCAGGGGAATTACCTCACCACTATAAGGACTCCGAAGCTGTGGACACTCCGGGATTGGAGATTACGTTGATCTCGGTAAGCTTATGCCGCCACACGTTGCCTCAACCAATCCTCCAATACTACCCTGACAATTTCCTTTTCTTTTATAAAACAGGGTCTCAAACCATAGGCCTGGAAAACAATGGAGCACACCATCCTCGAGGACTCGGTTGCTTAAAACCTTAGGCTAACATTTAATCATATAACCTAGCGGCTTCAAATACATATTATCGTGACCCAGTCGCTATTGAACCACCCGTGCCTCCACATGGCACGACCAAATCTTTCGTTATTCAACCCGAAGATATTGGCTCCCGGTACCACGCGTTGCAAAACAATCGTTTCGTGCGCACTTAACATAACAGGGCAACCGTGTACCACCTAGGTAGGGAAATGCCAATACGGGTTCCTTTCGACAAACCTAGAGGTTGCATGCCCGACCTGTAGTTCTACTCCCAGTCATCCTTAACATGACACACGATCCTTTTCAGGATCTAACTCAAACCACATCAATTCCCATGATGTAATTCTTTCATTAAGTCTTCGACTTGCATAATCAACAACACTTAGTATAGACTCACATATATATTATTCATCACCATATATACTCGTGTTTATGTCTATTTTTAACTCCCAAAACCTAACTTTCAAAGCCAAAACATCAATTTGATGCTTAAACCTTATTTTACTGGGAATCACAAATCAATTCATCAGACTTTCTCAAAAATAGCCAAAATTAGGGTTCTTCGTAGCAAAGAACACAAAATCAAGAATTTCATTAATTTCGTATGAAAACCCAACAACAAAAGGAAGGATTTCGTTATCTAATAGAGCTCTTTCTCGTGTATGCAAGGCTTTATCGTGTTTATCGTGGGGGGTTTATTTATTGGCCCCAAAAACCACTAACCATGGTTAGAAAACCATGGTTTAGACTTTAACCATGGTTTAGCAGCCCATGGTTTTTGCCCATGATTTTAGCCAAAACTTATTCCAAACTTGGGGCTTAAGCTAGAACATTCTAGAGGATTCTAGATTCGCTAATGATGCCTCATTAACACTAATCGTGACTAACTTTCACTAATCATGATTTAACTTTCGCGGGTTACGCTTATCTTTTGCTAACTATTGATTAGTGTTTGCTAATGATCATTAGCAGTTTTCAATCCGTCATTAGTTTCTTTAATCATGTTTAATTAGTCTTAATGACATTCATTATGGATTAATGTCTTCTTAGCCTTCCTTACTTTTCTTTCTTCCGAAAATAACAACAATTCGAAACGAAGTCCGATTCACACGAAACAAATTTCGTTGGTTTTCTCTTGACGAGCCTGATCATATTATATAGGGTCCGAGATATGCCAAGTTAAAGGCTTTACAATAATAACAACCTTAAAGAAAGTCTTATCCTCGAGACTAGAAATGCAGGCATAACAACCTTAGAGAGGATTGAAACCATAACAACCTTAAAGAGAATGAACGTCCTTTCATTTTTAAAGAACAAATACATAATACATAGTGTTATCATTCAAACTAGTACGGGTATTTCTCTTTCATTTCTGCCTCAGGTTCCCATGCCGCTTCTTCAAACTCTTGGTTCCATCACAGTACTTTAAATAGAGGCATCTCTTTGTTTCTCAACTTTTTGATATCCCTTTGAAGTATTTGCACAGATGTCTCTTGGTATGTCAAGTCTGGCTCAACATGTAAAACATCATAACTTATCTTATGCTCTGATTACCTAATGTACTTTCTCAGATTTGATACATGAAATACATCATGTATTGCCGAAAGATGTGTAGGAAGCGCAAGTCTATAGGCAACTTTTCCAATCCATTGAATAATTTCAAAGGGACCCACGAACCTGGGTGCTAACTTCCCACGCAAGCCAAACTTCTGAACACCCTTCATAGGTGATACTTTGAGAAATACAAAGTCACCTACCTCAAATTCAAGGTCTCTTCGCCTGGTATCACTATAACTTTTATGGCGACTCTGGGCAGTTAATAGTCTTTTTCTAGCAAGCTCTACAGCTTCCGTGTTTCCTGAAGTCTATCTGAATCATAAAGGTTCTTTATTCCAACCTCTTTCCAACACAAAGGAGTAGTACACCTTCGTCCATATAGTGCTTCAAATGGTGCCATGCCAATACTTGTATGGTAACTATTATTGTAGGGGAAATCTGCAAGAGGCAAATATTTAATCCATGATCCCTTCCATTCTAAGGCACATGCTCGTAGCATATCCTCTAGTGTCTGAATTGTACGTTCTGATTGACCGTCTGTTTGTGGATGATATGTTGTGCTTAAGCATAACTGTGTACCTAAGGCTTTCATGAAGTTCTCCCAATAGTGTGAGGTGAATCATGAATCTCGATCAGAAACTACTTCCTTTGGGATACAATGGAGGCGAATCACATGTGTAATATATAACTCAGCAAGCTGGTATGGAGTGAACGATAAGCTTATTGGAATAAAGTGTGATACCTTTGTCAGACAATCTATTATAACCCAGATACTATCTTTACTACCAGTCGTCTGAGGTAAGCTAGTAACGAAATTCATGGAAATGCTTTCCCATTTCCATTCAAGTATAGGGAGGGGTTGCAATAATCCTGGTGGCTTTTGGTATGAAGCCTTTACCTGATGGCAAGTGAAACATAAATTCACAAACTCAGCAACATCTTTCTTCATTCCCGTCCACCAAAAGTATGAATGAAGATCCCTATACATCTTTGTAATTCCTAGATGAATAGATAATCTTGAGCAGTGCGCTTCTCGTAAGATGTCATTCCTTAGTTCAGGTGTGTTTGGTACACACACTCTGTGAGGTTATACAGTAACCCATCTTGTATCTGGAATCCCTCTATTTCATTCTTCTCAAGTTGTTCTCTCAAGTCTTTAAGGACTTGATCATCCTAATGTCCTTTCTTTATTCTATCCCAGATCTATGGTTTGTATTGGTGAAGAATAGTTATAGTATCAGCATTATTATCAAATGGTTTCCATTCACTTAACATTGATAGTAACCCCAGAAGTGGATAGCACTCACCAACACAGGTGAATAAGTTCTTCTGCTAAGGGCATTTGCTGCAACGTTCCCCTTACCAGGATGGTAGGAGATAGTGCAATCATAGTCTTTCAACAACTCTAGCCAACGTCTCTGTCGCATATTGACTTCCTTCTGATCAAATAGATATTTCAAGCTTTTATGATCAGTGAAGATTTCAAAAGTAATACCATAGAGGTAATGTCTCCATATCTTTAAAGCAAAAACTACAGTAGCTAATTCAAGGTCATGTGTTGGGTAGTTCTTTTCATGTGTCCTGAGCTGTCATGATGCATACGCAACTAGCTTACCATGTTACATAAGAACTGCCCCATGTCCTTCTTTAGACGCATCAGTGTACACTGTGAACCCTTCACTCCCAGAGGGTAGAGAGGATTGGTGCAGATGTCAAACATTCTTTTAGTGTCTGAAAACTAGCTTCACATGTATCAGACCATAAGAGTGAGACCCCATTCTGAGTTAGTCTAGTCATTGGCAATGCTATTCGTGAAAAGTCCTTCACGAATCTTCTATAATATCCAGCTAAACCCAGAAAAGATCGAATTTCTGTGACAGTCTTTGGGTGTTACCAACTCATCACTGCACTAACCTTTGTAGGATCAACTGATATACCTTCCCCAGAAATAACATGGCCTAAGAAAGATACTTCAGATAGCCAGAAGTCACATTTGTATACATAGCATACAGTTTGTTCTTCCTTAGAGTTTCAAGTGCCCGCCTGAGATGGTGTTCATGCAGATACTTATCCTTGGAGTAAATAAGCACATCATTTATAAAGACTACCACAAAGTGATCTAATAACTCCTTCAATACTCTATTCATGAGATCCTTGAAGGTTGCTGGGGCATTTGTTAGTCCAAACGGCATAACTAAGAATTCATAATGCCCGTATCTAGTTCGAAAAGTTGTCTTGGGAATATCTTATCTTTAATTTTCAACTGATGGTATCCAGATCTTAAATCAATCTTGGAATACATAGTTGAACCCTCTTAGTGATTAAAGAGATCATCTATTCTTGGAAGTGGATACTTATTCTTTATTGTCCTCTTGTTTAGTTGTCTATAGTCAATGCACAACCACATCGACCCGTCCTTTTTCCTGAAAAATAAGACAGGTACACCCCATGGTGAAGTACTAGGACGAATGAATCCGTTATCTAACAGTTCTTGCAATTGTACCTTTAACTCTCGTAACTCAGCTGGTTCCATCTTATACGAAGGGATAGAGATAGGTTGTGTATCAGGTATGAGAGAGATTTCAAATTCAATCTCTCGCTCAGGTGGTAATCCAGGTAGTTCCTCTGGAAATTCTTCAGGAAACTCGCACACTATAGGTATATCTTCCATCATTCTGTCTGACCCTGATGTAGTGGTTACATAAGCTAAATAACTTTAGCACCCTTGCTCTAACAACTGTTGTGCCTTCAATGTACAGATATATTCGATATTACCATTGGATGTCTTTCTAATGAACTGGAACTCTATCGAGTTAGGAAGGTGAAATGTTACTGTCTTCTGAAAACAGTCAAGACATGCATGATGCCTTTCTAGCCAATCCATCACTAGGATAATATCAAAGTCCTCCATTTCTATTAGTAGTAGTGAAATAGGTACTTGATCTCCCGCTATCACTACTATGCAATTATCCAGGATTTCTCGGATTATGAATACTTGTCCTCCTGGTCCCTTGATCAGATAGGACTGTTGTACTTCTACTGGTATCTTACCCATAGTGGGTGCTAACCGTCGAGCAATAAATGATTGTAAAGCACCAGAATCAAATAAGGCATGTACTGAAAAGCCATGAATAGTAACAATACCTCGTACGAGAGTGCCTAAATTGTAGGCTTGTTCTTCAGTGATTGAATTGAGCTGGCCTTTAGGAATAGGCAAGCTAGAACGTGCAACACTTTGTGGTGGTTTCTGTGTAGGAGGTGCTCCTTGTGAGCCACGACCTCTACCCTGTCTTCCTCCGCATGTTGCTCCATTGCTCGGAGTGGATGTTATTCTGTTAATTGGAGTTGGTTTAAATCCTAAACCTCTCAACTACGGACAGTTTTTCCTAATGTGACCTTCTTGATGACAGTGATAACATGCACGTGTTCCTGTCTGAGTAGAAGACCCAACCACAGAGGTACTAGTTCTTGGTGCAGAGTTACGAGGGTATATTGGAGGTCTAGATAAATCCCCACTTCCTGATAATTCCTGGCCCAAGGTCTGTGGTGAGCTTATATTGGAACCGACTGGATGATAACGAGTGTCTCTTCGATTATAATTTGCCTTACGTTTGGATGGTCCACCAGTAACGTGAAAGCTTCTTCTTTGACGGTTTTCATCCCTTTCCATTTCAATATGAGAGGCGATGTCTATGGCTTAATCGATAGTGGTGGCTTTAAAACCTGCAAGCTTCTCTCTCAAATCTCCCTGAAGACCGCTAACAAATTTGGTAAGACACTCTTGTGGTGAAGATTCTAAAGCTGGGGAGTAATGTACTAGCTCCGTAAAGTGAATATGTTAATCTCGTACATTCTTGGATCCTTGGGTCAAAGAAGCTAACTCCCTCCTCTTCAATTCTTCCCAATGGGAGGGACGGAAGTGGGCTTGGAACCTCTCTTCAAAAACATCCCATGGAACATTATCTGCTAATTTCTTGGAAATGGCTCTCCACCATCGTCTTGCATAGTTTGCTAAGGAGTAATCAGCAAAGTGCACCTAAGTATCTGTCGGTGCTTGTATTATTCTCAACATCCTTCTGACGTCATCAAGCCATAGTTCTGCGTCAGCAGGTGTCTCTTGCCTTTAAATCGAGGAATCCATCCCTTCCGCAATTATCTAGTAATGTTTGGTGTCCAAGAAGGGCCTTCTCCATTGCTCCTTCAACTGGGGTAGGAGCAGACTCAGTTGAAGAATGGTAAATTGATTCTTCCTAAGAAAGATGGATAGGCCCTTTCAATCTGAGCATACACAGGCTTAGATGCCTCAGGTCTCACAGCTTGTGCATTGAGCCTCTCCTCCAATGCTTGCTGCCTTTGCCCCATGTCTTGGAGCATTGCCATCATAGCCGCTAATTGCCTAGACACATCTTGGTCTACCATGATCCTGGGATGAGTCAAGGTCAAAGGTCAGATAATATATGTCTTAGAATGATGTACATAAGGGACAATGACTTGTGAATGGTATTGCAGTCAATTATTAAGATCAAAGGATCTTAATACAACCTTAGTTTCTGAATACCGCTCATAGTTGTCAATTTCTAACTAAATTACTGGAGTAACCTGGCTCTGATACCAATCTGTCGTGACCTCGATTCCCGATCCGTCGGATCCTCCCATATCCGGATCGGGTTACTCAGTAATAATTTATACAACAATCACAACTAACATTCAGAAATAGACTTCAAATAAAGTATACTCAGAAGAAAGTATTTCAACACTTTTCCATTCACAAAATAAAGTTCAGATGATACACTGTCCCACTATAACCATTTACCTGTACATCAGCTTGAAAGAAAAATATACAAAAGATTACTACCTTAAAAAGTAAAGCTATTGTGGCTGGCTAGATGTCTGGTATGTAAGCTGGATGAATTTTTAAAGTCCTTGCAATGGATCACCGACACCTGTTGGGTTTTCCATAAATCATAGGATAAAAAATTAGCGAATGCTAAGCAACGAGGAAGAGAAAAACAAACAAATTGTGTAATTTTGCAAAACTTGTTATCATAAAAGGTTTCATTCCTTCTTGTTAATTTAAGTCCTATTCCTTTCTATTCCACGACAGGGATTAGTCCAGGGGAATTACCTCACCACTATAAGGACTCCGAAGCTGTAGACCCTCCGGGATTGGAAATTATGTTGATCTTGGTAAGCTCATACCGCCACACATCGCCTCAACCAATCCTCCAATACTACCCTGACAATTTCCTTTTCTTTTATTAAAAAGGGTCTCAAACCATAGGCCTGGAAAACAAAGGAGCACACCGTCCTCGAGGACTCGGTTGCTTAAATCCTCAGGCTAACATTTAATCATATAAGCTAGCAGCTTTAAATACATATTATCGTGACCCAGCTGCTATTGAACCACCCGTGCCTCCACATCGCATGACCACATCGACCGTCGTTCAATCCGAAGATATTGGCTCCCAGTACCACGCGTTGCAAAACATTCACTTCGTGCGCACTTAACATAACAGGGCAACCGTGTACCACCTAGGTAGGGAAATGCCAATACAGGTTCCTTCCGACAAACCTACAGGTTGCATGCCCGACCTGTAGTTCTACTCCCAGTCATTCTTAACGTGACACACGATCCTTTTCAGGATCTAACTCAAACCACATCAATTCCCATGATGTAATTCTTTCGTTAAGTCTTCGACTTGCATAATCAACAACACTTAGTATAGACTCACATATATATTATTCATCACCATATATACTCATATTTGTGCCTATTTTTAACTCCTAAAGCCTAACTTTCAAAGCCAAAGCATCAATTTGATGCTTAAACGATATTTTAGAGGGAATCACAAAGCAATTCTTCATACTTTCTCAAAAATAGCTAAAATTAAGGTTCTTCGTAGCAAAGAACACAAAATCAAGAATTTCAATAATTTCGTACGAAAACCCAACAACAAAAGGAAGGATTTTGTTACCTAGTCGAGCTCTCTCTCATGTATGCAAGGCTTTATCGTGTTTCATTTTTAGAAAGGCTATTTTAATGCTCCTGAAAAGATCGAATTTCATTTTCGTATCAAAAACGCTAAGAACGTGTCAAGAACGCGAAGAACAAACGAAGAACGAGAAGAACACGAAGAACACCAAGAACATATTCTCTTAAAATTTCGGCATAGTTTCCCCTTATATCGGGACATATTTCTCGGAAAAATTTGGCAGAGTTTCCCCTTATATCGGGATATATTTCTCGATAAATTTCGGCAGAGTTTCTCCTTATATCGGGACATATTTCAAAATAAAAACGAAAAGAGTTTCCTCTATGAAATCAATCGAGAGGAAAATAACAACGAAACTGAAAGAATATACTTAAAGAATAAGAGATGAAGAATCGGTAGACACCACGCATCTTAGGTGAGTGAACGTGTGACGAATCACAGGGTCACTGACGTGCATAGCCGCCCGCACCTAAGTAGGGTATTACACAGATTTCTCCATCAAAATATTTATAAAAGCATAATAGAAAGAATAGAAACATAAACGATGGAGAATCGGTAGACACCACGCATCTTAGATGAGTGAACGTGTGACGAATCACAAGGTCACTGACGTGCATAGCCGCCCACACCTAAGTAGGGTGTTACACAGATTTCTCCTCGAACCACAACAAGAAAATGAATCGGAAAGAAAGATGAATCAAGAACAAAACTTGGAAGAACAAGAGGATGAATTTAAAGCCTAGCTTACGAAGCAAACTAAGAGAGGACAGGGCTGGCCCAACCCTGGTTACTATTCACAAGGGTACTTCCTCCTCACAGATTACTATTCACCCAGCCCAACCCAGCCCAACCCTGCCCAACCCTGCAACCAAACAGGCCCTAAGAGAGGATGGTACCTTTTTCCTCCTCGTTCTCCCGGCAGCGCTTCGCTAGTGCTCCTCCCTCGCCTCCCACTCCTCCTCCCGACCTCTCGACCCTAGACCTTGTGGTGGTGGTGGTAGTGGAAGTCGTAGAGAATGAATGGGTAGGGGGTCTATTTATAGGCCCCAGAAAACCACTAACCATGGTTAGAAAACCATGGTTTTGACCTTAACCATGGTTTAGCGGCCCATGGTTTTGGCCCATGATTTTAGCCAAAACTTATCCCAAACTTGGGGCTTAAGTTAGAATATTCTAGAGGATTGTAGATTCGCTAATGATGCTTAATTAACACTAATCGTGATTAACTTTCACTAATCGCGATTTAACTTTCACGGTTTACGCTTATCTTTTGCTAACTATTGATTAGTGTTTGCTAATGATCATTAGCGGTTTTCAATCCGTCATTAGTTTCTTTAATCATGTTTAATTAGTCTTAATGACAGTCATTATGGGTTAATGACATCTTATCCTTCCTTTTTTTTCTTCTGAAATCATAACAATTTGAAACGAAGTCCGATTCACACGAAACAAATTTCGTTGGTTTTCTCTTGACGAGCCGGATCTTATTATATAGGATCCGAGATATGACAAGTTCAAGGCTTTACATAGCCCGCTGATTTGTCCACCTAGCATCATTCCTACATTTTCTCTCTGTGGGCTCAGTGGAAAGAGAGTCGTGAGGCTAGCGGGAGGGAAAGGTTGGACAGGATCAAATCCCGAGTAGAGAGTCTGTTATGCTTAATAGAGGACCTCTCCAGCCCTTTACTTACGTTTCTCCTCATCGTTACACCTATGATCTCCTCTTATAAAGGCACACCATGATGTTGAACTACCATCTACCATTTACAAGTCTTCCCCTCCATCCTGATCCTCCAACTGGTGATAGTACATGCGACGACGCAGATATGGATTTGGTGTGAACCACAACCTCCGTTCAGTCATGTAGTTGCTTGACCAATTAGCAAAGCTTGGTGCTTCCCCTCACCGGAGCTCCACTTAGCGAAGGAAACAATAGGTTCAGCTCCATCCCAATGCGACTCACTTCCTTTACTATCTTCTGCATCCGACGTTAGGACCTACAGCTTTGCCTCGCACTTCGGACCTCCGTCGAACTCCTTGTAGTCTCATAATCTCAACCTTAGTCTGATTTGTTCCATTTTATCTCCTCCTTCACGACACCTCCTGCCTATTTGGGCAACTAAATAGCTCCACTCCATCTCACAGATCTTTGTCATCATATTAACTATGCCTCTTCATCTCTCTGTGACCTTCCCACACTCTGCTCTACCTCTAGGTCTTGCACGGATCTGGAGTTTAGACTTATGCCTTCTGCGTACGAGTCTAGGCCACCATTGCACTCCCCTTCGACTCGCCATTGATTTCTAACCCTGTAGGACACCTCCCCTCTCATTGATCGGACAGAGAGATAGAGCTCTGATCTCCTCCTCCGCCTTCGACGACTGTCAATTGCCCTACCACCTAAAGCCTCTCCGCAAATCAGAGGAGCATCCAACATCCTCATTGTCACCTTCTCAAGCTTCCAGGTCCATCAACCAACCTCCAGGACCTAGGAGGAGCTCGGGGAAGATCTCCGGAGACCCGTCACTCAACCACCACTCATAGAGGATTATGAAGAGTTGGCATCATTGAATTCTGATCCAATGGTGCCTATGCACTATCATCATCATCCGTCTGATCAACCCCACAAGCCATCCGCACCGCCATTCTTTGGGTTACATATGGACCGTGAGATCATATCAGATTTGACGGCCCAGATCATTGCCCGAAGCTCCTTCCAAACCTTCTCGCTTCGCTATGAGGATGTCTGACTTCGAGCTGTTCCCTGAGTATAGCACTCACGTGCAAGATACACGTAAGCAAGGAATTTTTGCAGCAGCACCCCTCCACCTCTCATAAATTACATCCAAGTCCTTCTCATGCGTAGACCACGTGCCCTTGTGGGAAATTTGCATCCAAACCCCACTAGATATTTAAAAATGCATATCTAACCTTGCACATTTGGAAAAATTAAAGAAGACCGCCTCTAGGTTTTCATATTGCAAATAAGTCCATCCAAGGGTATTTTTATAAAATTATTCAAGTTTTCTTACATTTTAATCCATGATATTTGACATGGAATATCTTTGTCTTCTTTAATCCAAATTTTACATACTTTATATCATTTTAAAGTTTGTTTTATATTCTATCTCTTTATAAAATTTGTAGACAGATCATAGGCATGTTTATTTGAATTAATTGAAGAGTCTATTGATCTATTCTTGTTTGATTTAACATTTATTTTGAGATAAATTTATCACTACAATGGGACTAAATTAAGGAGGTCTAAAGGACTAAATTGAGGAGGTCTAAGTAATTATTTCTCTGATGATTTTAGGTAGTTAAATTATTGTTGAGGAATAATTAAAATATTGAGATATAATTTACAAAATCATTTTTACATTTGATCTCATTGGGTGATAGGATTTAAGCATAAAAAATTTGTATCCTTGTAAAATAGAATGTAATCTATAAAATATTTCTTAGATCCGTTCTCTTAGATTTGTGATTTGTTTAAAGGTTTAATTGATCATTTTATTGGGATTAACATTCATCATTACAGATCCATCTCTTTCTCTCTAGTTTATTTTATTTGATTATTTATTTTAACCCTTTTCTTTGTGCATTATTTTCTGACATAGAAACTAATATTGCGGAAAATTAATTACTTAAATTTGATCAATCCAACTAAAGAATGCATTATTCCATGAGTTTGACTTATGTACATTTACCAAGTTAAAAATCTTCGCATATTCAAAAGTGTGGTTTTTGATAGATTGAATTTTTCCTCCTATTAATACAAATCAATGATTTCGAGGGTGATAGAAAAATGATTCACCAATTGGCGTCATTGTCATGGAATGGTATCTTTGGGATTTTAAATTAATTATTATAATTAATTATTATTATTATTTTAATTTGTGTCAAATTTATTTTATAGTTATTTTCTCTCATATTTATATTATTCTTCTTATATTTCTCTCTCTTAAAAATACTAACCACATTTTCTCTCTTTGTAGATAGCTCGAAGTATTTTAAAGACAAATTCAAGGATCCACAGAGGATATTTTTTATTCCTTTTGAGAGAGAGAGTAGTATCGAGTTCTGCAATTTATCTCATTTTTAAGGGTCTTTTTGAACCCTAATACTTGTAACAGGACTGAACTTTCAGGACACTTGGGCCTGTTTTGACCCATGTTGTGTGGTTAGGGACCTAAGTGTGTTGTGTGATTGACATAGAATTATGACCTTTACTGGCGGTTGAGTAATTTTATTTGTTTGTTTTTTGTTATAATTTTTAGGACACACAACTCTATAATGAGATGTACTATAGATCGTTCAATTTAACCAAAGCATAAATCAATTCTTCCTGCTAATGGAAATTTCTGTTTAGGAGTTTTTTATGAGTTGCGTTCATTTAGAATAATTTCAGTTCTGGTATGCAACGCACATGAAGAGCGTTGGAAAACATTATAAGTCTTCACACTTAGCATACATCATCTATTTCATCGTGCATCGATTTTTCTCAACTATGTATTTCTCATCAGAGTAAAAATCAACCAGGACTAATTGATAGCCAAATATTTTGTGCTCATTAACACCCAAAGTGATAACTTGACTAAAAATGGGACTACTAACAATATCGAATAGATAATTGGAGTAAAATGAACCATTGTCTTTGGGAGATCAATGCCCATTATTGGACATAGGTACTTTCTAGACTGATCGAAGTACGCTACACATAAGGATTAGATCCCAAATCCCAAGATATTTACTTGGAATATCAGGCTGTAGGAAATCTTACTTGAGGGTGTCGATCAGAGAGATACCTATTGACACTAGCATAGAGTAGGAACTCCCCACAAGTGTTTTTGGGTTTTTCAAAGTATTGCTGAAGCTATCTTTCTAGTGATCGTGCCCCCTCTAGCATTTATTACTCAAATATAAAGTAGAATGGTACCATCTCATCGAAACTTCAATGAAGGCCACTGTCTTGTGCACACTTGAAGCTGGCAGGTGACTGTTTTGGTATTACAAGCACACACCCTCAGTTAAAATAATGATTTAGCCTGTAAAAGCATATAGAAGGATTGACCCATTGCTACCTCAAGTGAGGAATCTCCGAGTCTTTCCAAGTATACCTTGATCACCAATCATTTATAGGACAACAAGTGCTATAGTTGAAAATCTTGTTTGAAATAGTCCTTAAAATTGAAAAGATAAGCGACCGAGCTCTAACGTACCATCACAAGTATCCGGTTAGTGAATCTACAGGTTTTGATTTGTGTTTGCTTTGTGTGTGTACAAAGATTGTACATTTCTACTCCCTATGTATTACATCTCTCTTAATTTTATTATCACGCTCTTCTCTCGTACCTCTCAACATCAAAGATGGACATCTCTAAGGAAGTCAGTCTGGACCTTGTGGACAATTCACAGAACACTTTAGATCTTACGTCTCCCTAGAATCGAGATTACCCTCTTCTCAAAACCACATGGTCTTAGAATGACCCTCCTCCCAAGATCAAGATCAATAAGTTTATAGTAGGGTTTAGTCGATCTCGGACTGACCCTCTCTTTAATTCTCCTCCTACCAAGGAAGCCCTTATCTTTGGTAGAACCCCATATACTTCTGCATCAAGATCTAGTTTGGGTTCTCTACATCTAAAGTTGAAGAGAGATGCCTCCCAAGTATAATCCAAATGAGGACAAGAGCAACAACGACCCAATGATATCTATCTTAGCTCGACAGGTGACAGTTGAGCAATATAATGAACTAATGAGAGCATAGCTAGGACAAATTCAAGTAGCCAGTAAGATGTAAGAGGAAGAAATGGAAGACACATACCTCCCGAAGATCGATGATGATTACAACGAGCTGAGACCAATATCTCTTGACGATGTATTCGAACACAAACTGCATTTCCTTGCATTTCTCCTGAAGTTTAGTGGAAACCACAATGTTGAACCCTATTCTTTTCTTCAAAATTTTGAGCTAGTATGTGAGAACCCATCTCATCCTAGGATTAGTCAAGACTACATTTGGTTGAGAGATGCTCTCTTTTGTCCTAATACATAAGGGTGCTTTTTAATTGAAAAATATAGGGGTGGTGATCTCAACATGGTTTGTATTTACGACTCTATTCTTGAAGAAAATTCTATCCGACAATCAAAATTAACCAAATACGGATCAAGATCACAAGCTTGTCCCAGTTTCATGATGAACCATTTCATGAAACTTGGGAAAGATTTAAGGACTAAATTCAAAAATGCCTAGTACATGGCATTAACGAGTTGATGTTGGTCTAGAGCCTTCTCAATGGTCTGAACCCGAGATGTAGGGGTTGGTGAGCACTTCTTGTAGAGGAATCCACATGGGACAGCATGAAGACATTGTCTAGAAGAGGTTCGAGAAGTTAGCCGACACAAGCCGCACACAAACCACTTGCTAAGCATACTTGTCCAACCCCCTTACACTTTTATCAAAAGAAGGGGGAAAGGAGATTGTGAAAAATCTATCCACCAACCAGAGCACCGACATGGGGCTCATAATAAATAAGCTCGCAATGGTTGAACATATTAATAAGAAGGTGGATGAACTCCATAAATTCACTGATATGGATACTATGTCCGAACTGCCCAATAAGATGGAGGGTCTAGACGAAATGGTATATAAAATTCATATACCTTCCCTGAACGAATCCCCTGGCCCCCTACATCAGATTCATTACATTCAGTGGCAATGGATAGGGCAACATATAAAGTGGGGTGGGGACCAATCCTTCACCCATCAAACTGAAGAATCCTCTACCAGATAGTATACGAGGAGCCTCTGCAATCCATATAAAAAAGTTGTAAAATCTCGATTTTGTCAAATGACATGACTCTAACTCAACACTGAATAATCATCCACAACAGTCTTGTCGTGGCTTTCAGAAATTGTAGCATTAGTAGTGTCCATACCAGCAGTCTTGTCCCAGTTACCAGCAACCACAGTCGTAGTATCATTATCAGGGGCAAACCATCACAAGTATCACTAACAACCTTAGGCCAGATAGGGTCGGGGATCTTCCTTTTCAACTTCTCCCAAACTTCTAAGGATCCTAGATAAAATACATAATATAATAGTTGATATCAATAGACTCTCAAGATGTAGAGATGAATTCACAACAACACAGACTGTGATTCTCGCTTAGGTCCTAGCTAATCCCATTAGCCTTGGACACAAAGACCATATATTATTCTCAAAATATTCTTTACCTGAGTACAAGATCTCTTCGAATGATATCACCAATCATATTTCTCTTAGGAGCAGGACACCATAACCATGCCTAATCGAGCAAGGGATCATGATGACATAGCCTCGATGTCAACACCAGAACACACATCTAGGGATGAGGAGGAAGAGAGGCATGCATCACTAAAGCAACTTCAGGAAGGGGACCCGAGTCCCCAAAATCAACTAAAAAATTCAAAATTATAAAAAGAAGAGAAGCAATATCCTTGAATTAATTCACTTAAATTGGAGGAGGAACTTACACCTCGTAAGAAGGAGGACACACCTCAGCAACAAAAACCCCCACACCAACAATCTTTTTCCTTCCAAAGTCATGTACTCAGTTCAAGTCCGGGTCATTTATAAAATTTGTTTTCAATAAAAGTAACAATTCAGTACCTGAATTTGATCACTTAATTCCTTTTTCACATGCTCTAATGGATGGGAATAAGAAAATCTTTAAAAATAAAAAATTGAAGAGATGTCTTGGATATGTAAAGAAATTATCAAAGTTACTTTATCTCTAGTCGAGATGATATAGAAGGACTATGCATTTAGAAAATATCTTAATATGAGGTGCACACAAACCAGAGTTAGCAGAAAGAACCCGAGTAGGATAAAAAATATATTCTCGCTATCGTAAAATATCATCTAATCCACAATGAGCTCTCCCCTGAATAAAGAAGGACATGGGCGTACACTTCTTGACTAGTCAGATCAATGATATCAAGTTTGCTAGAATCTTGTTAAACAACAGTTCCTCCATAAATCTCATATCCACTACACTATTTGAACATTTGAATATGGGTCCCCTTAGTAAGACAAGAATCATACTTCAATTTGCATATACAACAACTAAGAGAACCACTAGCGAGAACAATAATGTTGTGATCAACATCAAGGGACATAATTATCCGATGGACTTCACAGTTCTAGACATGGATGTCCCTAGAAATTGGAAATATTCTCATATGATTTTAGGGTGGCTCTTTATTAGGACCACGAGAGCCTATTAATGAATATGGGATTCGTCATCTTTATTAATTTACTTTAGCTTAAAATCCCTTATAAAACACCTGTATATAATTCAACTGTATGTTCTTACTAATTTGCATCTGTGTGTATATTTGCATATTATTTTAACCTAAAATAAATAAATAAAGAAAGAAAGGAAAAATAAAGAAAAGAAAAGAAGATTGTATATATGTAATAGACATAGACTGACTCGAACCCTGAGAGAAGGTCAAGACTTGACCTGATCGACCAGGAATAAAGTTGGGGGAGATAGGGTCCTTAATCAGAAAATCCAAAAAATGTGTGTTGTAAATACTTCTCACTTATTGTATATATGTATAAAACTAACACTATTTTATTTGTACATAAATTGACCTTAAATAAAATAATTTTTAAAACAAAAGTTGTAAATAAAAATGTTGGCTAAATAATAAAAATAATTGCATAATAAAATCTTGTTTATAATAAAAGTAACCACATATTGAAAAATCCATTAAGCAATAATTTAAATATTAATTTCTGCTCCATATGAACTCAGATTGAATGGCTGTGATTTCATAATTTTTGTGTTACGGTTGAAAAGCTGATTTTCTAGGGTGGTTTGTGCAATTTTTCCATGTATTTGTACAAATTGTATTTGTAAATATTTGTGAATATTTTTTACTAATTATTTAAAAAAAATTATATAAAAAAAAATAACGATTTTTCTTATTTACCTATGTATATAATGTCATATATGTATATATCATATGTATATATTTAATTTTGTTAACTAGTTATCACAAAAAATATAAAAAAATTAATAATTAATTTTCCAATAAATAAAGTGATGAAAATACAAAAAAATAGTTATTTTTTTAAAATAATTTTGACACTTATCTTTTTTATCATGTCATTTCAATTTTTCTTCTCTCTTATCTCTTACCTTCATCCAAAAATTCAAAAATTCAAATTTCTATCTTTTTTTATTAATACGGTTCATCATCCATCTTTTCAACTGGATCAATCTTCGGTAAGAGGAGCCTGATCTCCGAGAGTCTTCTTGTCACAGAAGGGTGCCTAGCCTTCGAGCCGTCTGATGACAGTGAGTCGGTCTTCATCGAGGTGACCAAGGTTTTTTCCGCTCCTAAGGTGAGATTCGTCATTTTCTTCTTATTTTTTCTTAGGTTAATCTTAGTTTTATTTTTCGCCTCTTTGTTTCATCGTCATTATTTTCTAGATCTTAAAATCCATTACGATTTGATCCGCCACCAACTCGATTTTTCATCTCACTTTTTCGATCTCTACACGTTCTTTTATACCTATCACTATCTCTCAACTCCGACCCTATACGGTGGCTGGAGACTCGGATCCATTCCTCATTTTTCATTGGATCCCCATTCACGTCTTTCGTTTTGATTTCGGTATCGAGCCGTCAGGCTCGTGTACTCATTTGTTTATATATATAAACAAAAAATAGATTGTTTTTCTTCTCCAACATTTGTTTTGCAGGATCACCTAAAAAAAATAAAAACTAAAAAATTATCGTTTTTATTTTATTCAAAAAAGTATAAAAAGTTTTTTTTATCAATTTTGATATACAACATTTACAAAAAAATTAAAAAAACAAAAAAAATAAAAAATTCAGCAGCGGGCTCGCCCACTCCAGCCGCCGACGTGCCCGCCACCATCCTTCATCCACCGCGCTCTGCCTGGACTGGCGAAGCACTGCCATCAGCGTCGTTATGCCAACGCCACCTTGCTCGCCTGCTGAAACCGCTGAAGCCTCCTCCGCTGACCGTTGAAGCGGCAAACCGCCGCTTCCTCCACCATCAACGCTAGCCATGCGATGGAGCTGCACCACCTTGATCACCATCGCTGACAATCCAGCGAGCATCTCCTCATCGCTACCTTGCTGATCATCACCGCCACATGCTTAGCCTAATTCCAATCACCACGGCGGTGACATGCCCCTCCTGCTTCTCCCATATTTGGCGGCGCACCACCTGTAGCCCCGCGTGATCAGCATCCCCTCCACCGCATCGACGACCGCCTTGAGCGTCACCCCTCCATTTCGAAGAAGACCAGTGCCGCTCCTCCCATATTTGGTGGCGGTAGCCCTCCATGCCCAACTTGAAGAAACGAAGAGAAGACAAGAAACACTAGTGCATTAAGAAAATATAGGAAATTTTGCAACTCTGTCCTCGAAAGATTTGCATATTACAAAAGGCCCCTAGCACTTAGCAAGTGCACAACACGTTTTATTTGGTAATTTACGTTTTTCATCCTCTAGATTATTTCTGTTACTTATTTGACGTACGAACTTTGAATATTTGCTTGCAGACATTTATTTTGCTTGCTTTTCTTATTGAAATAAATGTTTTCTTTGCTCAATAAATCTCCCAAAAATCATTCTATTCTTCTGATGTGCTTATCATTTTAGCATCAATTTTTCATTGCATTTGTCATCATTTCTTGTTATTAAAAAAATAAAAAATAGTGTCTTTCTCTTATTGAAATTCAAAAATTCATAAAAAATGAATATTTCTCCATTAATTCTAAAAAATAGAATTATTTTATTTTATTTATATTTTAATTTCTTTCTAAATTTCACGCATTAATTCTTTCTAAAACCCAAAAAATGAGAAATATTAACAATTTTATAAAAATCATAAAAAAATTTGCATATATTTCATCATAAAAATAATTTCAAAGAGTTTTGGGCACTTAAAATATTTTTAAGTTTTAAATTACTCCAAGCTGTGCCCTATTTCTCATTTTTATCATTGTTTGATTTTTTAAAAAAATAGAAAAAAAATCTGAAAATTCTAAAAAAAATTCCTAAAAATATTTCAATGGCTTTAAAACCCAAGAATATTTTCTCTGGATTTTTCTAAGCATTTTTGAAATAATTAAAAAATTCAAAAATAATTTGGTATGCATCTTTCTTATCTTGTGCATATTGTTCTTTATTTGAAATTTAAAAAAATGCAAAAGTAAAAGTTTTAAAGTAAAATCACTAAAAATTTGAAAATCAGAAAAAAAATAAAAAAAAATTAAAAAGAGAAAAAATCCACAAAAATTGGGGATTGTTTTCCTTTAAGATTCCTGATTTTTCTCTTAATTGATTTTCATCGATTAATTGAATAACCCTCGAAAATTGTAGCTTCCCGGAGTTCGATCCTATTCGATATACAGGTAAATTAGTAGCAAAAATTTCTCTTGCTTCATTATTCACTTATAGTTAATTTTTCAACTTGAGAAGAAAAAAAATTATTTGTTTGTCGCGGGATTATTTGGGTTGACGACACTTTCATATATCATTTATATCAAATCCCAAAGAATCTCACACAACACCTATTTGACTATTCTTTTGAGAAGATCCAGTTCATAAAATTTGAGCAAGAACTGAAGTAGACAAGATTTCAAAGGCCTGATTCAGAATCCAACATCGAGACTGCTCCTTCTGGGTCTAAGGAAGATTGCAACATAGTTATGACATTTGAGCCTTGGAGACAAAAATGGGGTGCATTAGAAGAATCCCTCTCACTTGGAGAGGACATTGTTGATACTATAGTTTGCCAGCTCATTTAAGATAATTCTATCTTGATAAGTTAGTTCTATTTCTCTCGGGACAATCCAGGAGTGAGGAAGACGGGTCAGGCATGGCTTTTGTCAAAATAAGATGCATCTTTGGCAATCCGCCCCCAAAACCATTTAGTTGGTGGCATCATAAACCGTGTAGGACTCAACCACATCAACAGCACAACTAGATTCAGCAATGATAGGGACACAGTTCATAGATGATATAGATCTACCCGAGCTCAAACCATTGCCCCCTACTCTCAAATGCGCATTCCTTGCGGGTCTAAGGGAATGTTTCCAATCATTATCAATTCACATCTGACTAAAGAGCAAGAAGTCCACATGTTAAAAGTATTAGAGAAGAACCACAAGGCCATAGGTTCTAGATTGTCGAACATCCAAGGTATTAACCATGCTCTTTGTCCACACCATATATACCTTGAAGACAAGGAGAAGCCCTCCCTTGATTTCTAGCATAGGTTGAATCCAAATTTATGGGAAGTGGTGAAGTCTTATGGAGTAGGATTCACTTGTCCCATCTCATACTCTAATTAGGTGGTACCATTACACGTAGTCCCGAAGAATTCAGGACTCGAGATCATCACCAATGAGGAGGGAGAGGAGATCACAACATGAGTACCTAGTCATGGCGTGTATGTGTGGATTACATACGCGTGAATGCCGCCATGAAGAAGTATTACTTCCCATTTCCATTTATTGATTATATATTTGAGAGACTGTCTAGGAGAGAACAATCTATTTTTTAGACGAGTACTCGGGCTACAATTAAGTAGACATTGCTCCCGAGGATCAAACACGTGCCTTTCAACCTCTACAATGCCCGTGGCACTTTTCAGTAGTGCATGATTGTAGTATTTGCTGAGATGGTTGGGGATTTGCTAGAAGTTTTTTTGGATGACTTTTCAGTCCATGGTGATTCATTTTATGATTGCATCATGCATTTGGGTAGAGTTCTCAAGAGAGGTATGGAAGTGAATCGGGTACTCTCCTAGGAAAAAAAGTCATTTTATGGTCACAGAGGGCATCATGTTGGGGCATGCCATCTCGAAAAAGGAAATGGAGGTTGATCCTACCAAGGTGGATGTAATCAAGAACTGTCGACCAAAGTGAAACACACTCGATCATTTCTGGGGCACGTCAGATTTTATCAGAGATTTATCAAAGATTTTTCTAAAATTGTCTGATTGCTTTCTGAGCTCTTAGGTAAAGATACAGAGTTTATTGTAGATCATAAGTGCATTGAGGCCTTCGAGTTACTCAAAAGCGATCATAGAGATTCTCATCCTACAAGCCTTCGACTAGTCTCTCCCCTTTGAGATCATGACTGATGCTTCCAATTTTGCAATAGGGGTCGTGTTAGAACAAAAGAGAGATGAAGTCTCTTATGATATTAACTATGAAAGCAAAGTTTTGGATCCAACTCATAAGAACTATACTGTGACAGAAAAGGAGATGCTTATCACAGTATTCATCTTGAAAAAATTCAGATCTCTGCTCCTTAGTTCGATGGTGATAGTTTTTACCAATCATTCAACCATACAATATTTAATGGCAAGGAAATATGTGAAGGCATGTTTTCTTAGATGGTTCTTCTCCTCTAGGAATTTGATTTGAAGATTAAAGACAAGCTTGGAGTGAAGAATGTGGTGCCTGACCATCTATCCCGGATCGAGCAGAACAAACCACCTGAGTCAGAGCCGATCAAAGAATCCTTCCCATACAAGTCAAATTATGATATTGACTCTCTCCACGATATTCCAGCATCATTAACTATCTTGACTTCAAGAGTGTTTCCCTAGGATTGACCCAAGAACAAAATTTACCAGTTAAAGTCAGAATCCAGACACTGCCATTATTTGCTCCTTTCTTCAAAGGACCAGATTCTATTCAAAGGAGATGTATTCCTCAAGAGAAATACCAAAGTGTCCTCACTCTGTGCGATACCGTCGAGGCAAGAGGACACCACTCCGAGAAGAGGATCATAGAGAAGATATTAGATTGTGGATTTTATTGGCCGACCTTGTTTAGGGATGCCTACACTTTTGTCAGGATTTGCCTTATCTGTTAGAGAATGGGAGGGACTATTGATCTTAAAGATGCCAAGACTAAGCAACCAATGTCATTTGTGATGTATTCGATGCATGGTGCAGTGACATTAAGGGCCCATTCACTAATAGTCATGTATTTGAATACATTAGTCTCGTGGTATACTATTGATTGCGAGGATCTAACAAGTCCTCACTAAGAGAGGATACAATGTCATTGAGGCGATCCCTCACAAAAGTCAAGTGATCAATAATTAACCCACAAATGAATATATAAATATAAAATAGAGTCTGGAGCTTAAAATTATTAACTCTACAAAAGATGTGTATCAGTCAAGTAGTGTTGAGTGTCGAATACATGAAGTATAGGGAATAGACAACAATAAATGGAAAAAA
Source organism: Ottelia alismoides (assembly GCA_037367405.1). Lineage (NCBI taxonomy): Eukaryota > Viridiplantae > Streptophyta > Magnoliopsida > Alismatales > Hydrocharitaceae > Ottelia > Ottelia alismoides. The sequence goes on along the minus strand of JAZKJV010007007.1, from coordinate 931,767 downwards.
GTCCAGAATTGTTTTTGGTGTTTTGTGACGATTTTTAATTTTTAGTGGATTTTAAATTATTTTTTGGGAATTTTGTTATTATATTTTTATGTATTTTTTATTTTATAATTTTTATGCTTCTTTTTATTTGTAATTAGCTATAATAAAGGTAGTATAGTATTTAGATATAATACATTTATAATATAGATAATAAATATACAAAATAAATATAAAATCTAGAAAATATCCTAAGGTATAGTCCATTTTATTTTTAAGGTTTTAGACAATTTTTTGGTATTTTTTGATAATTATACCAATAATGATGATATAAGTAATTATATATAATAATGTAAGTTTTTGATATTTATAAAATAGCTATAAATACTTCAAAGTAAGAAAATAAAATGTTTTTATCTTTTATAACTTTTCTATATTTTTCTATTTTCTGGGAAATTTTACTATTTTTTTGTATTTTTAATTGAATAAAAATGTCAAACTAATGAATTATATTAATAGGCCAAAGTGTTTTGGATTTAAAAAATACATAAAAACCTCAGAGTGGTCAAAACTAATTTTGATATGTAATATATAATTAAAAAATTTAGAAAGAGAAACTAATATTTTTGGATTTTATGTATTTTTTATGATTTTCACAAGGATTTTGGAGCTTTTAATATTTTAGTGATTTCCTTTGTTATTTTTATGGGTTTTGGCTTGAAATCCATTTTTTGGAATTTTTCAAAATGGTTTTATAATTTTTATGTATTTTTAAATGTAAATAGGAGCTAAATGCAAGGGTTTTGTATTTTTAAATAAAGGAAAATGATATTAAATTGCCCATGAAAAATATATGTGATTTATAATCATCTTAGGCACTTAAATCTATTATCCTATAATTTTCAGATGCATTTTGATATTTTTATTAATGCAAATAAGAGAAATAAAAATACTTGAACTGGTAGGGACCTAATGTAATTAAGTACAAATATTTCTTGTTTTTTGAACCCTCTAAAGAATTCTAGGGTTAAACATGCAAAAAGCCATGAATAAACAACTCAATATATCCTGACAGGGGCATAAATGCAATAAACAAAAAGTTGCAGATTCTACTTGCAATTTAACAACGAAATATTACACTACATTTAACATTTAATGGACTAAAACGAAACACAATAACTGCAAGGGTCCCTCTACAAAATGCATGCCCTCACATGTACAAGTACGTGAGGTGACACAGCGAGGGACCTATAAGCAAATAAAAATAGGACAATATCCTAACGACAACTTTTATAAAATAATTATAATAGTAGCATAAAGTTTTTGGATTAAAAATAAAATGCAAAAATACAGGGGTAGGGAATGCAAAATACCGTTGCTAGGCGATCCTATGGCTCATGTCTTCCACTTATCCATGTATCGACCTTCGGTCTCCAGATACCGGTTAACCAGAGAACGGATCAGATTAGATCAACCCTCTAATCCGATGGTGCTGGAGGGAGTCTATCCAACGGGTGGATCAGAATTGGGGAGTGCTCTTCATCCAATGGCGTGGAGAGTTGCTAGAGAAACAAATGAAGAACACTCCCATGGCGAGCTTCAATCCAACTTCCTATGGGCGTTAGGCCACCTCCCTTGTTGTAAATGGACTCCTCATGCACCTGAGAGGATTCCACAATAGTTGGAGGGCTCAAGGATGTCCATGCCTCATCAGTAGAGGCATGGAGGTGCGACGAAGTGCAGCGACCTAAGACCTATTATCCTAGTGTAAATACACCCCATATGGTGCTCTTGTGACTCAATACGTGCACGGTTAGCACAACGGAACAAAAAATGAAGCTTTTCGACCATTTATCACGTGGGAATGAGTGGAGATGAGTCATAACAGTGAGGTCCGGCGAACTGCGGAGGAGAAGGACCTCAGAAGCTTGATCCAAGGAGGTTCGAGGTGTATGGAGGTACTGCAAACGTGGAGAACATGAAGGGGAAGAATAGGGGATGGTCGATGAGTCAAAATGAGGCGGAACATGACATGATGAGTGGCTAGAGTCTAGTGCTCTGGTGTATGCTATGATTGGAAACTACGCTACTTCAAGTATTGAAATAAGAAATAAAATGTGGGAAATAAGCTAATGCATTAAAATATACCTAGAAAGAAGTAGAAGGAGATCTTGAACTTTTCAAAGCAAAGAGCTCATGACCTCACAGTTGAGCTCAACCGACAGAGGTGAACCGGCCACTCCAGCACCTAAAGCACAATGTAGACCTGACGAGGAAGAGCATGTCACTCTCCTCGACTCACCATGCTAAGGATATGAGAGGTTCAGTGCACGAGGGAGGACCAAATTTTACTGAATTTTGGCGAGGGCTTATATACAGGTGAGTAATGTGTCGAGAAATGTGCTCGATTCATAGGGCCTCGGATCGAAAAATCAGTTGCATGTGAAAGTGCATTAATCAAGGAGAAAAGTCAAAGAAGGAATCGACTCAAAAAGTTGAAAGAATCTAACAAAAATTTCAAAGAAGTAGCATCTAGGTCTGTCAGACGCAAACCAGGGGAAGGATGGAGTTGACCGCATCCCCATTGGTCCATATTTAACATAAAAGACAAAATAAAATGGGAGTTTATTATTAATTCAAAACAAAATAATAAATGATTTATTAAATAGAGGTAAAAACATGAAAATTATTTATCAGTTTATGTAGTATTTTATGTTGATTTTATTTATTTTTATAGGCCGATTTATTATAAGTTGCTTTTTACAAGTATAAATATATGTCTATTTACTTATATATTATATAGTTTATTTTTATTTTTTATTTTAAAATTTATTATTTTATATACATATTTTATATATTCATATCTTATTTTAATACATACAAATACATTATTATTTTTTTCAAAGTAATTTGTATATTTAAATAAATATGTAAAATTACTATATATATATATGTATATTTATAATTCATCTACGTATTTTTGTATACTTATTTATTTTAGCTTATTTTTAATGGTTTTGTTTTATTCTTGTTATGTAATATGTTATAACTGTTATTGATAAAATTCTAAAAATAAAAAATCATGAAGAATATGTAAGATTAAATAAATAGAATATTTTTATTCGGGTATAATGTATAGTAGGGGCCTAAATCCTAACATTTGCATCTTAACTCCAAGTTAAATGAAACAAACTTTGTTAAATAGCTAATTTAAAGGTATTAAAATTAAAGTTGATTTTGATGAATTTTGAGTTCGTATGGAGAAGATACATGTTTGTGAAGTTTGGATTTTGGGTTTTTATTCTGAGTGTAGAAGGCAAAATATGCATTATTTTCATGTGAAATAATTTTGTAACTTTCTATGTATTATCATCTACAAATTTCATGTACAAAGTGTAGTGATTTGATGTATAAATAATAAAGACTAAAATAGGTCCCAAAATAGACTTATTCATGCATTGGAAATTTGGGCTTTATTGTATTTTGGCCCTTATCTCCCCTACTTTATTCCTTGTTGACCAAATCATCGTAATGCCTAAGTCTCGGGTTTAGGGTTATTAAATACAAATGTTATTTCATTTCATTTTCTTTTATTTTGTTTATTCTTTTATTTTGGCTTTAACGACAATAGTTTATACATTATTTACAGAGTAAATAATAGATGTTGTTTTATTTAAAATAATGTTATTTGCATGCATTTATCTCAGGTTTAAAGTCCAAAAATTAAAAATAAATGTGATGAAATGGCATCACTCCCATACACTTGCCTTTGCCATTCCTTAGCAAACACTTATGCCTATAAAAGAAAATATGGAAAAGAAAAAGAAAGAACTCAGATTGATTTTAACTTTCAAACTTTTCTTCGTTAAATAAAAGTTTGAATCTCAACCAAATCCTTGGAAGTTAGGTTTGGTTGAGTCGTTAATGGGAACTGAATTGAAACATAACAACCTCTAAGATCCGCAAAACTCCGCCCAAGCCCCATAAAAATCTAGGTCAGAACATGTCGATGTTATACACAATCCCTTATGACTATGAGTGTACCTTGTACAATGTCAATGATAAGTAGCTCCTCTCAGCTGAAGCAGTAAAAGTCACCCTCCAACATGATGACCTTAATTCCTTAATCCAATAACTCTTTCCTCGAGAAATGGGGTATTCCCTATTAAGTTCGAGTGCAACCGACCCAAGAAGAGGAGGTGGAGAAGAGAATGTATGGTAGTCAGTGTAGCTACCTATCGAAGGATGCTTGACCAGTGTAGGTAAGTCATCCGTCTGTAGGCTCACATGTATTTGACTTCAAATCTCAAGCTTTCTTATTGACTATATGTACGGACATATTCCGACGAGAATTGATTTTTCTTGGAAATTTTGCTTGTCTATTCTTTTTTGAGTTTTTGAATATGCATTTTTGGATACTATGTACAACATCATTTACATAAGGACATTTTCTTCTTGAGCCAGTAGAGTATCTCTCTTTTGAAGCATTATTGCAACCCACAAACTTATGTCTTTAGACTTCTTTGCTACTGGGTCGTGTTTGGGTATAACAACGATATATGTGTGACTTCTGATGTTTCCATTGTCTTGTGTCTCATGTTAGCAAATCCATCCCTCTACCACTTCAACTGAGACGAGCAAAGTGTGAGGTGTATGTGTGCAAGTTAGGTCACTGTCGACAAGAGTCATGTGTGTGTTCCAAAATATTCTACTTAGGCAGTCAAAATGACACTGAACCAAGTCCCGTGGTCTCAAAGAATTATGTCAATCATACTTGAAGCATCCTGATTCTAGTTCCTATAAGGTTCCTACGATTAAATGGATTAATGTCTAACCAAACTCTAATCTTCAGATTTTACTTAGACTAGTTTAATTTTTATTATAAGTCGGAAAATGCAAATGCTACGTACAATGTAAGAAAAATGTTTTTTTGATTTAATTTTCTAGTTTTAAACTTTTTATAATTTTTTGAAAAAAGTTTTGCAATTTTTTATGTATTTTTTTAAAAGATTTTGCAAATGTTTTTGGAGTTTTGAATTTTACAAATTTTTAGCAATTTTTGAGTAGAAATTAGTACAACTATTTACACGGAAGGAATTTCTACATATTGTATAGTTTGTTTAGGGATTTTATTTGAGTTATTATTTACACAAAGCCCTTAAAAGATTTGAAAATATTTTTACAAACATTGTGAAAACTTATTTTTGCAAAATAATTTTAACAAAAATTTTACAAACATTTACAAGTTTTAAAAATCATTTTACAAATTATTTTCCAAACAATATTTATAGGTTTTTCAAAAGAATTTTGCAACAAATTTTCAAATCATTTGCAAACAGATTTTCAAAAGAATAACACACATACAAAGAATTTATGCAAGCAAGGGTTTGAAAACATTTTGCAAAGGTTTCCAAACAATTTTCAAAAGATTTTTTAAATAATTTTCAACCATTTTTCTAATCATTATGCAAACATTTTAAAACAATTTATTACTTATATTTACAGAAAATTTTGTATGTTTAATAATTAATTATATTATTGAAAATATTAAAGTATGAGTTATGACTAAAGCACATACATCGTATATACGATCCCCCTATAATTTGCTAGAGCTATGTCCTCTTAGATCAGGAAAAGGAAGACATAACTTGTACTAAGTATATGACAATCTTTACTATAATGATTAAGTAATGAATGGATGAGAAATAAAAATACATAGCATGTGCAATGTCTTCAAAAATCCTCCAAATCTTCTCATGCTGCTAGGTCAGAAAGTTGATTAAGCTTCATGTGGGCGCTTAGCGCTCCTAGGAGAGCCTCCCTCGATTTGTGTTCCCTCGCAACAAAGTCAAACAAGAAGAAGGTTAGATATTGAAAAATTATATCATATAAAAATGAAGATAAATGAAGGAAAACAAAGACAAGAAAGAAGACATGGGGTAAAAATTCAATCTACATGACGTTGTTCCCTAGCAAAGGCGCCATCTGATAACTGGGGTTTTTCGAGGGTCAAATATGTCCTCAGAAGGAGAAGACGAAGTCATTGTGGTGACTGATAAAGAAGCCCCGATTAATCAATAATTAACCCATAATTAAGAATCAAATAATGAAAATAAATATGTGGAGTTAAAATTTATTATAACTCTACAACAAAGGTGTATATAGATGTAAGTATTTTGTAGAGGTCGAGCACATGGAGCAAAAGGAGATTGGCACAAATAAATACACAAAAATATGTGTTCTTCTTATATATATATATATTTTTATTTTTTTTGTTTTATAATTTTTTTAATTATTTAAATTTTCTAAATTTTGTTTTTCATATTTTTTGATTTTATTTTTTTCATTTTAAAAATATAATATAATCATATATAAGGCTATATATACAATATAATATTATATATATATATTAATAAAAAACAGAATATAAAAAATAAATGTTTTGGGGTTTTAAAAAGTTTTTTTACAGTTTTTGCGATTTTCAAGTATTTTTTCTAATTTGTATAGATTTTAAAAATAAAATATCCCAAATCCTAGACTAAATAAATAGGACGGCTAAATTTGGAAATTAAAAATAACAAATAATGTCCAAAATTCTCTAAATCATTTTTTTATTTAGATAATAATATAAATAAAATAAAAAACTTAAAATTAATATTTTTGAATCTTTCTGAATTTTTTATATTTTTAAAAAGGATTTCGGAGAATTTAAATTTTTATGTATTTTCTTTTTCGATTTTTAGGGTTTTCAGATTTCGGAGTTTTAAAATAAATAGATAAACAAATATATATTTTTTGGAATTTTCAAAATTCTTTATATTGTTTGGTGTTTTATATTACTAATAGGGAATATTTGTGCTCTTTGTTATTTTTATAAAATAGGAAAATGACTGGAAATGCTAAAATAAAAATACAATGTGGAGTGCGCTAGTAGGAACTTAACTCTATTTTTTTGAGATTTTTTTGGAGCATGAGTGATGTATTTAATAAATAGAACAAACACTTAAAAATGCATGTACTAACAATGCCATATATGTAGTTATATATATGTGCGAGGGCCTTTCTACGATTTATTAGAAAATATTATAAATGGAATAAAAAGTTGCTGGACTAAATAAATACAAACACTCGCATGGGTATACCTGCAAAATTGCTACCTCACGTGCGATGACACGTGAGGTGACGTGGACTAGACTCAAATGCAAATAATAAAACTACAAGTGTCTTTTTGCAAATATTACAAAAATATTCAAATGTTCAGCTGAAATTACAGGTCTACAAATTAAATGGCAAAAGGGGGGGGTGGGTGCAAAATACCTCCTCATAGCACGTTGATGAATGGCTTCGATCGATCCACTAAGACATGTGGCGCACTCTGGTCTTATCATGATGGTGACCTGGTCTCTCATTCTATGCAAGAACGAGGGGATCTGAGATGGGGGGGAAATGATCGGAAGATATGGGGAAAAGAAGTGGGGGTGGACTGAGTGGAGGAAACATGGTATATCACGGTGGAGGTGTTTGCCGAAGCTAGCCTCTAGCATAAAATGGCCAATTTGACTCTACTCAAGCAATCAAAACATAAAAAAATGCATTAAATGAAATCTAAAACGTAAATCTACCTAAAAATCATTAAAACAAACTTCGAGTCGATTGGAGCCAAGGAGATGACCTCACAACGGCGGTGCTCTGCTAGAGATGGCTAGAAGCCGTGCTTCCTTCACTCCTCCATATGCCAAGAAGCGAGGCGAGATACCTATCATCTCCCTCTTGCCATTGCAAATCAATTGGGGTGAAGAGGATAGAGGGAAGAGGTTCAAAAAAATCTAAAAAATGGAAGAGGGGATTATGTACAGGTGACTAAGTAGCTGGGAAGATCGAGGATGAACAATCGAAATGATGATCCAATCCTCGATGCATCAAGGGCATGTGAAATCCCTATGATTGAGGAGAAAAAAAATGAAAAAGGAATCAACCCAAAAGGATGAGTGAATCCTTTGGGGGAAAAATCAAGAAAACAAGTCAAATGCTAGGTCTGACAAGCCTAGAGAGTTGTCCGAGGTCAACTGGCGAAGCGACATGGTTGGTCCACGGGGACCAACCGGGAAAAACCTTCCCCAAAATTATTTGCAAATTCAAAATTAAATAATAAATTTTTCATTACAAAATAAAATATGTTTATTTTTCTATAATATTTTAATATGATTTTTATTTATTTTTTGAACTTATTAATTACATGTTAATTTTTAGGGTTTTATTTATATGTATATTCATCTATGTTTTGGGTATTTTATTTTTTTTTGTATTTTTGATTTTATTGTTTTATGTTATTATTTTATATATGTATAACTCACTTTTATATACATAAGTTTATTTTTATTATAATTTTCTTATATTATATATACACTTAAATAAATAGGTATATTAAATATATAGGTATTAGTATAGGTATTTCATCTATGTATTTTGTATACATATTTTGTTTTAATTTTTAATTTATTATTTTATTATCTACTAAGTATGTACATATACTAAAAGTAATATTTACAAAATTGTAAAAATATTGAATTATATAAAAATGATAAAAAATAAATAAAATGAATATTTTATATAGGTAAATTATATAATAGGGTTCCAAAAGCTAACTTTCACACCTTAACTCCAAAAATATGAAACCATCTTCATTAAATAGTTTATTAAAAGTTAAAAACAATTAAGGTAATTTTGATACATATTGAGTTTTTATTTAGGAGATATTTGTCTAGGAAGTTGGTATTTTGGCTTTTTGTTTAGAGTATAAAAAGTACACTATATATTATATTCGTATGAAATTAATTTTCTTTTTTCTATATATCATTATCTACAACTTTCATGTTCATATTTTCCTTATTTGAAGTACAAATAATAGAAAATAAAATTGGTCCCAAGAAGAACTTATTGAAGAATAAAAGAATGTGATTTATTGATGATTTTTGGCCCCTATCTCCCCTACATTATTCCTTGTCGACCAAATCAATTCTTGACTTGGTCTCGGGTTTAAGGTCATAAATTACCTTTGGTATTTTATTCATGTTCTATTCTTCTCTTTATTATGTAATTTTGGCATTAAAAACTATATTTTCTACAAAGTAAATGAAATAAATAATGAGTGTTAATTTGCACAAAATAATGATGTTTACATGCATTAGCTAGGATTTTAAAGGGCAAAATGATAGAATACAATGATGGAATGAAGATTCATCACCCCCTATACTTACCTTTGCTAGTCCCTAGCAAGCGCACATGCCATAAGTGTAAAAAATAACAATAAAGAAAATAAAAAGAAAGAAAGTGGATTGAATTTAATTCTCAAACTTGTCTTCACAAAATCAATGTTTGGTGCTTAAGTCAGACCATTGGATTTCAGGTGCAGTCGGAACCTTATTGGGAAATGGACTTGAAACACAATATCCTTTGAGACTCGCAAAACTCTGCTCAAGTCTCCTCAATAGCTATGTCAGAATACTTCAGCTCATATGCAGTCCCTTATGACTATGAATCTTATCTTGGACAGTGTGTGACATATGTAGCTCTCCTTGGCTAAAGTGGTAAAAGTCAGTCTTCTCCAACATGGTGACCCTAATTCCCCAATCCAACGACTCTTTCCTCAATAAGCAGGGTATTCCCTTCTAAGTTCAAGTGACAACTAACTCAAGAAGAGGAGGTGGAGAGATGAATGAATGATAGCTAGTTTAGCTACCTATCCTAGAATGCTTGACCAGTGCAGCGAAGTCACCCGGCTGCAGGCTCACAAATATATGACTTTGAATCTCAAGCTTTCTTATTGACTATACAACTTTGTGTGCTTCGACATGTACTTTATTTTCAATCAGGCCAATCTACTTTTTTTGAGTTTTTGATATTTGGATTTTTGAAAACTATATACAATAATATTTACATAAGGACTTTTTATTCTTGAGCTAGTAGACTATCCATATTTTGAAGCTTTATTCTTTAGACCTTGTCGCCATTGGATCGGGTTAGGGTACAATAGCCACAAATGTGTGACTTTCTATGTTTCCATTGGCTTGTGTCTCATTCTAGCAAATCCAGCCCTCGACAACTTCAATTGAGGTAAGCAAAGTTAAAGGTGCAAGTATACAAGCTAGGTCATTATCAATAAGAGTCGTGTGTGCTTCGAAATACTCTACTTAGGCAGTCAATACGACACTGAACCAAGTCTCATGATTCTCAAAGAATTATGTCAACTAGACATGCAGTACCTCAATTCAAGTTTCTACACGGTTCATGTTATTAAGTATATTTATGGTCCAAACCCAGCTCCAATCTTTGGAATTTACTTAGACTTGTTTAATTATCAAACACAATCCAAAAAATGCAAATGCTATGCACAATGCAGAAAATATTTTTGTGATGCAATTTTCAAATTTCTAACTTTTTATGGATATTTCAAAAATGTTTTGTAAATTTTTTTGAAATTTTTGAAAAAGATTTTGCAAATGTTTTTGGATTTTTGGTTTTGCAAATGTTTTTGGGATTTTTGGTTTTGCAAATATTTTTGGAATTTTTCAAAACAAAATATTTTGGCAAATAAATATGTACAAAAATTTACATGGGTATGCATCTTATATTTACAAGAGTTGGGGTCTAGAGGATTTACACAAAGGGATATGTTATTAATTTTGTATAGATGTATATATATATACACAATTAGTAAATATTTTTTTGTGATGTATATATTCCTTAAACTTATTTGAAAATAATTTTGCGAATATTTTTTGCAAACTATAGTCCAAAATATTTTTTGTAAATAATTTTTACAAACATTACAATCATTTGAAAATCATTTTGCAAAGGTTTTTCAAACAATATATATAGATTTTTCAAAATATTTTTGCAACCATTTTCCAAACCATTTGCAAATTTGTTTTCAAAACATTTTTATTTCATACAAAGAAAAAAATTTTATAAACAAAATATTTTTACAATGGTTGTAAACATTTTACAAGATGTTTTTCTAAAGATTTTTAAAGATTGTTTTCAAACTATTTTTCAAACATATTTCAAAAAATAATTTTCCTAATTTTTTAATCAGTAAATACAAAAACAATTGAGGATTAATAAACATCTTTTGGTTAATTAATTTAATAAATTGTATATGTATATATATAGTATTTTAGATTTAATTATTTAAAGTACGAGTTATGTCTAAAGTATATATGTAGTATATACAACCCCCCTATACTTAGCTTGACTTATGTCCTCATAGATTAGAGAGAAAAAGGAAAGACAACTCGTACTAAGTATAGAAAAGTCTAAAGAATAAACAATGAAGTAACGAATGAATGAGAACTCGACCATCGCCCCTATACTTAGGACAAATAATCCTAAGTACAATAGATTGTACACAAGGTAGAGAGGGTCAAGGGTGGGAATGAACAAATCACAACTCAGTCTGTCTCCCCCTATACTTAGGGTATAATATGCCTAAGTACAAATAGGAAGAGGAGACAATGGAGGGGATCAAAGAATGAAAAACTCGGGGTTCACACCACATATACATATGATAGAGTACATCCTATGTATAGTAGTGGTCAAAAAGGGCAACATCTTTTCCATATAAAAGAAATGAAAACCAAAAGAAGAGAAGATAGATGAATATAGAAGAAAGGATCGAAGAGAAAATACATGAAAAGAATGTACACATCACCCCCTATACTTAGTGTAAAAGAGCCCTAAGTATAAGCAACAACAAGAGTGATGAAACAGAACGAAGCAAGAACACACGGCTCGTCCACCCCCTATACTTAGGATGAAGTATGTCCTAAGCAAGGCAAAACAAATCAAATGAGGTGGACAAGCAAAGATGGTAGATAGAAGAATGAAAACGAAAGTGTATATACAAAGAGGTGGATATAATGAGATCAAGAAGGTAGAAAGCAAACCTTCATGTGGGATCACTGGGGAATGGATCTGACAAGGTGAAGGTCGATATCGGGGTCCTTAGTAGACACAATCTGATCATGAACGACCTGGTAAAGATCCTCAACAATCCTAAGGTGAGAAGGCACAAACATGTTAGTGGAAAACGTGTGGCTAGGTCCGACCTAGGGTGTCTCGCAAATATCAAAGTGAAAAGTCTCGAACTCATCAATGGAAGTAGTCATGTCAAGTCTAGCCTAGCAAGTCCTTAAGTCATCATCGAAAGGCCCGAATTCATTGATGAAAGAAATAAGGTAAAATTTGGCCTCCTCAATCTCTACTAAGTCTTCCCTCCGCTGAAAGGTATCAATGGTGTAAATCACAAGAAGAGGGAACTCCAAGATCTATGCTTTCCTAGTCTTCCTCCCTGCGGAGGAATTCTCATATCTCATTATCATCCATAAAGCAAAGCTCTCTAATATTAGCAGATAGGTCATAAGCCCCGGGATCAGCTAACACAGGCACGCTCTCATGGGATGCATGTTTCTAGCAAACAGTGGGTGTAGTTGTTAGCAATTTGAGCCCGAGGCGAACCATTCCTACAATAAATGTTATTGTAATAAATGATTTATCAATAATAGTTATTGATTATTTTCACTCCCTTTCTGAGATTGAATGAATGAATGCACTATAAGGTCCCTCTGTACAATAAGGGTTATGTACCATGGCCTGCTTGATGATCATACAGCTGTTGATTCATTGATTGAATCATAGAGGCTGATGCTGGGATGAATATCTAAGGAGTTATAAAGAGGACCCATCAAGCATCATCAAATGATTGTTAAGTGATGATCTCCAGTCTGAGTAGGAGATGGCAATCCTTTCTCATATGGCTGATATCTGACCGACCTCTTGATGCAGGTCCTCTGCATGGGAATAGTGATTCGGAGGTGTCAGATTAGTTGAGTCAATGGGTTGACTTAACGAGATCGAGATAACCAAAGACCTATGTTGAATGATGTCACAGCATAGGCATGCATCCTCTGACCAGAGACAAATGTGTTGCTATATGTCTGAATGTGTACATTTGGCAGACCAATAGGTTGATGACCTAGCCAAGGTCTATACACCGGCGAGCTGGTGTGCATGTAAGGACATATGAGTAATACGATCTCTCAAAGGATTCATGCAGGTTTACTAATGAACCAGGAGACATGATCTCACTCATGAGGTATTGGGACTGATCAAATTCCATGCATGGTCGTCATGCTTTGGAAGCATGACATGAATTTGAAGGTAAGATATATGCTTTGGGAAAGCATATGATCTATACCAATTCCCAATGACCTAGATTGAGAAACTTGATGATCAAACCACGAAGATGGCAGTGTAAAAGTGATCTATATCTTCAGGATGATCATAGGTCTTCCAGTATGAAGGATGCACAGGTATTGGGAATACCTGAGGGTGATGTGATCATAAACGATTGTATAACCATGACGCTTCCGTTCCGAGGGAGTGATGAAACAAGTTCGGATTTTAGTGACTCCTCTCAATAGAGAAGTGACCTAATTTTAGTCCATGTATTGGACACTGTGAATGAGATTCAATTGCAATGAGAAGATTAGGTCTACGGTTTTGATTTGATCAAGCATCTGTGGGAGGTCCATGAGAGCTGGATTTGAATTGTGATCTCAACATCCAAGTCACTATACGTTGAATGATACAATTGCCCTATCCTTATCTCCAACTATATGGGGAGAAATCACATTATTCTTGAAAGGGTTCATGAATAATTCCATAAATCTAAGCATTAAAGAATTGATGATTAAATGTGATTTAATCATCTTGATGTGTGGAAATTATCCAATATAATTAAATGTGATTTAATTATTGAGGATAAGAATAATATGGATAGCAATATCCAATTATTCATAATATATTATAAATGTGATTTATAATGTATCTCAGAGAGCTAATTATAAATTTATATTTGTTGATTAATTATTAATGTGTATTGGATACACATTGTGTAATTAATTAAAAATGTAAATTACATTTTGTTTTGGGTTGTGAATGTGATTCACAAATTTCCAATGGTAAGATTGCAATATTATCAAAATTAATTATGAATTATTTTTTTGAAGAATAAATAACAACAAAAGTTGTTGGAAATTATGGGAGAAATTCATGGAGATATGCAATCTTAAGAGATTACATGAGATTGCCTCCACCATGGGGACATGGTGGATGGCCACCAATTCTACAAGGAATGTGGTGGCCATCCCCACCATTCCTAATGGGGAGTGATCTCCATGCTAATCTCTCAGTAATTGCTTGATCTAATTTAGGATTGAATTATATTTGACATGTCAAATATATTTGATTTTAATTGGATTGATTAATTGTTGTTTTTACCAACATCAGTCTTGACCATTGGATTAAACATAAATCAATCTCATCCATTGATTTTTGTATCCCATGGATTGAGATCAATGGATCCCAAAACCCTATAAATAGATAGGCATACCATGCTCTCTAAGTCTATGCAATTTCGGAGCACATGTCTCTCTCTCATTTCTCTCACACGTCAACTCTTTCTCCCTCACCTCGGTGGCCGTCCACCAAAACCCTAGAGGAGAGATTTGTCGTCGCCTTCGCCACCGCGCCACTGCTTTGACGTTCTTCGGTTCTTCGTCTTCTTGGTATGATACACTCAGAAGAGGACGTTTGATCTCGTACGACGTGATCTGGAGTTCACCATGCTTGGATCATCTTGTTGGATTGCAAGGATCACACGGTTCATCCCCACGCTCGCAAGCGTCTTCTCCGACGATCGGACTTGAGACCAGGAGGTCTCTTTTCTTAGAGACTCGATCAACCATGCTTCAATAGGAATTCCTTTATACTTGTTATGATTATGATGAAACGATCCAAGAATCGTTCTTGGATCGTGTGGTTTCATCGCATGAAAATTTTTAAATTTCGTTGCACAGAACAACTAGTACGACTAGTCGTTCTACGTCGTATTTGATACGACGATCACGCTTCCGTGTTGCGCTTGAGGATAATACCATATCCTTCAAGTGTTATCAGAGCTTTAGGTCGAAGGTTTTGGATATGATCCTCAAACCTAGGACGACTTGGGTTCGTTAAGGTCACGAAAGTTTCTTTTGTCGCATTTGATTTTCGCACATCTATTTAGTGAATAAATTCGGCCCTGTTTAAAATATTTAAACACGAATTAATCACTTGTATTTTGTTCCCCAATAAATAAGGAAACTATAGGATCTGAGTTTACGTAATTTGGATTCTGTTTGCTCGAGATATGGTTGTTTAATGAACATGTATTCACTGTTGCGGGAATGGCGAATCTTAACATGATTAATGAGTTAATTACTGTTTTGATCCCGCCTTGAAATGCATGAAATGTCACTTTTTTATGTCCTAAATCAAATTAGTAATCTTTGAAAATTGAGTTTGTCTAATTTGATTTAAATTGATTGAGATATGTTAATTTTACTGAGTAGGGGTCACTACTACTGAAATTACAGTCCTAATCAAGAACCATGTGATTGTTAATTAGTTAAATTAATTGTTAATTTCATGAAATAATTATGGAAAATATTTGTGAAATATTGGAAGATGATTATTTCCTTAATTGACTTGGCTTCAACTAATTAATTGATTAGATTTGATCTAGATCATAATTGGAAACACAAACATCAAACTTGATGCTTGAATAATATTGGGAATTGTATAGCAATTTCCTTATAGTCAAAAATGTTTTGATTATTATCATATGGTATAATTTTGGTTGATGAACCGATGATCATCTCAAGTACAAATTGATCTATCTGGCATTATCCTTTCCTGAGGTGGATATGGTGTCTAGTCGGAGATCATTGGGGTAGCGGGTTGCAACGGTATGTGGTCTGTCCCACTCTCGTCGGTATTGGCCATGACAACGGGTAGGGACTCGATAATGCCGGAGAAATCAAGATGTATTTTCTAATTATTAAAATTTGAATCAATACTACTTTGGGATAATACCATATATATATATATATATTCAAGTAAAACAATCAAGTGTGTTCATTTAATTGGATTGTAATTAATTTAATAAAGGAAGTCATAAATTGATTCCATGCATAATAATGGTGTATGGACCGTAAAGTATCCACCTAAAGGATTAAAGCCCATAGGGTGTAAATGGATCTTCAAGAGAAAGAGGGGACCTAATGGGAAAGTAGAGACGTCAAAGCATGGCTCGTGGTCAAAGGCTACACACAGAGAGAAGGCATCGACTGCGATGAGACGTTCTCTCCTATGGCTATGCTTAAGTCCATCAGGACACTGTTGGTATAGATGCATCTCTTAGCTACAACATCTGATAGATGGATGACAAGACAGCTTTCCTCAATAGATATCTCGAGGAGGACATCTATATGGAGCAACCTCAAGTTTCATAACTGAGGATGGCAACGTATGCAAGCTGAAGAAATCCATCTATGGGATCAAACAAGCCTCTTGTAGATGGAACATTAGATTTGACTAAACCATAAAGATTTATGATTTTGTGCAGAATCCTGATGAACCTTGTTTGTACAAGAAGCTTAGTGGGAGCGCCATTGTGTTCATCGTGCTTTATATAGATGACATCCTTATCATTGAGATTGATACAGGGATGATGACCAATGTTAAAATTTGGCTATCTCATACCTTCGAGATGAAAGATCTTGGAGAATTCTCTAATATCTTAGGCCTGAAGCTGTTCAGAAACCAAGAAAAGAGAACATTGGGATTATTACAACACTAGTAAATTAAGAAAATTCTTGAATATTTCTGTATGGATAGTTCTAAGAAAGGATTCCTCCCCTTAAGACATGGTATCCACCTGTCTAAAGGGATGACTCCTCAAAGTGTTGAGGAAAAGAACGCCATGGAGAACAATTTTCAAAGTGATGAAAGTGTTGCCTCAAAGTGTATCTCAAATATGTGACAGATGTTTTAAAGTTACTTTTTTCGAGAACTATTGTGAAGTCTTAAATAAGGACAAACTGTAAGTTTTTCTTAAAGGAAGTAGGCACAAAAATATATACACACACATAGGTTTGATGATAAGAATGCCATATGGCCTCACAAGAAGTTCCTTTACTTTAGCATAAAAGATCAGTTTACATATGACTCGAGATTTTCAAACTTCTCATAGATAGAGGTGCTCATTCTAGTTTTCCCTATTGAACTAAGGTCGATGTAACATGATATTCACCTATACAAAAGACTAGCCCCATTGTTCTAGATACCTTTCAGACTAGGATGAGGAGACCATAGATGAACCATTTTCACATGGATGAGGGGATCATGGATGAACTATTTTCACACGTTCAAGGTAAGTGAGGTCTTTGGCATTGCATTTCCTTTCCTCTTGAATGACAGCGCGATATCAAAGACATGATTAGCGTGTAATTCAACAAGCATGGTGCTACCTTTTAGTAGTAAGTCTTAGGGAAGTTCTTACTCAATCATCTATCTCAACTAGGGCTCTATCCAATCCATAAATAATATGAAATTATAATATATATTGTATATAATATGGACTTATATTATATATAATATGGAAGTATATTATATTATATCATATTTGAATAGGAAGGTAAAGAAGATATCTTCCAAGGATATTCTTCATAGAGAAAACTCAAAGGATGTTTAAGAAAACTATTAGTGTTTTGGAATTAGTTAATGCTTATCTAATAAAAATTTGAGCAAAGTTCTTCAACCACGGTAGTCAGAAAATGAGGTTAATATCCAATTGATGATCCTTCAAGTATACCAGATAAGGAGAATTCTCAGGGTTTACCCAAGGGCTTCATCTTTGTTAAAGATCATCATGAGGTGTTAGTTATTGGAGATATATCCACATATATTCCAACAAGATTGTGCTTTGACACATATGTAATGGTCACTTTTGCATCCCTCGGCAAGCCAAAATCCATCAATGAGGCATGTAGTGATGAATGTTGGTTAATGTAAATACAAGAAGAGATTAACCAATTTAAAAGGAACCAAGTATGGGATCTTGTACCCTGATCTCAGGATAACCCAGCTATTGGAACCAGAGGGTGTTTAAGAATAAGTTGGATGAGTCATGGAACATAAACAAGGCAAGACTAGTTTCATAAGGACACACTTCGCAATAAGGCATTGATTTCGACGAAACATATACACTGGTTGCTAGTAGGGAATCAATTAGAATGTTATTGTCGTTTGGATGTTTTAAATGGAACAAACTATATTGATGGATGTAAAAAGTGCATTTCTTAATGGCTTTATTGAATAATAAGGCTACATCAAGTAGCCCCCATGCTTTAAAGAATTGACTAGACAAAATAATGTTGTACAACTTAGAAAAACTCTTTATTGACTCAAGTCTCCTAGAACTAGGTATCATCGGTTTGGAGACTTCCTAACTCACCTCGGGTTTTAAAGTAGGTAAAGCATATTACACCTTGTTTATTAAAAGTGAATTGTACAATTTATTGATCGTGCAATTATGTTTATGATATTATGTTTAGTTCTACTGACACAATTCTTTACAAAGTTTTGCTAAAACTACACATGATCAGTTCGATATGAACATGACGGGAGAGATGAAATCCTTTCTTGATCTTCAGATTACTCAAACACGGCAAGAAATTTTCTTCTCACAAGGGAAGTACATGAAAGAGATTCTCAAGAAGTTCAAGATGGACAAATTTAAAAGGAACGCCTAAACCAATTGCTTTATCATCATATATAAACCAAGGGAGACATGTAAACTACTTATTAATGAAGGTATGATCGATTCTCTACTCTAGCTAACCATGAGGTCGACCTAATATATTATTAATTACAAGTTTCACAACACATTTTCAGTAGAACCTGCTGATTATGTATTTCATCATCTTTATTCATTTATTTTTTCTTAAAACCCCTTATAAAATACATGTATATATTAATAATTCATATTCATACTAACCTGCATCTGTGTGTAAATATTGTACATATATTATAAGTTTAACCTAAAATAAATAAATAAATAAAGGAAAAATAAAGAAAATAAAAAATACTATACATATGTAATAGATACAGGCTGACTCAAACCCTGAGAGAAGGTCAAGACTTGACCTGATCGACTATGAATAAAGTAGGAGGAGATAGGGTCTTTAATCAAAAAATCCAAAAAAATACTTTGTAAATACTTTCAAATTTCTTATGTGTATATTTGTATAAAACTTACACTATTTTATTTTTATATAAATTGACCTCAAATTGAATAATTTTCAAACTAAAAGTTCTAAATAATTTTTTTCTAAATAATTAAAAAAATTAAAATCATATACAAAATAAAAGTAACCACACTCGGAAAAAGAGGTGAGGCGATAATTGTAAGACCAATTTCAGCTTCATATGAACTCATTTTGAATCAAATCACTTCCACTGTATTCTAAATTAAATTGTCTTTAAATGGAAGTGGTTTCATAATTTTTGGAGTTGTGGTTTGAAAGATGGTTTTCTTGGGTGATTTTTTCAATTTTACCCTTCATTTGTTGTATATATTTATCCATAATATTTATACATATTATATTTGTAAATAATTTTAATATTTTCAGAATTATTTAAAAATAAAAATAACAAATGTGAAAACATAAAATAAACTAATTTCCTTATTTTATGTACCATATGTCTATAGTATTTATATATAGTTAATTTCCATAAATAAACACCATACAAAATTAAATAATTGACATTTATTATTTAATTTAATACAATTATTAAATAAATAAATATGTAGACAATGTAATTTTATCCACCATTAACCTCCTCCCTTCTTTTCCCCTCCATTCAAATTTTGAAAATTCAAATTCATTTTTTCCTCTATTTATTTTGCTCCTCCTCCCTCATTCCAACTTGATAAATCTTTTGGTGAAAGGAGCTTATTCTCCAAGAGCCATCTTGTCGTAGAGAGGTGCCCATCTTCCGAGTCGTTTGGTGTCAGCGAGTCGGTCCTCGTCGAGGCCATCACAACATTATCCACTCTTATTCGATGAGATCCATTTTTTCTTGTTTTTAATATAGGCTAACCATATTTTAATTTTTACAATTTTAATTTCATTATCACATTTTATTCTATATCTTAGTTAATCATTTTTAATCGATAATCTCGATTTGATCCGAACATGATCCAATCTTCCATATCATATTTTCAATCTCTCTACATTCACGTTGTACCTCACACAACCACTCACCTCTGGCCATGCACGGTGTCTAGAGACACAGTCCTTCCATCACAATCGTCGAACCATTTCGTTCACATTTTCTACCATCAACTTTTGGATCGAGCCATCGTGCTCGAGTCAATTTGCTTGATTTTATTACAGGTATAAAAAAGATTACAAAAAATATAGCAGTTGTCGTCTTGCAAAAAAACATACAAAAAAGAGAAAGAAATCTCTATTTTTCTACTTCAAAAAAATAAAAAAATCCAACAAGTGTCAGCTATACCTTCACCACACTGCACCTCCGCAGGTCCCCCACATCCCCTCTTGTTTTGGCGTGAACAGAACAAAATGGGAGAAGATTTGAAGGAGACCAATCTTTGAAAAAATTATCAACATAGACTTTTCTTTATTTATTTCTAGTTTTTGAACTCTTGTAAAAGGACATTCATTTGTTGTGGGGTCTGTTTCGCCAAGTGATAATGCACTTGGGAGACCACACTGATATTTTTTTCCATTGCCTTATTTTTCCTTTGTTTGACATGAATTTCGTGAGCTACATATTTATTACTTTTAATTATTTTGGTTGAGCTCGGTAGAACTAAGGTCCAAACACCGTAATAGAATATATGTTCTTATAGATCATGTTCGGACTTAGTCAAATAAAAAGTTAACATAATTGGATTAGAAACCACGTGCCATGAGAAGTCGTATACAGCATTAGCAGGACCCGTCGTGGCAGGAACTGAGTGACTTCCAAGATCGGACTCATGTCACTCTTCTGATTAGTTAACATCAATTCTTCCCATATTATAAGCTATCATCTTAGGACAGTTCACTTGCATTATATAGGTTATTTTATTTTTCTGTATTTAAATTCTATGCATATCATTTTGCATGAAAAGTGCTGGAGTATACATCTCTTAACTCCTACATGCATTACTGTATTTAATCGCGTATTGTTTTTTTTTATTTTCCTCCCTCTCTTTTGTGGAAATAAGAATAAAGGAAATCGGAAAATTCGTTAGATGTATTTTTTTAATCTAAAAAAAGTGAAAATTGAAAAATAAAAAATCAATACTACTAATATCACTTGGACCTTTAATATTAAACGTATTTTATTCACATCATTGTCTTGGGAAAGCAATTCCCTCATTGCATTCACATTTTATTTGTCATATACACATTAAGGATTAGTGTCGCTATCCCAGGCCTTCTTACGTGTTTGTAAAATTTTATATGTGATCATCTAACTCTAAAATTGACAAGATAATTGAATGAACCTTCACGGTCTTCACATTACGTTGAGTTGGAGAATTGGGGGTTTGCGTTGTGTTTGTTTATGATTAGTGTTGAGTTGGTTACGATCATCATCTCCAGTTCATTAGTAGTCACTTAAATAATCAAAAATCATCATCACTCATGTTTTCCCTCCCTCCTGCCCTTCACTCTAAGGTCCAAATGTCGTCTAATATTTCCCAAGCTCAGATCCCTTCACTCTGGCAGGTCAATGATCTCTTTGATCTTGACCACTATTTCTTTCAGCATGATATTCCTGATCCATTGGACAATTTTTCTTTTACTTCGAGAGAGTACCTGTTATTTGAATATAACCATTCATTATCTCCTTGGAATTATCATGATTTCTCACATCACCCTGAGGATTATCTACGGGTTGGTACGTAATCTGTACTTGATTTCATACCTGGTTGTGCGTCTGATCCGTCGGATCAAGAGACCAGCCTTCTGATATTCTGAGTGTTCTGATTCTTCTGATACGTCTGATCCTTCTGTGTTAGATATTTCTTCTCTCCTTGACAACCCCCGTAAGGATGAGCTGATCCTTGAGCTATTCGACGCCATACATGATCTCTCTTCATTACATACATCAGATATCTTCCTTCTTATTGAGTCTCATGATAATGACCTTCCATACATTTTTGTGATGTTGATTGATGTGGAGGATTCCATGACAAATTCTTCCTTCTCCACGTTCCATTTTTTCGACTCTAACCATTTACTCCACTCTGGCCATGAGCCGAAGATTTCTTTTGTGGTACCGGTGCCCGATTTTATCTACACATCTATTTACCCGGTAGCAGACACCCGCTTGATTGCTTATATGGGTGTCATTGTTCACACTGTTGACCACATTGTTGTTCTCACACCGAGACAACAATAAACAATTTCTATTCACATTACAGATGTCGTCTAGAACCTTAATACTTCATTATCTATCCTTTGTGCCCAACTAGGGGCGTAAACTCTAGCGCTGGTTGAGAGTCACCTTAACAATGTCTACCTTGTATATATGTGTTTCATCTTGATTTTATCCTTCCTTCTTTCATTTATCATTCACTTCTTTTTTGTATATATTTGTGTGCTATACTAGGATGTAGTTTATCCTAAGTATAGGAGGGTGAATGATTTGTGTTGTTCATATTCGTCACGTTCATTATTCATGTTGTTGCTTATACTTAGGGATACTCTACCTAAGTACAAGGGGAGTGATGTTGTTCATGTCGCATTTTTGTGATTTTATTCTTTTGATATTTCGATTATCCACCAACTCGTTGGTATTATATACATAGGGCTATTCTACCCTAAGTATAGGGGGCAAGACGAACCATTGAATCGGTCAATTCGCTTTATAGGTTTTTCTCTTTTGTACAGTCTTATACTTAGGATTACTTGACCCTATGTATAGGGTGGATCATTGACTTCTATTCTTTCCATCTTTTCTTTGAGTCATTGTAGCATAGGAATCTTTTCACTTTTCTATACTTAGCACGAGTTATGTCTTCCTTTGCTGCTCTTTGATCACTATGAGGACATAGTTCGAGCTAAGTATGGGGGGTGTCGTATATATTGTATATATACTTTAGACATAACTCATATTTAAAAAAATATGGTTTTTTTTGGATATGTATATAAGTTTGTAAAATCCATGTGTATGTACATAGACTTCGATCACTTTACATCTTTAAAAAAAATAAATTAAAAAACAAAAAAAAACAAAACACAAAAATAACAAAAAAAACAAAACAAAAATAAAAAAAATAAAAATAAAAAAACCAAACCAAACCAAACAACAAAAAAAAAAGAAAAATAAAAAACAAAACAAAAACAAAATAATAAAAAATAAAAACAAAAAAACAAAAACAACAAAAAACCAGCAATAAACAACAAAACAAAAAAATCCTCTTATTTTAAAATAATATATATATACTTCTATATAATTTACTAACCCTTTTTCCTTAAAAAGTCATAAAAACTACAAAACCAAAAGTCTATAAAAATTTACATAATTAATATTTCGAAAAAAAATACTCTTTTCACATGTTCATCATTTTTTCCAAAAATCCATGAAAAGTTCAAAATAGAAAATTATTTCAAAAAGAAAAGAAGTTTGCTTTCTTTTCTTTGCATTGTATATTTCTTGCATTTGCAAGTGCATTTTTTGGATAATATTGACATCTAAACTAAGACTAGAATAAAATTGAAGAATGGATCTTAGTTGGACCTTCATCCACTTAATTTCAAAGGAACCTTATAAGAACTGGAGTTAAAACTATTCAAGTTCTATGGACTTAATTCCTTGAGTCCATAAGACTATGTTCACATGTCATCTTGAGCAGTCTAAGTAGAATATTTAACAACACACACATGATTCTTTTAGACCATGGCTTATCTTGTACAAGCACTCTACATGTATCTCTTCATGGAGGATGTAGTGAGTAGGCAGAATCATTTAGCTTGGGGTAGCACATGAGTATGTAACAACTTGTGGGATTATCTTTCGTATGTAACAACTAGTGGGAATATCTTTCTTCCTCTAGGGTGGGTAGTGCATCTCAACCTGTTCTAGTGGTATTTAGGTCTAAAGACAAGATGTTGCGGGGTTGCAATAATGCTTCAAAAGAGGGATAGCATGCTACCTCAAGAGGAAAAACTTCGTATGTACATGGTACACCTTGTATATATTTGAAAAAAAAGCATAATCTCCAAAAGTGGATAGGTCTGATTGAAAAGTAAAATGCTTGCTGGAGTGTATATAGAAGTAAAAAAAGAGAGCTTCAAAATCAAATTTTTGTAAGCTTGCAGCGAATGAAATGGTTGCACTAGTAATGCATCCATGGATAGGTAGATACACTGGTTACTACCCATTCTCTTCACCATCTCCTCTTATTGAGTTGGTTGTACTTAAACTTAGAAGGGAATATCCCCGCTCCTTGAGGAAAGAGTTGCTAGACCGGGGGATTATACTTACCTTGTTGAGAGAGGTTATTTCTTTGCTACTTTTAAGATGGGGAGATATAACTAACATGCACCGTACAAGTAAAGATTGTCATAAGAAATTGTGTATGTAAACTTATTCTGACCTAACTGTTGAGACAACATGAATAGGAGTCTTATCGAACTTGAAGGTTGTTAAATTTTAAAGCCATTTCCCATTAAGGTTCCACCACACTAATAATCCAAAGGTCCGACAGAGCTCAATATTACAAATTTATGAAGACAAGTTTAATACTCAAATTATCCTATTTCCTATATTTTTCCTTTCTTTTCTTTTATTCACTTATTCTTTAGAATGAGTGTTTTCTAAGGGACTAGCAAAGGTAAATCATAAGGGGATGACGAATCTGCATTTCATCTTCTTTATTCATTTGTTTTAGCTTAAACTCTCTTATAAAACACCTACATATATCAAGAAATCCATATTCTTAATAATCAGCATCTATGGAAATATTGTACAAACATTATTATTTTAACCTAAAATAAATAAATAAATAAAGCGAAAAATAAAAAAGATTGTATATTTATAATAGATACAGGCTGACCCAAACCTCGAGAGAAGGTAAAAATTTGACCTCATCGACCAGGAATAAAGTAGGAAGGATAGGGTCTTTAATTAGAAAATCTAAAAAAAATATTTTGTAAATACTTTTGAAATTATTCTATGTATATTTGTATAAAACTTACAATATTTTATTTGTACATAAATTAACCTCAAATTAAATAATTTTCAAAACAGAAGTTTTAAAATTTTTTTCTAAATAATAAAAATAATTGTAAAATAAAATCACATACAAAATAAAAAACTACACTCAGAAAAAGTCGTAAAGCAATAATTGAATGATCGATTTCTGCTCCATGTGAACTTAAATTGAATCAAACTCACTTACCTCATATTCTAAATTAAATTATCTTTAAAATCGCAGTGGTTTCATAAATTTTGACGTTGCAGTTTGAAAGACAATTTTCTGGGGTAGTTTTTTCAATTTTACGATTTATTATATATATTTATCCAAATTTACTTTTATACATATTATATTTGTAAAATAATTGTAAATATTTTCAATACTTCATTTAAAATAAAAATAAAAAGATAAAAATATAAAATAAACTAATTTTCTTAGTTAAGTATGTATATAATGTACAATATGGATATAGTATTTGTATATAGTTGATTTCCTTAAATAAACACCACAAAAAAAATAATTAATATTAATAATTTAATTTAATAAATTGATGAAATTAGTTAATTAATTAATTATGTAGATAATGTATATTTATCCACCATTAACCTCCTCCCTTCTTTTCCTATCCATTCAAATTTTGAAAATTTAAATTCAATTTTTTCCTCTATTTATTTGGCTCCTCCTCCCTCATTCCATCTTGATCTATCTTTTGGTGAGCGGAGCCTATTCTCCAAGAGTCATCTTGTTGTAGAGAGGTGCCCAGATTATTAACCATCCGGTGACAGGGAGTCAATCCTTGTCAAGGCCATGACGGCATTATCTACTCCCATTCAGTGAGATCCATTTTTTTATTGTTTTTAATCTAGGTTAATCGTAGTTTAATATTTATATTTTAAATTTCATTGTTATTTTTTATTCTAGGTCTTAGTTAATCATTTTTAATCAATCATCTCGATTTGATCCGAACCTGATCCAATCTTCATTCTGATATTCTCGATCTCTTCACGTTCACGTTCTATCTCACACAACCACTAACCTCCGACCACGTATGGTGGCCAGAGACACGGTCCTTCTATCACAACTACTGGACCATATTCATTCATATTTTCTACCAATAACTTTTGGATCGAGCCATCGTGCTAGAGTTGATTTGCTTGATTTTATTGTAGGTATAAAAAACATAACAAAAATATAGCAGTCGTGCAAAAAAATACAAAAAAGAAAGAAAGAAACGTATGTTTTGCTGCTTAAAAAATAAAAACCTCAGCAGATGCCAGCTGCGCCTTCACCACCTGCACCTACGCAGGACCCCCACGTCCCCTCTTGCTTCAGCGTGAACAAAACGAAATGACAGAAGAACCTCGTAGCCTAAACACTATGCAATATTTGGGAAAAAATTACAAATTCTACCCCCAACAATCTTGATTTTACGCAAAAGCCCCTTCCATCCTCGAGCGCGTGCAGTGCACACCTTTTTTGGGGGGAATTTGCGATTTCAGTCCTCTATTTCATTTTTTGTTATCTTTTTAATGCACCAACATTGAATAATTGCATCATGGTTCATGTATTTCCAAACTCTAAATTGTATGCACTTTCTTGTTGAAATAAATATCATTTGCTGTCAATAAATTCTTCAAAAATTAGTTTAGATTCCTGTTATGTTCGTATTTATTATATAATTTTCTCATTGGATTTCATTGACATTTTCTATTATTAAAAAATAAAAAACATCATATTTTCACTATTTGAAATTTGAAAACTCATAAAAATTTAAATATTACATCAAAACTTCTAAAAAAATTGAATAGTTTTATTTTTTGGATTTTGTTTTTTATGCAAATTTCATGCATTAAATTTTAAAACCTAAAAAAGGAAAAATATTAAAATCTTAAAAAATCACAGAAATTTGTTGAAAATTTTGAAAATAGTGATTTCACTTCTAGTTTGTAGACAATTCATTCTAGTTTTTATGAAAAATAATTGTAATAATTTTTGACTTCATTTTATATTTTTAAATTGCAAAAAATCATGTGAGTTCACTATTTGCTCTATTCCTTGTTTTTATGCATTTTAAAAATCTTAAAAAAATCTAAAAATCACTAAAAATAGTAATAATATAGTAATATATAAAAAGATTTTATTTGTACACTTTGAGCATTATGATATATTGAAAAATAAAAATAGTCATTTTCTATTATTGTATATAGCTTGTTTTGTAAAATTAAATAGTTTTAAAAAACTAAAAATTTGCAAAATTAAAATCATGAAAATTTGAAAATCAAAAAATAAATAAATAAAAATTAAAAATTAAAAAAATTAAAAAAAAATGAAAAATCAAAACAAAAACGAAGCATAGTGTACATTGATATTTCCTCGTACTCCCCGCATAAACCACATACTCCCCACGTACTCTCCCGACTGAGGATATTAACATAGTGTTAAATATTAATTATTTTTCTAATAATAAAAAATACCAAATCGTATAAAACCACATACTCCTCGCATACTCTCCTGCATACCGCATACTCTCCATGCAGTGACCCCTCCGACTGAATACCGCACAATGTCTTCCTGAACATTGAGATGGGCAACTTGAGAGATTTTTACAAACCTTTAGCAACTCTTTAGTTTCAGTTCGTTAGTAGAGAATTAAGTTTATCTTTTGAGAGATATTTTCCAAACTTTTGTATTTTAATTTATCTCAAAATACATGTTGATCTGTCATCAAACATGACCCAATTTGTCATATTTGATCGATCAACTTGATGGTTTTGATTGATAAAGTAAGACCACTTCTTCTAATTTTTTGAAAAGTCATGGAACTTTTTGAAAATTTGTATATATGACAAGGCACTTATGTCTTGCCTAATCCCTGTAGACCATGATCACAACTTTTGATGGATTTTAGGTCAGATCCCACCAAATCTTCTTTTTAGGCTTAACCCTCACCCAATCCTAATGATACGAATTCTTTTGTCTCTATAAATAGCATAATAGACTCATAGGAGACTTTTACCAAGCATTTAAGCCATTGGAATTCGGATAAACTTCTATCCTAATTCTTAGCCTCCACCTAATCGATTAAACCCCTCAAGGTCAACGATCAAGCCAGATCGATTAAGTTAGGCTTCTTAATAAATCAAAGTTGTAATCTGGTAATGCTTGACTTGGTTTTTTTCTTGTTCTTTTGAGTTTTCCTGAGAATTGTACGTATGATTTTAGTGTTTCTTTGCTACAAGAACCCCTTCACTAATAGTAAACCTGCTTATGGCTCCCGAGTCCTCCCATGATCGCTCCTCCACTAGTGGACCTCAGTCCTTCGATTCTCAAAAATGACTCCTCTAATACTATAGCCTCACCCTCTTGGCTTACCTTCCAATTTGTGTCAAGATTATCAAGATTATTTTCCTATGGATGCAGATATCCTTAACTACAATCAAATAATTCAATTTTTTGTCCCTCCTTGTACCCTTGATTCCTAAACTCCATTCAAAGACTCTATCTCATTTACTTCTATCGTGGAGTTCCATGCAAACCTCATCGATATTGGTACCTCCACAGATTATATCCTTCGCTCCATCACACACTGATACATTGTTACTATGAATGCTTTAATGTCTCAATGCAGGACCAACAATTGGTGATCTCCTCACGAATATCTCTCACAAAGATTGTCGTGAATCCATCCTTCATGTGCATGACCACAGAGAGAACCATCCCTTGGCCACTCCTCACTTTCAGCCCCTCCATTTCTGGGATAACATCTTCTCCTTGAATTTTAGGAATAAGACAACTACTCTCTTGCATGAGACCTATGACATGCTTGTTTTGATCTAAACTTTCAATTATGGCCATCCTATGAATTGGTGTTATTATATTTGATATATTTTGGCCACCCTCCCCTTCACCACCTCTCTCGTATTATCTTAGACCCCATGTTCCCCATAACTTCTCCAATCCCCAACCAATGGTTCCCTGATTCATCACTCTAGTCAAGACTTTTGGGCTCGAGGCAATGAAGTTTAACCATAATGTTAGAGATTGCCATCTTCCCCTTTACCTTCCTTTTGACCAATTCCCTTCCTACCTACTCCTCCCTTTACTTATCGGGTTATGTACTTCCTCCTGTATGTCTTGTCCCATCCTATATTGACCATACTTAGGCTAATAAGGAATAGTATTTTACCCACGATGATGCCTTCAAGCAGCAATACATGGTTGGCGCTTTCTCCTTAATCTTCCACAAGATGCAAGAGAATGTTGAAATGTTGATGAGTCATAACATCAACATAGATAACTAGAATAATGAATATAAAAAACTCACCAACTCTCAATCTGAGTCACTCTACAATCTCTTGCTTGATGTTGATAAGCTAAAGAAGCCTAGTCCTCCTGCTAACCTAGGCAACAACTTCCTCCTCCTCCTCCCACGAGGAACTACACTCCCAACCACCCTTCTTGATCTTTCAATTTTCCTTCTATAGGAAATCATATTGAGATTCAATAATCGGAAAAGAAGAAGAGGAGGAGGAGGAGGAGGAAGATGATGAAGACGACTCCTCTGACTCCATTGATAGTGGACATAGTAGCGAGACCCAACGTCGTATAATTGAAAGAAGCAAACATCCTTGCATACAACATTCTCCTTGTAATTTTGTTGATAGCGATTACAATCTATCATTCAGTTCTCTTGTAGTCTTCTATTTTTTCTTTTTTTGTTTATCCTTATGTATGGGAACATTGTTTATGTACTACAAATATTTTGTATGGGTTCCTCTTTGTTTAATGGAATTTTATGCATATTATTCTTAAGTTATTCACTTATCTTTCTCTTTATTTTAAGTTGATTTCAACAAGGTGGAGAAAAAAGTTCAATGTTTGGAAGAAAAAATCGTTTAATTAACTTAATGAGAGAAACATAAAAAAGGTTAGTTGATTGCTTAATTAAATTATTCTTTATTCCTTTGTCTAAGGAGAACTAAAAAGGAGAATTGAAACTTTTATAAAATTTGATTACTTAGTTAATTATGCCTTATCTCTTTGTCTAAGGAGAACTGAAATTAAGAATTGAAACTTCGATAAAATTTTTGTTATTTCTCATATCTTTAGGGGGAGATTTGCAAAAGTAAATCTTTAATCTTGTTTATGTGCCTTCTTTCTAAAAATTTAAGCAAATATTCTGTCATCATTAGAGGAAAAAGAATATTAGTCCTTTGTTTCTCAGAACTCGTGCTTATTATCTCTTATACTTGATTTTAATGATGACACATACCTATTTCAAGTCTCTCGTATATTATTGTGTCCTTAATTTACAGCATATAAGTTATTACACGCTTTTAAGAAGATATTAAAAGACCAAAGGCATGTTTCCTGATGCCTTATTATTGTTACAACTTGATGTATTTTGATTATAAATAATTATATTTTGTGTAACAATCGTAAGCTCAATGTATCAACATAAAGAACTTTCCAAATCAGGAATAGATTATACCAACTCAAAACTTAACCTGATCGAACAACTTCGACATCTAATCAACTAGCATGATTGACCATCTTTGACATCAGACAGATCATTATTTTATAGCTTTTATTACAAGACCGATCAACCAACATATTACACCAGATCAATCAACTCTTGATTGACCATTTGAGAGCCTTGAGTGATCATATTCTGAATTTATCTCAATGGCTCTAAAATGGCTACTTTAAATTAATCAATAAATATTAACTTAATTGATCATCCCTAGCCTGATCAATCATATGTGTTGTACTGATTGATCACCTCCTTGAATCTTCTTTGATTCTTTACCATATTTTAGTCCAATAGACATGTTTCAAATGTTCGACCCTACCATTATACAAAGGACCCCATACACATTGTTGAAAGACACAAAACATCTTACAATAATAAAGAGAAGTCTTTTAGAGTTGTTCTCTTCTCTCTCTCTCTCGTCTTTTTTTCAAGGTACTAAACATTTTAGAGAGATTTCAATTTTTGATAACTATTTTGATCATTCAGAATTGCATGTGCTCTCCACAACATTATTTGATTGTCTCCAGGTTCTAAAGTTCCTCTTCAGCTAATTAGACATTCTTCATGCATTAATGTGAAACCCTGTATGTTTGTCCTAAATTCTGAAGTATTTTTAACATTCAAAAAATTTAAACGTCATTTTGTAGAGCTCATCAATATCTTTCCAACGAGCCTAAGAACATCAAATTATGACATTCATATACCAAGATATTGATATTTCAAGTTGGGTGATAAAGATCCATATATGGATCCGAATTGGGTCCGAATTTTGGATCCTTTTTCACCTCTCCTTCTATAAATAGGCTATGACAAGTTGCCCTCTCCAAAATCTAGACACCTCCATCCTTCCCCCTCATAGGAGCACCACCACCTTGGGTGTATTAGTCGATGGAGGGCCGATGTCGACATCAGAGAAGGTGCTTCGATCGAAGATTTACCACAATTATCACGTAGGGGAGACGGAGGTCACCATTGTGCATGCATTTAAGCTGCGATAAGTGGCGGAAACACCGTTTCTGTGCAAGCGAAGATCCCGTGGGAACGTCCTCGGAGATAACGATAAATACCTTCCTCTTGTTGTTGTGTTCCACATATTTTTTCTATATTCTTGAAAAACCGTAGAACTTTAGTTTTCTTTGTGTGGGATATTATGTGTGGGGTTTCATACTCATATCTTGTTAAGTACAAATGGCATATGTTGAAGCATGTAGTACCCATAATATGATCATTCTTTCTTTAGTAATATCACTCATCTAGAACCTATGTGAATAGAGTGGTTGATGAATCTCAGATTCGGCACTCTAAAAGTCATGAATTAAGCTAAAACCCCTAAAATTCATTGGCATTTCTTCACTTATATTGCATAATTAGCATTCATGCATGTTTTGATAAAAATGGAATTTTATCACTTATTATTGCATAAATTAAGAAGCCAAAAATCACAATTCAATTGACCTGTAAATAGCCTAACTTTCCTGATTTTTAACTAATTCATGCTAACTCTAATTGACCCAAGACTACCTCTACTGTGTACATATTAATAATAAGAATAAATAAAAAATACAAAAAAAATCACTAACCTAAATAAATGGATCAAAAACCCAAACCTTGGTTCTAGGATTTTCGGACTAAAACCTTGATATCTTCTCTATCCAACGTCTGTTTTGATCTACTAACTTTTGAACTAATGTACATTCACATACCTTCAAAACAAGATCAAGTTCATGTAAATCAAAGCTCATATGTGAAAGTGGGATTTGGGTCTCTTTTGCACATTTTATATTTTAGTGGTTTTTGACCTATTATTTTATGTAGATAATTAACACATTTTATTTTGTTTCTTTATCATTTGTCTTCTTTGATAAAAGTTTTATTAAAATGCACAAAAATCTAAATCCAAACTACGCTTGAATTCAAAGAAACTAAGTCTGAGTCTTCACTAACAGTCTCTACAAAAATTGTCTTTTTCATAGTTTATTTTATTTATTCTTTTTCTTAATTAATAAAAATCCAAAAAATGGATTAAAGTGTAAATATTTATCTTTAATTTTATCATATTTTTTGTATTTTTATCTGATTTAAAAATGATAAAAAAATATACAACCCAAAAATCAAGGTGGTCTATGTATATAGAGGACCCAAAAAATATCACTTTGTACAATTGACCAATTTTGGTTTAGGTTCCTTCATGAAAGTTGTAAATCTCATTGAGACGGGCAATTTTCGTGAAGAAACTTTTTTGATTGAGTTCATTTACTAATTATTCCAGAATTATCTTCCTATTTTATTTCTATTTTTTTGTGGGGCTAACACGTGGCCGCTCCTAGAGCCGCCACGTGTCACCTGTTTTGGGCCTTTGTTATTTTTTTATAAATAAAATAAAATAAAATATTAAAAAAATCCACCACGTGGCTACATCTGGGTCGTCCGATCTTTGGTCAATCGGACGACCTAGGAGCTACCTCCTCCGCCCATCTCTCCCACTTTCCCAAAATCAACTTCAGCCAGCCCTCTTCTCAATCTCCGCCGCCGCCTTCTAGATTTGGTCGCCGCCGCCTATCCCCCCGCAATCGAATCCCCCTCGTGTCACAGATCTCCATCAGATTAATCTCCCAACAACCTCTACGATCTCCTCCGCCTCCAATCATTTTCTTCTTTCATAAGTCGCCGACCCTCCTCATCTTATAATAAGCCATCGTCGACTGCCGATAGAGAATGACGCGAGGAGGTGACAGCTCCGATGCCCCCCCTATGGCGAGGTCCGATGGCCTAGCCACCGTTGCAACTCGGCCTTCCTCCGTTGATACTGCTATGCTCCGGCATCGCACCGTTGAGCACGCTACCACCGCAACGCACAACCTCCACCTCCACATCCACTCATCATCCCCGCACCTCTTGGTGCTCCGCCACACCTCCGCTCATCTTCACCAAACTTCTCCGTTGTATTCATCGACGATCGTCATCAACCATATATGCTCTGACAACAACTACGACAACACCTCAACTCTTTCATCCACGCACGCTGTCCACCTCCACAAGTTCACCATTCCTCAGTAGCATACGCATCACCTTCCAACTTGCCTCCTGCACCTCTGCCTCACTACAATACTCTGGGAGAATCATCGTCATTTGAAGCTTCATCTACAAACTTCTGGAAGCACAATCTTTATCGATGCCCAAGATATCTCGCACTTCAACAAACAACTTCTATCGCTTCAACGACAAGTGATTCCATCGCCATATCCTTGATTGTGGCGTGTGTCGCCCAGTTGAGGTTTCTCCTCGTCGACGGTTTCTCCTCCACCGCATCGTCCAACCAAGCCACTGCCATAGACACTGTTGAATATTAGTAATTATAATGTACATCGTTGTGTGCTCTAATCATTGGGAAAAAAATATCAAGATCAATGTGGTAGTACTCAAACGATGATTAAAATAATAAATTAAATTTAGTGATCATGTAACCCATTGTATTAGAATAATTTGATATATTCCAGTTTATACAATTCATGCAAATGACATTAGATAGAGTTTCATACACATTCTTTGCCAACCCCTACATTAGTTATTATAGTGTTTGTCTCGTTACTGGGCAATGGCTCTTTACATTACCCTCATGTGAACCCAGCTGGTGTAGCTAAGCAGTAGCAACATCAGTAGCGGCTTTGAGAAGATCGAACTTTTCACATCATAGTTGCACAAGACATGGTGCATTTACTTAGAGTAATTTATTTGCTTCCGAGACAATGTAATGAGAATATTTGAATTCTTTGAGAGACAATGTAATATGTAATGTTCATGTAGCAATATCTTGTATCTCATTTCGGACATGGACTTGATGCTAATGATTAATGAAAATGAATGTTGCGGTTACATTTCCTTTTATATTATTCTTCTGTTGTTATATTTATTCCAAATGTTGATCTATTGTGTATAAGATGTCTTGTTGAGTATCAGAGATCATGGGTGTATGTGAATCGTAGGTCTGACGCTCCCATCTCGTCGATTTCGATATCCGGAAGAGCGTTGCGTCACAATCAACGCTATTAATGATATTTTCAAGTGATATTGTATTATTCACAGGTGATGGCTTTTGTAAGGGACAATGATTTTGCTTGTTCTCATATCTAATATTACTGCTAAGTAATATATATATATATATTGTTGACACTTTTTACAATAAAACTTGGTAATATCAAGTGTGCAGACCATTGAAGTTTGCCCAATCCAAGAAGGTCAAGGATATTTGGAGTCTAGCCAATCCTCGATGTTGACAATAGTATCTGATCCGCTAGTGTTGACTTTGGTGTTTGATCTAGGGTTGTAAAATATTTTGGTGTTTGATCTAGAAGATTTGTAAATGGTTGAGTTATTTGCGTAAATAGCTCAGTTTAGAGAAGCACTTCATCTACTTGGCTGATTAGCAATCATAAGTTAAAAAGACTTGAGGTTGTGGTTTTTACCAAATTGGTTTTCCACGCCAACGAGCATGTGTATTGTAATTGCTTGTCTAGTTTGCTAGCTTAACTCTATTAAATTCCACAATTTATTTTAATCTACCATATTCATTGAATACCACTATTCTCCCCCACTCAGTACCACTGTAATCCATGCATTCTCATTATTTTCCTAGATGACAAAGTTAAGATGTGGCTTTCTCAACTAAAGTGAGTGGAACAGACTTCTGCATAAATCATTTCCTATGCAGTTCTTTCAAATACCATTGTATCATATTATTTCTTAAACTCATGGAGATGGAAGTGCAGTTCTTCGTACATAACGCCATGGTATTATAGATTCAAATGAATGGAAGAGATTCCAAATTCAAATTTCCACTGGTTCCCCTAGACCTCTGGATGTACAATCCAAGAATCTTTCACCTGAGCTCATGGGTCATTGAGTGAATGCATAATTGAAACTGATTCGTTCTTTATCACTATTAGTTTTTCTTCTCTTATGTTCACCATACTGGTTATCTTCTTTGTCATCTCAACTTTCACTCAGGTCTTGTTCTTTCAACTTGCCTCTTGATGTCATTAAAACTTCGAGTATCCTCGTGGTTCTTGCTCTGACAAAAGAATGTGAAAGAGGATTAGAAGAAGGCTGAGTATACAGAGAAAATGAAGAAGATAAATCGATTAAAGTCTCAACCTAGAATGGATAAGTGACATTGAAGATGTAGGGGACATGGAAGAGATGCCTCCACCCACAAGATCTAGGTCTCAAAATCATTGTTCCATCATCTTCGAAGAATGGGAGGATATATGTGAATCTAAGATCAAAACTATGCAAGTGCACGGAAGAAAATGCATGCCACAAATGAAAAACAAAACAATCATTTACTCAGTTCATGTTCAATTTGCTGAAATCCATAAAAGCCCAGCTCAGTTAGATTGTTTTAATTATAGTTTGAATTATCACCAAGCTATGAAAGTACATTGTTTATCTTTTTGTACTTCACCCTATATAACCAATGTCACAATTATACTTGAGTTTGCTTGAGGATTCTTTATTCACAGATCTACTGAGTTTCAGATATCATACTAGAATGTACCAACGATACATATATCAACGATACGTATAACATACACTCGTAATTACGCATGTCCCGAAGTAGAATACCAACGATACATATATCAAACAAACACCATTTCAGAGTACATCTGTCGATATGATTGCCGAAGTTGCACTGAGTCAAATAAACTAGAGTGCCACCCAGTCCTCGGAGTAGTTTACGTCGAAAGGTGGGTGCAATCACGAGCCCAAAGTAGTAAGAGTCTTGGTTCGGGTGAGTCAATATCCCAACAACATCGATGGAGATCCTTGTGATGTCTGGGTCGGTGGGTGTTTCTCAAACTATGCCCTTTCCGAGACTTCTATTGGTACACACATCACATGTATACAACCACAGACTTGAGCTTTGTCATATGGATATCGTATATCTCCCTCATTCTAGAATGTACCTACGAGCAATGATAGGGTTGTGACGTGAAATCAAATTATTATTCAATTATTATTTTAGGGTTTTTTCGTTCAAAAATCAAAAGTTCATTTTAATTTTCTAGTTTTCACTTTCTTAATTGTTTGCAATGAAATGTGTGGCTTCAATTCCTTTATGAATATGTTTTAATTTGACAATATGTTTGTATATATCCGTGTTATAGAAGGGATATTTACACTCATAACCTGGAGTAATTTCATAATTATGTACATAGCCTTGCATTATCTCGAATTACATGAGAATTCCCAAGTAGTCACTCCGTCTCACTCCCATAACCATCCCTTAGTTTAATCCATTAACTCACTGACACCATTGAGTTAATATAACCTATGTTCAATCCAACAAATATTATTAAAATCAAAACAAAATTAAATTAAAAAACCCCAACCCCCTCCCCTCTCCTCCTTCAGCACCCTCAACCGTCCAGACCTGCGGCCCGTGCCCCCACTCCTCCAGCGTTATCAAACGAAGCCCCCTCCCCTCCAACCTCCTATGCCCGAGTCCCCTCCCCTCCAATCACAACCCTACCGGAAACCCTCCCCACTCACGTCCATTTCCATAGGTTCAGGTTTTAAGATGGAATAGCAATCAAGAGCTCCACTTGTAGTCCTCTTTTTGCTCATCCTCCTCTCCTTCATCGACCCTAACTATTGCGACAACAACCTCGCTCTAAACCAAGCTCTCACCATGGACGACACCCTCATCTCCAATAACGACAAGTTTGTAGTTGGCTTCTTCAACCTGTCAAGCTCGTCAGATCGATACTTGGCACTCAAGTAGAAGAACACTACCCCCCGCATGGAATGGATCGCCAACAAGCAGAACCCCATCACCGACCCCATCTGCTCACTCAACCTCACATACGTTGGAGGCCTTGCCATACACGACAAGGTCACTCTCGTCCAGTAGTTGTAGAAGCCCAGAAGCAACAACTCTGATTCACTGCAACACATCAACAACGACAACCTCATGGTACATGATGCCAACAAGTCCATCTTATGGCAAAACTTCGACTCCCCTTCGAATTTTTGCTACTATCGATGAAGATCAACATGAATATGAAGATCAACAAGCAACATCTCCACCTGGAAGGGTCCGAGCAACCCCTCTGTCGACTATGTGTTCTTTGTGCTATGGCAAGGCCAGTTCGGTCGTACGAGTTGTACATCGTAAGCCACAACGACACCATCTACTATCATCTGGGTCCATGGAACGAGATCCATCTCAGTGGGGTTCTCGGCCTGCAGAACGACCTAACAGACGGGCTCCTTCAAGTATCACTTCACCATCACACCAAAGGAGATCAGTTATAGCTATAAGACGACAAGAGACATGAGGACTCGTTATTATCATCATGGAGGAAGGAGTGATCAATGGCACCTTCAGCAATATAATTCAATTCAAGGGGCAAAATGGCCAACTTCAGTAGATACCGTCAAAGATAATGAAGAGAATGGGTGGAAGTTAACATAATTTCATATTGTGTAAGAGTTAACCCATTACTCAAGGTATCTCATGTAGTTCTCGATTAGATAGGATTATGTACGTAATTACAAAGTTACCCAAGGTTATGAGTGTAAATATCCTATTATAGAAACACTTCGAATACATATGCAAGTTTAGACTTCTATATAGAATTTTTATCAATCTTTATATGTGAAGGAGCGTGGAGTAGGCACATTGTAATTACAGTGCCTACAAGTGGCATTTGTATTTAAACTTTCCAACAACATCGTAATCCAATGATGGTCTATTGTTTTGCTAACTTCAGGGTTGAATGAAGGGGAAAGAGTTCCTAATATACATTTTTTTAAAAATTCAAATAAATAAACGAACTAATTGTGAGTCTTATTGGGATTTCATGCACTAAGTTTTACTTGATTTAATAATTAAACTAAAGGCTCGGCTATGTCAATGTTGTTGTGTTGTCTAATAAATTTTTTATGTTGTGGTTATATTCGTAAAAGTTTCAATGCAAAATCGTAAAATAAATTTAAATTGATTAAGAATAGTACCTAGTACATACTACTTAGAACTACATTTAATTTTTAAACATATTTTTCAATGTGCAAACATAACTCCTTTGATTTTTTAGATTTTATGATATATTATACACAATATTCATATTATATGCAATATATTTATTACTATAATAAAATTATTATCTTCTATATTATAATTTCTCGCATATTTCATCCACTACTTGATGTCTTCTACGTACTAATAAAATCAAGTAAACACAGAAAAAAGAATAAAAAGAATTAACCTCTCCCTCCATAACTTCATATTTCCTGCCAATGTCTTATTTCCTTTAATGAAGCTTATTCCACTGTAATTAAAACTAGTCCACACTTGATCTTAATGTCCCATCCCCTAAACTTCTGTGACATATTTCCTAACAAATGTCTCGTCTCTTTCCTGCCAAGAATCAAGTTTAACCGAATTGGAGGATCGCGAGTTCAGAAGTATGTCAGTGTAGCATCTGCAAAAACACACAAAAAAATAAGTCACAAGAAATATTTAATTGAGTGATATGAATATATATATATATATATATAGGGTAAAATGGGGCTGCCCCCATAGGGGGAGCTAACTTGGCTCCCCCCACGCCATTTCGTCCCCTTTTTTATTTTTTTAATCATGTAAAACTTTAGTGACATAATATAGGGATATAGTGATGAAATTCCACGGAAGAAATTTTCAAAAGCAAATTAAAAAAATAGGCAAAATGGTGCTATGGGAGATAACTATATATATAGGAGTGATCCTATGAGAGCAAAAAGTTGTGAGTGCGTGAGAGGAATGATTCTGGACCACATGATTCTATTTTCTCTCTCCTGGGTGAATCATGTCGTCCAGAATCACCCCTCTCATGCTCTCACAACTTTTTGCTCTCATAGGATCACTCATATATATATATATATATATATATATATATATAAAAGCTCAAAACAAAGATTTGATCAATACGGGGGTTTTATGTTCAGACCCACATTGCTCAAATCACAATTATTATTTAGGGCATGGATCCAAATAGTTGTACCAGATTTTTATCCAGCGAAGGTGAGGACTTCATCCGCTTTATTCTAAAATTATGTCTTGTGGATTATCTTTTATTAGCTAATGTTGTGAAGAAACTTAATTTAGAATTCATATTTTGTTTTTTTTGTTAATTCAAAATTTCTTATTGTCCAGATATTTGTCATAGAAAAGAAGAATAGAGCTTACTTAACTACCAAACATGATATTGTTGATTCGATCAAAGAACGTTTCTGATTAAAAAGTAAAAGGCAATCTTGACTAACAAAACAATATCGCATGAGATTATTGAAGATGAAACAACAATACCTGAAACCATCTTTAAGATCTAGTATTTTATATTTAGCAAATCTGGCATGCCTTAGCTTGTATAAGCAATCCTGAACTTTGAAACTGAAAACTCCACTTCTAAGTAAGCAAATTGGATCCAAAATCCATAATAATAAAACACGTGGTCTTTTTTCTCACCCAGTGTCTGATGTATAGAAGTTCTCCATGGTATCTCCAGAATAACGAATCTAAGATGTTAACTACTCGCTCCTTTGATACTCGAAAACGAGGCCTTCCGCCACACTTCTTGCTCATGCTTGACCAAGCAGTTTGCTCACAATAGCCAAGGAAAAATCCATAACCGTGCTGAGGCCTTTGCTAATTATGATTTTACCACTACCCCATTTTGACCAATTATTGGGCATTTAGTTTATTAACGACAGTCGGATGTCCTGTCACCTTTTTGCTCTGTTGATGAGGAAAAAAGAATCCATCTAAGTGGGACGATCATTCTCCAATAAAATTGTCTTTTGGAAAGAGTGAATATATTAGTATTTACCCCCAAGTAGACCTAGTTTCTGCAGAACTATTGGAGATGAGCAGGTTGCACCGTAAGCTCTTCCTTCAGTTTTTTGTTCCTTCAGTAACTTCTTCAAATACAATGGATTTCTGGAGTCGCTCAGCCCCGGCAACACCACCCTGTCACATTAAGATCACCAATGCATTATGATTAGTAAAAGGAATGTTGTAAAGACAAAAATATAAGGTAAGCAAAACAAAAAAAGCCTTCTCCCCATGTAATGTAGAACATTTTTTATTAGATGTTACAAGGCATCCAAAATTTCATTAAATACTTCTTCAAGGAACATACAATTTCATTCGCACCAAAAACCCACAAAATTGGCAATGCGAATAACCTGATTACATAGTCTTACACTACAACGTATCCAAAAGCTTTCAAAGAAAAATATGCATGCAAAGCAATTTGACATCATTTACACAACCAAGCAATGGGCAATCCACTAAGAAACACAAGGATTTACATGGAAATATCCCACCAATGTAATGAGGAAAAGAACCACGGACAAAGAGATCAAATCCGACAATAAGAGAGTTAAGGGGTTTTCTTTGGGAAAAATGGGCAACTTGATAGGACCTTTCTTTCTCTTCCTTTGAGGTTAGCAGTGCTCAAGCTATCTTGTTTGGATGATTGCCCACCTCAAAGCACTTTGAGGACTCCGGCTAAGATTTCGCTGAAGCACACTTGGGAATCTCCTCATCAAAACACAGTCATTGTGTAACATCTGCATTAGAAGGGACACCTCTCTCTCCATACCGAGAAGCCTTGCGTGAAAGCTTCACCTCAATTCATGCAGTTGAGATTCAGAACAAGAGGTCGGTGGTAAAGCCATAAGAAGAATGACATGTACTATCTCGATATATAGGTTGATTCCAGTTTTGTTGGTGTTGTCTCTATGTTTGCAGGCCTATTCCTATGGCGTTTACATCTTGTTCATTCGTCCATTGGAGCCCTTTCTCAGATGCTTCATGAAATGACATTACTGAAGCCGTCGAAGTGTAAACCATGCCAAATCAGCAAACATCATAGACCACCTTACCTCAGATGACCGAACATCATTGTTCATCGCCTTTCTCTTTAGTCCATTCGGGAACCTTGTCCAATCCATATTGTGGAATGCCATAAATATTTCGTTGTATTTTTTATGATTGTAGCAAATCTTCTTGGATTTATTTAATAAAGGAATGATCAGATATTGATAAAATTTTCAAGTACTTTCAATTCATAAAGACTTATTTATCTACTAGTATTAAGTCTTTTAGGATTGACAATGCTCTTAAGTTTATTCAGCAGGACTTGATCACCTTCTTTGCTACTCAGGGTACCCTCCACTAGGCATCAAGTTCGTACACCTCATAACGGAATGAGGTGGTAGAAAGGAAGCTTTGTCACCTTCTGGACATTACCCGTTCACATTCTACTCATACGAAGGTTTCCAAAAACCATTAGGGAATGTCATTCTTACTGTCAAGTACCTTATTAATCGGGCACCTTATTTGATCCTCAAAGAGGTAACTCCTTTTTCCTTCTTGTATAAAAATGAGGAGTTGTTTCCTCTACCATAGAGTATTTTTGGTTGCACAACTTCTGCCCACAACGTTCATACTATAGATAATATATGCACATATAATTAAATGTGTTTTTTTTGAATATTCTCATATACAAAAGGGCTACATATGTCATGACCCTACTAGTCATCGCTTCTTGTAAAAATATGAAGAGTTGTTTCCTCTATTCTTGAGGGCTTTTTGTCCACAACTTCCATACTACAGATATTGTTTTCTCATACAATTAAATGTGTGCTTTCTTGGGATATTCTCAAGCCCAAAAAAGGGTGCAGATGTTATAATCCTACTAATCATCGCTTCTACATATTTGTTGATGTCACCATCTTTAATAGACCAACTACTTTACTCATTCCGCAAATGATATGCCCTTGGAGATTCTTCCTCCTCCCACTATCTAAAAAAGGTGTTGAAAATAAATGATACAGAAGAAAAGCAAATTGATAATCGGAACAAGAAAATAAAAATATGAAACATTGACCACTCTGATTTTATGTGGAACCCTACTTCGTAAGGGAGCAGGATGAAACCACAGGAGAAGGCCTCTAAGGGTCAGATCATCTATTGCAATCTTCCAATGAGTACAGGGATGTGGGGCTCCTTATATAACCGTACAGATAGATTGAGTCCCACGAATAGTAGATGTGGGACTAAATAAGAGCAAGATGAGAAAGTTGCAGCTTGAAACAAAAGAAAATATACAAGACATGTTCATCTGATACATCTGAGAGAGACCGGGATAGCCACCTGCTCGAAATGGTCAAGGCTGGTAGAAGATCGCGGACGAGGACGGATATGCGATAATCAGGTCCAGCCTGTAGAAGTGTCGCTGCGACAACTAGATCATGACTGAGTAAAGTCATTGTAGAATAAGTCCAGCACAAAGTAGAAGTCAGAGAAAGACATCCAATGAAATAGTCGATGCTCGGTGAAGACGGTTGATAACAGTAGTAGTCAAGAGTGTTGCTCTGTCAATAGTGAACGAGCAGTATAAATCTAAGACGACCCCATGTATAGAAGAACATCATGATCTTTGTGCTACTTATTTAGCCAGCACTCCAACCCTCAAAGACAATCTTGCTCTTTTTAAGCAAGTTGAGAGAGTGAGTAGGGATAGAGGTCAGAACTCAGCCTTGACTCACTTCTTCTCTTTAAAGCAACCACAAGAATAGATCTTGAATTTTCCCATCTAGTGAGGGAAGATCTTTAGACCTACTGATGTCCTTTGCAAAGACTTGACTCGTAAGCTAGTGAAATCGATCTGCATACCATTAGTCTATGGTAAGACGGTGCTTAGTTGAGCTTCCGATATTCAGAAGAGCCAGGGGTTGATAATCAAGCTAGTCCAATATGAAAGCTATGTGTAAAGATCAAATCTATTTGAGAGAAGTTCTGGGGAGAGAGTACTATAGTTTTCAAAAGTTATCATCAAGTTCATTCTATTAGTAAACGAAGTAAACTGGTTAAAAAAAGAAAGACATCTGATGCTCGGGGATACTTATCCGATGAAGTAGTCGTCCCCGATGCATATCTCAAAGTAGTGAAGGGTCAGACACCTCCTGTTGGGACTCTCTGATACTTGAACCCAAGATGGCCTCCCCAATTTTTTATGGTGACTCGGAGCCGGTTCACTTGTGTAGGGACCAAGTAATCGAGAAAAGACATCCATGCAGAGATTGCTTTTTTTGAGGAGCCACAAGTAGAAGAAGATGGGCGTAAAGTCTTCTTACTCCTTTCTCCTGTACTTAGTACATATATGATCAAGTTAGGAGAATCGACATAAAACATGCATTTTTTTCTTTTTTGTGTGTTTTTTGCACAAATCTTCTTTTTAGTCATTTCCTCTATTCAGCTATTCTCTTTTTTTGTAAATTGGTACCTCTTTTTTTTCAAAATCATCTCTAATTATCCGTTGTACTCACTTTCATTTCATAATTTGTTGTATACTCTCATTCTCCTGCTCCTTTCATTTTTTTCTCGCACAACTCCTTCTTTTCGACAGACATGGTCCAATTGGGCCCAATACCTCCTTTTTAATGTATTAACAACCTCATTTTTTCTTTTTCTTTAATGTTGGCCCCAAATGGTTGAAATACTTCATTTTTATTTCCTTTTTTCTTTTCAATCATCGGGCCCCACAAAACCTTTAATTTTCTAAGCAGAGAACTAGAGCTTGTTATTTAGGGTTCCCCGTCAGGGAAACCCTTTCTCACAAAACAGTTGGAGATCAGGCTGGAAGGTGGCGACGCCACCAGCAGGGGCTGTCGAAAACCCCTACGGAGTGGTTGTCACGAGACCAGAGTGCAAGACTCAGCTTGCTTAGAGCAGTTTAGCCATGCAGAGCCGATGACAGAGGTAGAGAGAGACGTCCACCAGGAGTGCGACTTTGTGATCACTGATGA
This sequence comes from Ottelia alismoides, assembly GCA_037367405.1. Taxonomy (NCBI): domain Eukaryota; kingdom Viridiplantae; phylum Streptophyta; class Magnoliopsida; order Alismatales; family Hydrocharitaceae; genus Ottelia; species Ottelia alismoides. Next base: position 887,239 of record JAZKJV010007007.1, on the reverse strand, counting down.
TGAATCTGCTTGGTCCGATCCTATTTCATGAGCCCTGAAGGATATGGTAAAATCCTCAAGCGCATCACGGAAGCGTGTGTGTCGTATCGAATACGACAAGGAGCGACTAGTCGAACTAGTTGCTCGATGCAACGGAATTTAAAAAAATTTCATACGACGAAACCACATGATCCAAGAACACTTCTCGGATTGTTTCGTCTAAACCACAAACAAGTAATAGGTTTACCTCTTGAAGCTGGTTGCGATCAAGTCTCTAAATGAAGAGACCTCCTGTCTCAAGTCCGATCTGACGGAGGAGACGCTTGCGAGCGCGGGGACGAACCGCGTGCTTCTCGAAATCCTTGTTGATGATCCAAGCGGCGGATCTCTTGATCTCGACACACGAGATCCGTCGTCTTCCTCACGAGCGAGGCGCATCGAAGGAGACGGAGATCCACGAGCAGACAATCGGACAGCATAACGACGATGTTGCGGCGATGGAGAACCTCTCCATGGCATCCATGGTTGACGGCCATGAGAAGGATAGAGAGGACTGACGTCTAGAGAGAAAGAGAGAGAGAGAGAGATGCTTCTCAAGCATTATGTGTGTAAAGAGAGAGCATGGGCATGCCTCTCTATTTATAGGGTTTTGGGATCCATGGATCTCAATCCACGTGACATGTAAAATCAATGGATGAGATTGATTTATGTCAATCCAATGGCTAAGATTGTTGTTGGTAAAACCAATAAAATATAATCTAATTTAGATCAAAACAAATTTCACAAAATCAAATATAATTCAATCCTAAATTAAATCAACATATAAGAAGAGAGAATATACATGGAGATTTCATCTCCATGTATATCCAAAGGGACGGCCACCCATTCCATGTAGGAATTGGGTGCCGCCCTTCACATTCCATGGAGGGCAATCTCATGGATTTCCATGAGATTGCATTCCTCCTTGAATCTCTCTCAATATTTATTTCCAACAACTTTTGTTGGGATTTATTCTCAAAAATAATTCACAATTAATTTTGGGAATATTTCAATCTTGCCATGGAAAAATTATGAATCACATTCACAACCCAAAACAACATATAATTTACATTGTCAATTAATTACACAATGTGTATCCAATACATATAATAATTAATCAACAAATATAAATTATAATTAGCTCTATCTAATACATTATAAATCACATTTATAATATATTATGAATAATTGGATATTACTATCCACATTATTCTTATCCATGATACTTAAACCATATTTAATCATCTTTGATCTCTTTATCTCATGTGTTCAAATAATACGAATCACACTCACATTATTCACATCTTCGATAACTAAATCATATTCAATTATCTTAGATAACTCTCTTTATAATATGAATCAAATTCATATTAATCTTGATAATTAAATCACATTTAGTTATCCATTTTTTCAATGCTTGGATACATTTTTATCAACAATGAAATTATCCTGAACCCATTCAAGGACAATGCGCTTTCTCCACGAATACTTGGAGATAAGGACAGGGCGATTGTATTGTTCCACGTATAGTGACTTGGATATTGAGATCACATCTCAAATCCAGATCTCGGGCCTCCCATAGATGCTTGATTAAATCATGACCGTAACTCCAATCTTCTCGTAAAATCCGAATCACATTCAGATCAATGTCCAATATTTGGACTAAGATTAGGTTACTTCTTTACTGAGAGGAGTCACTAAAATCCAGACCCGTTTCATCACTCCCTAGGAATGGAAGCGTCATGGTTATACAATCGTTTATGATCACATCACCCTCAGGTATTCCTAATACATGTACATCCTGCATACTGGAAGACTCGGAATAAACCCGAAGTATTAGATCAACTTTATACTGTCTACTTCAGGGTTTTATCAGTAAGTTTCTCATTCGATCATTGGGAGTCGGTATCGATCATATACTTTCCAAAGCATATATCATACCTAGGTCTTGATCATATACTTTCCAAAAGTATATATCAAACCTTACAAATTCAGTCAAGCTTCCAAAGCGAGATGACCATGCGCATGGAATTTGATTCTTCCCAATATCTCATGAGTGAGCTCATGTCTTCCGGTTCAGTAATTGAACCTGTATGATCCCTTTGAGAGATTGTATTACTCATATGCCCTTATATGCACACCAGCGCACCGATGTAAAGACCTTGATTAGGTCATCAACCTATTGGTCTGCCAAATGTACATACTAAGACATATAGTAACAAATCTGTCTCCGGTTAGAGGATGTGTGCCTATATCATGACAGCATACGATATAGGACTTTGGTTATCTCGATCTCGTTAAGTCAACTCTTTGACCTAACTCATCTTACACCTCCGAATCTCTATTCCTATGCAGAGGACCTGCATCAAGAGGTCGGTTAGATATCAGCCTAACTGAGATAGGATTGCCATCTCCTGCTCATGCTGGAGATCATTTCTTAACAATCATTTGACGGTGCTTGATGAGTCCTCAATCTAACTCATTAGATATTCATCTAAGCACCAGCCTCTGTGATTCAATAATTGAATCAACAGTTGTATGATCATTAAGGTGGCCATGGTACATAACCCTAATTGTACTAAGGGACCTATTATGCAAATTATGTACCCTTTATTTCAGTTTTAGGGAGTGAACTGCAATAACATTTATTGCATAATGGCTCGCCGTGGGCTCACATGTCCAACAATCTCCCACTAGCCCAAAGAGCCATTAATGGGCTAATCATTTAAACCCGCACTCATGTGACAATCATAGGCTATTTAGAAAATATCTAGGTAAGCTGATCAGACATTCTGTTCCTACGAGACTACGCCAAGTCCATTTACGGCACTTGCATATCCCTAGTAACAGTGCTCGCATTTAATGCGAATGTTGCATCTTATGCAACCAATACTCAATCTTGTTAGTTACAGTGTCCTTGACACTACAGCTTAACAATTATCATAACCAGTATTTCCATAATCCTTATCTAAATACCCTTATTCCTGGAGATCACTATCTCTTTAGGTATTCATAGTTTAGATCTTTTAGATCTCTATCTATAAAGTCTTAAGCTTTTGAAGATGAGACTTTGAGATCATTATCTCAATAATCTTGTCCTCTATGAAGATTTTATATTTACCGCAACCAAGTGTTTTATTTCCATAGTAAGATTAGTAATAGTTTACTACTCCCACTGCATGGCAGCCATCTGGCTTTTGTACACATCTAGCACACACCCGGCTTCTCAGAACGGATGCCCGAGGGCAAGTAGTTCTAGCATTCACTTCCTCAACTCTTTGAGGTGCTATCCCTTTAGACAGGTCACTACCACATCTTGATGGAAGGAAGCTTTTCTTGGAATTTTCCAGAAAATGGAATAAGTCCAAGGTGTACTACTAATGCGACAGTCCCAATACCCTCTCTCTTTGCTTCTGAACGACTTCAGAATTAAGATCTAAGAGGTATCCTTGAGATGATATCTCAAGGTGTGGAACAACCAAATTATAAAACACTTATTATTATCCTTATATCATTCCAAATGATTAGAATAATATCTACATTTAGCACGATGAACACAATGGCACTCCCACTAAACTTCACATGGTTCATCAAGATTTTATCTGAAATCATAACAATTATAATTTCATCAAATCTTATGTTCCAACTACAAGAAACTTATTTGAGTCCAAAGATGGAGTTCTTTACCTTGCACACCTTGCTTTCCTCAACCATGTAGCCCTAGGGTTACTTCATATGAATATCCTTAGAGAGGTATTCATAGAGGAATGCAATCTTGACTCACATCATGAAGATGTCATAGTCAAGTTGTGTAGCTATAGTTAGCAATATTCTGATGAGTTTAAACAAGGTCACTGGAGAGCAAGTCTCCTCGCAAGCGATGTCTTCACTTCGGTGTGTAGCTCATGGCTACGAACCGTGCTTTGAAGGTCTCTACCATCTCATCAGGTTCCCTCTTTCTTTTGAAGATCCATTTACACCTTAATGGGTCTTACCCATATAGGTGGATCCTCGAGGGTCCATACATAACACTTGTATATGAAGTCTACATTAGACTTTATTGCTAGCATCCATATTTCCATGTCATGATCCTCAGAAGCTTCATCACATGAAATCCAATCATCGTCAGATTTAACTGACGCATGGAATCCATTCTCAAACTTATTTGAAGAGGTATTAATGTTTCATCTTTAATTGTCTATTTAGTCTCCGGTTTCAGGAGCCTCATTATCATCTCAAGATTAAATGAGTTCCTTTACTTCATTTTTATCTTGATTCTCAAGAGAGTCATCCTATAAGAATCATATTCTCAAAGATGAGATCTTTTAAGAATCTCAAGGTCATAAAGTAGGTATCCAATACCATCCTTTATTTTCCTAATGAAGCAGCACTCTCTGGTGCTAGATTCCAGCTTTCTAGCATGGAATCTTAGAAGGGATATATAATGTAGTCTCTACCACATATATATACCTAGAAACAAAGAGATAATTATGCTAAGATTAATCATTGATCAAATCATGTCACACATGATCAATTGTATCTTCCTACAACTCTATTGAGTTAAGGTCCATTAGGAGGATTGAGATAGGAATGATATTCATATCTCCATAAGGTATTTCTTGAATTCATCTAATAGGTACAAGCTACCTTGGTTAGATCAAATTTATTTCATCTTCCTTCAAACTTTGGTTCTAAACCAAAATTGTGAAATCTTTGAACATTTCAAAGTTTTCTGAGTGAACAGAAGAAATCTCATATCACAAATAATCATCAATAGATATCACATATCCATAATGTTTACTATGATATAGATGATTCACGTACATCAATATGTATGAGATCCTGAATACCTTGACATTTTACACCATTCCCAAAGGAGGGTGTATTTGAACATTTCTACTTTTGAATACAGTATTCACAAGTATGTAAGATTTGAACCTTTAGACAATCTAAAGTTTCATCTCTTATCAGTCTATTGATCACATCAACAGACATATGTTCAAAACATGATGCTAAATCATTATCAAATGATCTTCATCCTCCTATTGATCTTTAATGGTTTATTTTTCAGCATTAGAAATCTTAATGAACCATTCATTAATTTTCTAATTTAGTGGAGTCCACAAGATTTTAGATCACTATCTGAAATATCTCCATCATAACTCTTTATGATAGATTTATTAATTCATGTTTATTTCCAACATTTGGAAATAAATAATGAGTGTATTCTAATATCTAGGTCATAGAGACATTCTCTAAGATCAAGATCTCCCACTGAAAATATGAAGTATATTCATCAGGTGGAAATTGTTGCAACAATTGCATCAATTCCAACTTAGATGACCATTAAACCTTGAGATCAAATTTCTAATATTCTAATACATATGCAACAAATTGCAAGTGTCATTAGAAGATTGAGATACAATTATTAGACTTTATATTATCAAATAAGTAAGTCAATTTCAATGATTATAAGTAGATTATTCTGATGTACTATCCAATTCCTTCTCTAAGGATTCTAGATAGATATGATAGTCATGAAGGGGTGCACAAAGATGAGAGCTCCATGGCAGAGCTTAGGAGATGGTCAGCGAGAAGTGATGTCGAGCGAGGAAGGTGGGATAAATGCAAGAAAATCGAATGAAAGGAAGAATAAGATCGGGGGAGAAAATGAAGGGATCTACCTGGGAATGGAGGCTCGAGATGAAGCTTCCAGTTGTCGCTCGAGGGTCGGTAGAGGCCCGAGCTAAAGCATCTCGATGAAGGAGCTGCTTGCACAACGAATCTCGTCGTGGATCTCGCCAGAGATGGACCGTCGTTGTCGCTCGACTTTACGCTTGATCCCTGTCACAGATATGTGTAGAAGAGCTCTAGGGTATGTCTTGCAAGGGAGTTAGGCTTGAAGCTCGCCGGAGATGCGACATTTATAGAGAGAAGATAGTGGTCAGGCAGTGGAGGGAGTGGTGGATTGCATGTGGTTTGTGAAGCGAAGGAGAGGTTGTCGTGGTGCATGTGGGTACTAGCGAAGATGAGGGAAGTACGGTCATCATCGTGGGTTAGACATCGAGTGGAGATCGTGGATGTAATGGTGTCGAAAATATAAAGGTGGTAAGAGATGACGCGAGGTGGGCGACGTGGGTGAGGGAACTTCGGGAGTAAGAAGATGGTCTCTCGGCCATTGGATCTAGTGATCCAATGACTTTGAGAGGGGTGCCATGGAGTGGGAAGGATTAAATCCAAGCGATGCGATCGAAAGGAGAAGGATGAGCCATGAGGCAGGATGTGAGTACGACACTAGCGAACGGTGGAGATGAGAGGGGATTATCGATAGAGCAGTTGTGGTTAGAGCGGGAATGGATGGCGCTGATGGAGAAGATCAAGAGGTGATGGAGTGTGCTACGTGGCGTAAGGAGGTAAGGGTGAAAGTGATCGTCCCAGGTGCGATTTGGGCCTTGATCAGATGATTGTGAGATGATGTGGGCATGGACAGCTTGGATATGAAGCACATGGGCCCGATCCAATGGCCAAGAGGTTGGGGTGCGTGGCAAGTGGGTAGATGGGCCACGTGGCGCAAGCAGAAGGCGCCACCTAGCCCAATCATGTTATTGTAAAGAAGAAGGTGTAATAAGACGGAGAAAATGGCCAAATTTTGGAAAACTCAAAACATAAAAGTTGTAGATCTCGACGAGATCTACAAGTTTCATGTTGGCCAAAAACGAAGACAAGGTCAAATGAAATTATAAAATACAAAGGTACAAATACCAATACATACAATATACAATGGGGGCCCAAAATCCAATTTTGCATACGAGCTCCGATTTTAATGAAATTGGTCTCATTTTAAACGTATCTGAATGTATATTATTTTAAAGGTGAGTAGACCTAGATCGGAGGCTGTACAAGAGAGATATGTGTATTTGAAAGCTCCTAGTTTCAAACTTGGACTATGGTTTTATTGGCCAATTTTACAAGTTAGAATTTTTTGATATTTTTCTTGTATTAGTGTTAGTAATATGAACACTATAGAGCTGAATTTATAGAATTTGGAGTTAATGTAAAATATATATACAAATGAGTTATTTTGACAAGTGTACTTGGATTCTTATTTAATGCAGACGTAAATGCTAAAATGCAGATGCTATCAGTGCATGCATGAATGCTAATTATGCAATATAGGTGGAAATATGCCTCTAATTATTCGAGAACAAGGCTCTATTTTCAACTTTTAGAGTGATGAATTATAGATTCATCAACTACATCCTTATTTATGTTGAAATGAGAGACACCACAAGTGGTATTGAAAAGCTTTTGACTCTTAATCATCAATCCACGAATGGATCAAACTGGTCCGGGGGAAATCATGGTTGGACACTTCTCTTGCAAATCAGTGAACCTCTCCCAAGTCTCATGAATTGACTCATGGGTGGCTTGAGTAAAGTTTGTTATATGGGCTCGCATCTGATTCTACTGCCTGAGAGGGTAGAACTTGCGTAGAGAAGCTGATTTGAGTTCCTCTCAAGTGGTGACAACCTTCCCAAATGATTTATCCAGTGAAAGCCATGTCCAGAAGGCTAAATGATAATGTTGTCATTTTAAGTACGCCTAACTGAATGTTAGGGAAGTGCATGGTTTCAGAGATGTACCCAAACTCTTGGAGATGAATGTAGGGCTATTCATTTACATTACCGTGGAAGATGGGAAGCAAAGCCAAAAGTTGAGGCTTAAACTCAAAATGGATGCGAACAACATGGATCTGAATCTATTCCGTCATCTGTTCGGCATCAGGGTTTTAAATCTTGTCAAAATATTTATCCTATAATTTTTTGTTGCAAATTGATATTTTTAATAACACAAATGAGAGAAACAAAATAAATTTCCTAGCAGGGACACAAATAATCAAAAGTATACTTTGTTTTCAAAACCCCTCAAAGAAAGCTAGGTCTAAACATGCAAAAAGCCCAGAATAATTCGACATGTATTGGCAGGGGTATATTTGCAATATTCAAAACATGGCTGGTCTTTTATGCAATTAAACTAAGAAATATAACATTGAAACTTACATTTAATGGTCTAAAAAAATAATAAATTCAAGGATCCCCATGCAAAAGGCCCCCCCTCAAGCATACAAGCACACGAGGTGACGTGGCAAGGGAAATATATGAAAAAAGGAAGTGCAGAGTTCAAGTTAAAAACTTCACAAGAAAAACATAACTGCAAATAAAATATTCTAGAGTAGAATAAAATATAATAAAAGTTCATGGGATAAGTGCAAAATACGCCCACTAGGCTTTTCAACGGCATTGGTGATTCACTTATCAATGTATCAGCCTCTGATTGCATGATACCACCATATTGATGGATGTATGAGATTAGACTGGAGGTTCGATAAGATGATGAGTTGTACACATAATCCAACATATGTTATCTAATATGGAACATAAGAGTGATATGACGAAGAGTTGGAGGCTAGGAAGTACTCAGAAGAAGCTATGCTTGGGCGAGCTTCCTCTGACCAAATCTCCTTATTCAGATTCTCAAATTAGTGCTCAGATGCTCGAGAGAATGTTGTATGTGTTCTGCAGCCACTGTGGTTCTTAGAATTAGTCGAGACCCATCGAGGGTCCTGGTATCCCAATAAACACCAAGTACCTTGGAAGTCTTTCCTAGGTCCAATTCCATCCTAGATGGTCTCCATAATTTGTTTACCTGCATGGAAAAAGGTTAGAGGTCGAGGGAAAGCTTTCTTTACCTCGTTTGGCATCGAATTCAGGCAAGGCATGGAGAGACAGAGCTCTCCAGCAATGGATGTATGAGGGAGAGCGGATTTCTAGACCGAGTCATGATCTAGGTGTCCACTAGTAGTCGAGTGATGGAGAAGTGTCCGGGACAGAAAATGGGGGTGATAGGTGTCATAGAGGTCCTGATCAGAAAATGGTCGTGTCATAGAGGAACAGTGACCGGACTGGAGCTCAGAAGAACTATGGAATTCAAATCATACGCTAATGCAATGGATAAAAATGTGATATAAAAATAGGAAATGAAAGCTGGAACTAGATGGTATTTACTTCACCACTAACCTATGGCTCAACCAACCAGATCTAGGAGCTGGTTGAGCTCCGCCAAGATGATCTTCATTGAACTCATATCGTTTACTCCTCATCTCGTACACTATACAAATTGACCTGGGAGGTTGCCATCTCCAACCTCTTCCCACTGGTGCAATGATTTAATGGTTTGAGGGCGAAGAAAGGATCATACTTTCAAAATAGCTCCGACGAACCATATGTACATGAGGTGATTTGGGTTGGGAAGCACACTTGTTACAGAGCTCCACATATCAAGAACTCAATCGCGCGTGAAAGTGCATTGATCGAGGGGAAAAGTCAAAGAAGGAATTGATTTAAAATGGTGAAAGAATCTAACAACAAAAATCGAAGACGTCAAGGCGTGGGCCTGCCAGACGAAGACCTTCAGAGAGGTGGAGTGTTGATTGTGGTTAACTCATACCACCTTCCCGTTGGTCCATGTGGGAGGGATACATGATAAAACAAGATTAAAAAACCTTATTAAATAAAAATGAAATATTAAATGATTTTATTAATTTTCAGTTTAAAAAACACTTATTATTTTATTTAGTATTTTATTGTGATTTTTAATTATATTTTACAAAATAATTTATTGTTTGTTACTTTTTGGAGTTTCATATATATGTATATTTACATAATTTATATATTTGATTTTTATTTTATATTTTATAATTTTATGTACTTAATTTATATATTTAATACTTATTTAAATATAATTTAGTGTATTTTTTTGTATTTTTTAAAGTAATTTGTACACTTAAATAAATATGTATATTTATTTTATAGGTATTAATGGGTATAGCTTATATATGTATTTTTATACACAGATTTATTTTAGTGTATTTTTAATAGTTTTTTATTATAACTATGTATATATGTTATAAATGATATTTACCAAATCACAATAATATAAAATCATGAAAAATATTAATAAAAAATAATATGAATATTTTATTCACATATAATTTAAAATAGGGGTCCAAAACCTAACTTTTGCATCTTAATTCTAATTTAATGAGACCAATCTCATTAAATATCGAATCAAAAGTTATCTACATTTAAAAGTGATTTTGATGAATTTTCAGTCCGTATGGGGAAGATAAAAGTCTGTGAAGTTGGGGTTTCGGATTTTTATTTTGAGTATAAAAAGCACAATATGTATTATTTTTATGTGAAATAAAATTTGTATTTTTATTTATATTTTAATATGTAAATTTCATGTACAATTTGAGTGTAAATAATAAAGAATAAAATAAATCCCATCTTGGGATTATTAATGAATTAAAATTATGGTTTATTGGATTTTATGGTCGGCCCAGTCATCATGATGCCTTGGTTTCAGAGTTTGGGGTCATTTGGTATTTCATTTATTTTTCATTTGTTTCCTTTATTATTTTATTTTAGCTTTAAATGCAATCTTTTATACAATAATTACGCCATAAATACAATATATTATTTTGTGCAAAATAATGCTATTTACAAGCATTTATCTTGTGTTTGAAGGCCAAAATGAAAGAACAATGGTGATGAAATGTAGATTCATCATCCCTTGGTACTTGCCATCGCTAGTCCATAACAAACAGTTATGCCTATAAGTGTAGAAAAGAAAATAAAGAATAGAAAAAGAAATAACTTGGATTGATTGTAAATTTCAAACTTGTCTTCATAAAATTCAAGTTTGGAGTTCAGTTGGACCCTTGGAAATTAGGTTTGGTAGGATCCTTATTGGGAAACAGATAAAACATAATAGGCTTTAAGACCCCCAAGTCTCTGCCCAAGTCTTCTCAAAGGACAGATCAAAACAAGTCGATGTCATATGCAGTCCCTTATGACTATGAGTCTACCATGTACAGTTCCAGTGATATATAGCTCCTCTCGGGTGAAGTAGTAAAATTAGTCTTCTCAAACATGGTTACCTTAATTCCCTAATTCAACAACTATTTCCTCGAGAAGCGGGGTATTCCCTTCTAAATTCACGTGCAATCGGCTCAAGAAGAGGAGATGGGGAAGAGAATGGATTATATCCAATATAGCTACCTATCCCAACATGCTTGACAAGTGTAGTCAAGTCATACATCTATAGGCTCATATGAATCTTTGACTTTGAAGCTCGATCTTGCTTATTGACTATATTTACATACACACTCTGACGGTAATTGATTTTTCTTGGAATTTTTTCTATCTATTCCTTTTGGAGTTTTTGAATATGCATTTTAGTACTATATACAACAACATTAACATAAGGACTTTTTCCTCCCGTGCCAGTAGACTATCCCTCTTTTGAAGCATTATTGCAACCCACAGACTTGTTTCTTTAGACCATATCTTCTGAATCGAGTTGGGGAACAATGGCCACAAATGTATGACATCTGATATCTCCATTAGCTTTTGTCTCATGCTAGCAAATCCAACCCTCTACTAATTCAACATATGTAAGTAAAGTGCCTGGCGCAGGAGTGCAAGCTAGGTCATTGCCGACAAGAGTCATGTGTGTGTTTCAAAATATTCTACTTAGATAGTTAAGACGACACAGAACCAAGTCTCGTGTTCTCAAAGAATTACGTCTAGACCTGAAGTATCTCAATTATAGTTCCTTAAATGTTCAAGTGATTAATTTGATTAAGGTCCAACCAAGCTCCAATCTTCGGATTTTACTAATTCTTGTTCAATTATAAACATCAATTCAAAAAAAAAACAACTACTATTTAAAATGCAAGGAAAATATGTTTGTGATGCAATTATTTGATTTTGAATTTTCTATGTATTTTTTAAATGGTTTACAAATTTTTGTGCTAGCTTATGAAAAAAATTGCAAATGTTTTGATGTTTTGAATTTTGCAAGTTTTGAGGATTTTTTGAAGAAGGAGAATGTACAACTATTTACATTGGTTTGCATCTATATTTGCAATAGATTTTTATAAAATGAGAATCAATGAGTACTTACATATTTCAAAAATTTGTTATAAGGTTCTTATCAAGTTGTTATTTACATAGGTTTTCAAAAACATTTTGGAAAAAAAATCGTAAAAATTTTGACAACTTATTTTTGGAAATAGTTTTGTCAAACATTTTTACAAGTACTTGTAAACTTTCAAAATCATTTTACAAATATTTTCCGAACAATATATATGGAGTTTTCAAAATATTTTCCAATTTTTTTCAAATCATTTTCAAGTAGATTTTTAAATTACTTATTTTTACAAATTAAGGAATCCTCTCGCAAACAAAATATTTTTACAACAATTTGAAAATATTCTGCAAAAGTTTTCCAATTTTTTCAATAGATTTTTTAAATAGATTTTCAACCATTTTCAATCATTTTCCAAAATATTTCTTGACTAATTTATTTATTCTATCTACATAGAATTTTGTATGCTTTTTAATTAGCCATATTATTGAAAATACGAAGGTATGAGTTATGGCCAATGTATATACATGGTATATATGACCACAAATACTTGCCATGAGTTATGTCCTCATAGATCAGAGAGAAAAAGGAATACATCACTCACACTAATATAGAAAATTCTATACTACAATGACTAAGGAACGAACGAATGAGAAGTTGGTTGTCACCCTTATACTTAGGATGAAATAATCCTAAGTATAACTGACCGTCACAAGGCAAGGACGGTCAAGGATGGGAATATATGAACTCATTGGATTGACCTGTCTACCCATACTTAGATTAAAATATCCCAAAGGTGTAGACAGAATATCAAGAGTTGAGGGGAGAAGTGACTCATAAAAGAGATGAATAACTCAAGGTCCTCAGCCCTATTCTGTGGACAAATCAAGTCCTAAATATACCAATGGTGAGGGGTGAATACCTTTTCGTAAGGAATAAAAAATGAAAGGGAAAATGGGAAAAGAAGAAAATTAAAAATCTTTTTGTGATTTTTCTGTTCGAATGTCTGATACATTTTGCTATGTGAGCTCTTCATAAAATAAAACTTCTATTGAATCAACAATGGACGTGAATATGTCATGCTCTAAATATGGCTTCTGCAACTGTTCATTGACAAGAATGGGTTGTGCATCTCGCGACAATTTTGATATCAACAAGATTCTGTTGTCACGCATAGTTTTCAAAATAATTAGACCTATCCATTTTCTCTTATGCTTGTTTGAAAAAATCTTTAACTTCACATCAAATAACCACATTTTCTTTCTAGGTTCAAAAATATTCCTACGGATGTGTTTGTCGTGCCTTCGCTTGACTTTCTCTTTATACATCAGGTTGTTATCATATGTGTAGTCTCTGAAGTCTTGTAATTTGTTCGTATCAACTTTTCGATTCTTTCCTCCTCACTCGAATTCAACGGTGCACATGTTTAATGCACACGAGGTTTTGAGAATCAATTCCAGCAGCACATGTCAAGGATTCCCATAGACTAGGCGGTAGGGATACATGCCGAGAGGAGACTTGTATGCCATGCCATAAGCCCAAATAACTAAATCAAGTAGTTGTGACCAATTCTTATGATCCAGATGTGCATGCTTTTGTAGTATTATTTTTATCTCCTTCTTAGAACATTTAGCAAAGTCATTGGATTGTGAGTGGTTTGATATTCCAACACGATGTTCGATGCCATATTCTTTGGTCAAATTCTTGACCTCCTTGTTAATGAAGTGGCACTCCCCATTGAAAATGAGAATCTTGGGGATTTTAAATCGTGATATAATGTTATCTTTGAAGAAGAGACTCACTGTGTGGTTGTTTGCGGTTCGGACGGGGATTGCCTCCGCCCATCTAATGACATAATCGACAACAAGTAGGATGCACTCAAAACCCTTGCTATTTGGGAATGACATTATGAAATCAATGCCCAAGCACTGAATTCTTCGAATATATGAATTTATTTCAAGGGCATTGTGTCGTGCATGCTGATATTTTTGGCCATTTACTAACAATCACTACACTTCTTCACGTAATCTTCTATATCCTTGAATAGAGTTGGCAACCAAATTACACATTGAAGTACTTTTGCGATCGTCCTATTTCCAGAATGATGTCCACTAGGTTCAAGCTCGTGATAATGGTCTAGGACACCCATAATCTCCTCATGAGGTATACATCTCCTCTCGATGTAGACTGCACCCTCTCGAAATTTATGTGGTTCTTCTCACTGGTGAAAATGAATGTCAGCAAAGAATTTATCACTTTGATTTTCAGCTAGTCTGGCGATGTTTTCTTGGAGACGAGATAGTTCAAGATATTTGCATACAAGGGGACAGAGGATATACATAAGACTACCTCATCTACGAAGGTCTTTTGTGATTGAAATTGAAGTCTTCTTAGCAGGACCTACATAAACTATTTTGGAACGATGACCTTCCATCATATTTTTGATGCCTGGTTTGTCACACATTTTCAAGTTAAATTCTTGGAGTAGAAGGATCCAAAGAATTAGATGAGTCTTGGCATATTTCTTGCTCTGAAGGTACTTGATGGCATAATGGTCACTGTAAACTATCACCCTCAGTCCGAGGAGATGCGAACTGAACTTTTCCAACTCAAACACCATGGATACTAGCTCTTTCTCTATCACTGTGTAGTTCTCCTAGGCCTCATCTAGCATTCTATTAGCATAATGAATAGAAAATGGAAATCCCATCCTTTCTTTCTCTTAGATCAACGCCAATTATAAAATCTAATGCGTCAATCTTGATCTCAAAGGTTAGAGACCATCAGGTGGCTGCAGGAAAGGAGCGTGTATAAATAGGTATTTAAGATAATTGAAGGCTTGGATAACACGATCATCCACAATGAAATATGTCTCCTTGCCTAACATTTCTGTCAACGATCGGGCGAGCTTGCTGAAGACTTTCATATTCATTTGTAAGAAATCAACGTATCCCAAAAACGATCGGACCTATTTCTAATTGGTATGTGATGAACTCAACATTAGCGAGGGTCTAAAAATATCATCGCAAAAAGCGAATATAACGTGTCATTGAGGTGATCACTCACAAAAGTCGAGTGATCAATAATTAACACACAAAATAAATGAATCAATGTGAAGCAACAACGAGAATTTAAAATTTATTATAAATCTACAAAAGATGTGCATATTAGAGCTCTACATGGAGAACACAAGATAGATTTGGAAAAGTAATTCAAAAAATAATCCTTTAACCTCTTTTTATTGTATATTTTGTGGGCATTTAATTATATATTTTTTATATTTTATATTTTATATTTTTCTAACACAATAATTTTTATTTCCAGTTTAGATTTTCTGACTTTTTATTTCCTTATTCTTTTTAATTAATTATAATATAAATTAATATTATAGATAAAAAGATAATAAAAAGATAAAACGAAAACAAAATTTGCAAAATAACCTAAGTTACATTTCATTTTATTTTTTAAAGGTAATAAAACTAATTTTGGAATTATTAAATATTATAATCAATATAAATAATAATATAAGTAATTATAGCTATGTATAAGGACATGATTTTATATTAATGGATATAGCTATGAATAATTAATAATCACTAAATAGAATGATTTTGTATTTTTTATAGTTTTATCTGTTTATGGTATTTTTCTTATAATTTTCACTATTTAGTTTGGATTTTAATTGAATTACAAGTTCAAAACATTGACTTATATTAGTATGCGTAATTATTTTGGAATTTAAAAATAGCTAAAAGTCCTAAAATTGTCCAAAACAATTTATCATAAATACTAAATATAACAGAAAATATTTAGAAATGGAAACAAATATTTTCTTATTTTTATATATTTTTTATGAATATTATAGGGTTTTTGGATCTTCTAATTTTTTAGTGTTTTTATTTTGTTATTTTTAGGGATTTGTGTTCTCTTGTTGTTAATTATAGTAATAAACAAAATCTATATTTTTGAATTTTTCAAATAAATTTTATAATTTTATGTATTTTAAATGTAATTAGAAATAAAATGCAAGGTTTTTATGTTTTCAAAAATTGGAAAATAATGTTAAATACCCCACTAAAATAATATGTGATTGAATGAATTTTCCTTGCATTTTTAGATGCAATTTTATAGTTTTAATAGTGTAAATAAGAGTAATAAAAATAATTTCTTAGCAGGGACCAAAACATAATTTATGAGAATAATTCCGTGTTTTCTAAAAACCTCGGAAGAAGTCTAAGGTCAAAAGCACAAAATTCCGAAATTAAATAACTCAATATACATTAGTTGGGGTGTAATTGCAATTACCAAAAAGTGTGTGGTCCTTTGTGGAATTTTCCAAAAGTTTTAATACTGAAATTAGAAATTACATGACTAAA
The DNA here is from genome assembly GCA_037367405.1 of Ottelia alismoides. Lineage (NCBI taxonomy): Eukaryota > Viridiplantae > Streptophyta > Magnoliopsida > Alismatales > Hydrocharitaceae > Ottelia > Ottelia alismoides. Next base: position 870,851 of record JAZKJV010007007.1, on the reverse strand, counting down.
TGGAAATAAAAATAACCCAAGGATTGAGGAGCAAAATGTCCAATCCCCTCATACGCACAAGAACGTGAGGTGACATGGACTAGACCTAAGTGCAAATATGAATAGTATAGGGGTCAAAGTACAAATTTTATTGAATAAATATAACATTAAAAGATAGTTTTTGAATTAAAAAAATGTGGCGGTGAAAGATGCAAAATACACAAGGCGTGCACTAGCGGACAATCATAATTGATTCACTAATACACGTAGTAGTCCCTCAGCACTCGATAACGCTTCATCGATTACGGTTTGGATTAGATCTCAAGATGAGATCAACGGTCAAGGCTTGGCACGATCAGATGGTTTGGATCAACACTTCTTGCTACAACTACTCGTGAAGAACAATGAAGAATAAACCTCCTTAATCCACAAATCATTGTCGCTCTTGCCCTTCTGCATGCAAATGAGATGTTTAGGATGTTCCTCGCGGTGGTCCACAACTAGTAGATCCCTAGAATGGGTTCGGGGCTCATCGATGGAGCCTGGAGCTTAATGAAGCTGCATGCTTGTTCTAGAGTTCCATACCCCTTAGATGAGGTCTTTAGGTCCTACAAAGATAGAAAAGAGCACGATGGCATAAAGGTTAAAGTCCCTGGCTATTATCCGATGAAGATCATAGTGGGATATGGAAGGAGCAAATAGGTCCAACGAGCAATTGTGGAGGGACCTCAATCCCCTAATCTAGATGGAATCAGAGGAGGTGGTGAGGAGGGTGGAAAAATTGAAGAGAAATGAAATAGTGGTGAAATGGGTTTGGAAAGGGGCTAGTAGCACAGTGGAATGGTTGCCGGAGTGAAGCTCCGACGAACTAGGAAAATCTTAAACAAAGCTTATGCAGTTAACTAAATTGCAAAATAAATGCAGTATCTAAAAAAATATACTAAGAAATACCAAGAAAGCAAAGAAAACATGAGCTCAAACCTACCAGAGCAAGGATCTCAAGACCTCAGGGCAGACAGATGTTGAATCGCCTCTCTCCTCCCTACAACACTTTGCAAACTAGTCGACAAAGGAGTTGTCACCTCCATCGATAGAATGCACTAAGGATCTGAAAGATTTGACGCTAGGAGAAGGATTAAATTCAAAATTGCTCCGATGGTGGTTATATATGCAGGTGTCGAATGGTTAGAGTATTCTGCCCGGGATCATTATGTAGGCATCGAATGGTGAGAGTATTTTGCCCGAGATAATGATCCGACGATCAAGGGAATACATATGCATGGAAGATCATGGATTGTGGGTCAACTCTCACGGAGAAATCGAGGCTCATTAGGCAGTGTATCAATGGGTAAAAATCGAGGAAGAGTGGCCGTCTAGCATCTGATAAAGCAGACCTAAGCGAGAGTTGATCGAGGTTAACTCTGATTGGGCTCCCATTGGTCCATGTCCGCTCGCTAAGCGACAAAATAAGGTGGAAATTATTTATTAATTCAAAATAAAATACTATATGTTTTAATTAATTCTTGGTTAAAACTTAATATTTTTACAAGTATGTTTATTATAAGTTACTTTTTACAAGTATAAATATAGATATATTCATCTATGAAGTACGTATTTTATTTTTCTTTTAGATCTTGGATTTTATTATTTTATATACACAATTTATATAATTCTAACTTAATTGAAGATATATACATATATTTTTATTTTATTATAGAACATGTACACTTAGTTAAGTTTTTATTATATATGTATATTTTTATATATTTCATATATGTAATTTGTACACTTATTTATTTTATTGTGTTTTTAATGATTTTATTCCATTATGACTATGTATATGTGTTATAAATAATATTTACAACAAAATTAGCATATAAAGTATGAAAAAACATAAAAAATAAATAAAATGAATATTTTATTATAGTATAATGTACAATAGGGTTCGAAAACCTAGCTTTTGCATCTTAACTCCAAATTTAGTGAAAACCACCTTCAAAAAATATTTAATTAAAAGTCATATACAATTAAAGTTATTTTGATGAATTTTGAGTTGATATGGAGAAGACATGGGTCTTGAAAGTTTGAATTTTTATTGTGATTGTAGAAAGCATAATATGCATCATTTTATGTGAAATAGATTCAGTATTTTTCTATGTATTTTAATCTACAAATTTCATGTACAAGGTTTATTGATTTTATGTATAAATAGTTAAGAATAAAATAGCTCCCAAAACCAAATTATTGGGAAAAATAAATTATGGTTTCTATTATATTTTTTGCCCTTATATCCCCCTACTTTATTCCTAATCGCTAGTCATCGTGATGCTTAGGTCTTGGGGTTTAGGGTCATTCAATACCATCGGTATTTCATTTCTTTTTCTTTTCTTTTATTGTTCTTTTTTGGCTTTAAATGCTGACTATTTCAAAATAATTACATGATAAAAAATGTATGTTATTGCATACAAAATAATTCTATTTACCTGAATTTACCTAGGGTTTAAATGCCAAAATGAAAGAATAAAGGTGATGAAATGGATATTCATCACCCCCTATACATGCCTTTGTTAGTCCATAGGAAACACTTATGGCTATATGCGCTGAAAAAAAGAAATAAAGAAAAGAAAAAGAAAGAACTGGGATTGATTTTAACTTCCAAACTTGTCCTCATAAAATCAAAGTTTGGAGCTCAGTTGGACCGTTGGAATTTTGGTGTGGTCAAGAATTTCTTGGGATTAGACTTGAAACACAACAATCTCTATGATCCACAAAACTCTGCCCAAGTTTCCTCAAAAGCCACGTTAGAATAAGTCGATGTCATACACAATCCCTTATGACTATGAGTATGTCTTGTACAATGTAAGTGATATGTATATCCTCTTGGCTGAAGCGGTAATATTCAATCTTATCATGCATGGTGACCGTAATTCCCCAATCCAATAACTCTCCTCGAGAAGAAGGATATTCCCTGATAAGTTCAAGTGCAAATAGCTCAGAAAGTGGAGGTGGAGAAGAGAATGTACAGTAGCTAGTGTAGGTACCTATCCTAGGATGCTTGACTCGTGTAGCCAAGTCATCCAACTGCTGGCTCACAAGGATTTGACATTAAAGCTCAACCTTTCATATTGACTATATACATACATACTCCGACAAGAATTGATTTTTCTTGGAATTTTTGCCCGTCAATTCTTTTTGGAGTTTCGAATATGCATTTTTTAATACTGTATAGGATACCATTTACATAAGGAATTTTTCCTCTAGATCCAGTAGACTATCCCTCTTTTGAAGCATTATTGCAACCCACAACTTCTGTATTTAGACCTCTTCACTATTGGATCGGGTTGGGGTATAATGGAGATAAATATGTGACTTTAAATTTTTCCATTGTCTTGTGTATCATGCTGGCAAATCTGGACCTCTACCACATCATCTGAGGTGAGAAAAGTGTAATGTGCATGTACACAAGCTTGGTCATTGTAAAAAAGAGTCATGTGTATTTTCCAAAATAATCTAATTAGGTAGTCAAGACAACACTTATCCTAGTCTCGTGTTCTCCAAGAATTAAGTCTAGCAAACCTGAAGTATCTCAATTCTAGTTCCTATAAGGTTTATGTGATTATGTGGATGAAGGTCCAACCAAGCTTTAATCTTCGGACTTAAACTACTTCAATTATCAACATCAATTTAGAAAATGCAAATGCTATGCACAATGCATAATATATTTTTGTGATGCAATTTTCTAATTTTGAAATTTTTATGTATTTTTGAAAAGTTTTACAATTTTTTTATGGTTTTTCGTTTCAAAAATATTTACAAATTTTAAAAATTTTTTGCAAAGATTATCGAACAATATGTATAGTTTTTACAAAAAAAATTACAACCATTTTCTAAACCATTTGAAAATTAATTTTCAAGATAAATAAAAGAGTATTTTTACAAAGGTTTGAACACATTTTATATGAAGTTCTCCAAACAGTTTTTAAAACCATTCCAATTATTTTCGCAAAACATTTTGAGATCAGTTTATTATTTAACAACTACAAAGAATTGTGAATATCTTTATACATGTTTTTTATGATTTATTTATTTTCATTAATCAAGTGTATATTATCCATATTACTTGAAAATTCGAAAGTACGAGTTATGGCTAAAGTATATACGAAGTATATATGTCCCCCTATACTTAGCATCATCCCAAAGTGAGACCGTTGACAAAATTAAAAAAGAACATTGGAATATGCAATCAAGTTGGTGTATACCACCGGTAGAAGAAAATCGAAAACTAAACCATGGTCCAGTGGTCCAAAAGAAATCATCAACTTGTAGGAATGGAGTGAGTGATCAAAGCCAGTGATGTCAAACGTGGAGAAGGATGGATCAGTATTAGAATCCTCCATGTCAATCACAGTCTCATAAAGATGCATAAATTAAAGATCAAAACACTCTCTATGCATCTGGGAATCCGATGGACATAAGGTCGACAAATAAGGGAAACATCAAATGCCTCATAACATGGCACATCCTCACGAGGGTCATCAAGAAGAGCAGACAAAGGAGTCATAAATCTCATATGATTCGGCCTCATCAATCAAAAGATCGATTGTACAACCAGAAGGAGAGACTTTATACCAAGAAATTATTGCATCCACATGCAGAAAACCCTTGGGACGTAATGCAAGATGAACAATGGAAAGAGATGTCTTGATGGCATCTATACTCTCATCCTCAACGAAATGGACACACTCATCGATTAGAAGGATGTATGGTGAATGGGAGGGGATACTAAGAAGGGGCATGTGAAATCGTTGTCCTCACCAAAAGATATCTACTGGAATGGGTCATGGTATGTAACAGAATCAACACTATGCTCGATGGGAATATGATAATCAGGAAGAGGGAAATCAATCGATTAGTAGGATGGATGAAGCAATGTGTGTTCTGGCTCCATCTCCTTAGGTACTGACAGAGATGTCACAATAGGCTCCTGAAAAATGATGTGCAGAATTGACTCAAAGGTCAGTATGGGAAACTAGAAACACAAAACATTAGTATCTCCTCAACACATTGTATTACCTCAAAAATTTTATCCTGCAATAGGAGAAACGTCAATTATAGCATCGCACAAATAAGATCTAAAGTCTACCAAAGGAAACACACTTACTCCATCTACAGATCTGCCTGACTCAAAAATATCATCTCTTTCCTTAATGTGGGATTCCTCAATTTGCACAACATGCCTAAAGGTACTAGAAGGCGACACAGGGGGAGACGAGGAGGGCGGGAACGACATACGAGACAAGAGCACTGATAAGACTTCAACTGCATGAGTATTGAGATCAAATTGGATGAGGCAAAATTATGGATCAAAAAGAGAGTCATCTTGAGTCGGACCATGAATGCAGACTCGAAAGTGATATGGGTGAAACGAAGCTGCAAGATCCATCAAGAGAAGGCACAAATGACCCATGATCACGATGCAAATGATGGACTTAAGAAATGAAAATAAGAAAAGCAGAAAAGATTAAAAGAAGCAAAGAAATCAAAGACTGCTAACAAAATAAAGATGAATACACTCGGATTCACCAATCACAAACAATACACGAAGTAATCTCTATCTCACCAACTCGACATGGTGAAGACAATAAGGGTTAAATCAATTATCTTTTTCGATTTTAAAGTTGTTAAATGACAAATAGTTGTATGGCCATGGAGGAATAAGCTTGGGATGGGGACTCTAAGCTCTAGTGTGTACGTGGCTATCCTAAAAAAGCCGCATACAATGAGGGAGTTGCTCTTCCTAAAACAATGAATCCAATTACATTTGATTTTATGGTAAATTAGAATTAGTAGTCCCGTTTTTTTCGATAATCACTTTTTTTTGGATATTTTTCAATGCACAAATACTAACGAGGTTCCAATTCCTTTAGTATTATACGTAAATCCAAGAGAATATCTATAAGTACATGCAATATTTAGTAATTGGGACTTCATCTAGTGAGAAATCAATCTTATGCTAGGGCTCAATCACACAAAATAAAGAAAAGCAAGAAACAATGAAAAATAAAAAGCAAGAAAGCCATGTAAATCGAGGCTCCAACATGAACAATCACTCGAGAAATAGACCAAGAGAAATGTCGTAGTGACCTGATAGTCTGAATTATTACAAATAATGGTATCTCTCACCCTCTCACTTTAAATTACAAATAAACACAAAAAATAAGCTACAAAGTGGCTCTACCTTTACAAATCTCCAAGAAATCTTTTGTTGCTCTCTCCTATCAGCTTATGTTGAGAAGCCAACTTCGTTTCACGTGTGTGCATAGGTCTCCTAGGAGAGCCTCCCTCGATCTACATTCTCATGCATTAAAATCAAAAAAGAGGAGGGTTAGAGAACTCCAAATAAATCAAATAAAATGGAAAAAAATAAACAAATTACAAATTTAGAAGAGGAACACCAAACCAATTTGCGTGTTATTGCTCCCTAGCAACGACGCCATTTGATGAACTCAACTTCGGTGATGGTCTAAAAATATAATCACAGAAAGTGATGATAAAGTGTCGCTGAGGCGATCGCTCACTAAAGTCAAGTGATCAACAATTAACCCACAAAATAAATCAAGCAATGTGAAGCAAAAATGTAAAGTTGAAATTTTTTATAACTCAACAAAAGATGTGTATAGGTGTAAGTATTGAAGAGGTCAAACATAGAGAGAACATAAGATAGATTGGAAAAAGAAATTCCAAAAATGTCCACTTAGTCTCTTTTTACTATATTTTTTGTGGGTTTATAATTATAAATTTTTAATTTTCTTTTATATTTTTCTTTATTTTTAATATTAAAATTTTTAGTTTCATTTTAGATTTTCTGGTTTTTAGTTTCCTTTTTTCTTTTCAATTAATTCTAATATAAGTAGATATTACATGTGTAATGTAAATAACAAAGAAAATAAAAAAATAAAATGAAAACAAAATTAGGAAAATCCCTAATATACATTCCTTTTTATTTTAAGGTAGTTTTTTTAGGATTTTTATTCATTGTAATAATTATAAATAATAATATAAGTATTTATATCTATATATATGGATGAATGATTTTATATATATGAATATATCTATAAACATAAAAATAAATAATTAGAATGTTCTATATTTTTATAATACTTTATATTTCGTATTTTTCTTATAAGTTCTACTTTTTTTTAAATTGAATTACAAGTTCGAAACAATGACTTATATTAATAAGCTAAAATGTTTGGAAATTTAAAATAGTTAAAAGTCCCAAAATTGTCCAAAATTATTTTAATATATATTAAATAGAATAGATAAATTTTAGAAAAAAATATATATTTTGATTTTTACATACTTTTTTTAATTTTATAAGGATTTTGGAGCTTTTAAATTTCCAATGTTTTTCTTTTGTTATTTTTTGGGATTTTTTGTTTACAATTGTAAATCAGGGTAATAAACAAAATATATTTATTTTCGAATATTTCAAAAGGTTTTTATAATTTTTATTATTTTATAATGCGAAAAAGAACAAAATGAAAGGTTTTTTTAGAAAATAGAAAATAATTTTAAATACCCCACATAAATTATATGTGATTGAATATGAGATAAAGTATTTATTATATTTTTCCTATAATTTTAAGATGCAAATGGATATTAATGCAAATAAGTTGGTAGGGACCTAGACATTATTTTCCAAGACTATTCTGTGTTTTTTTAACCTATGGATGAAGTCTAGAGCTAAAATCACAAAATTCCCAGATTGTATAACTCAATATACATTGGCAGGTGTATAATTGTAATTACCAAAATATGTGAGGTCCTTTGAGTAATTTCCAAAAGTTTTAATTCCGAAATTAAAAGTTACAAGACTAAATGGAAATAAAAATAACCCATTGGCTTAGATGGAAAATGCCCAGTCCCCTTACACACAGGCACGTAAGGTGACATGAACTGGACCTAGGTGCAAATATGAATAGTATAGGGGTCAAAGTACAAATTTTACAAAATAAACATAATTACATAAGAAATTTTTTGGATCAAAAATATAATACAAAATACATGGGGTGGATGATGTAAAATACCCCAAGGAGCTCGCTCGCAGACGACGACAATTGATCCAGTAATACATGTAGCGGTCTCTCAGCACTCGATGACGCTTCGTCGATATGCAGCGTAAAATAGATTTGAGGGAGAGATCAACGATCAAGGATTGGCAGATGAGTCTGGATAAAACTGAGGTGAGGCTACATCCAACAACTGTTGCTGCTCACGAAGAACAGGAGGAACAACCACCTTTCTTCTCTTAAATCCACAAATCCTCGTCACTCCATCCCTTCTTCTTGTTGCTGAGATGCTCATGAGGTTCCTTGAGGTGGTCTGCAGCTACGGGAGTCCTCGAATCAATTTGAGGCTCATCGATGGAGCATTTGAGCTAGATGAAGTTGGAGGCATGTTCTAGAGTTCCATACCCCTCTGATGGGGTCTTTAGATCCTGAAAAGATGTGTACGAGCTTGGCGAGACAAAGGAGAAAATCACTACCTATTATTCGATGTAGATCGGTATGGGATATGGAAGGGGAAAAATGGGTCTGACGAGTGGCTGTGGAGGAATTTCGATCCTCCGATCCAGATGTATTCGAATGTGGCTAAATGGTCAGGTGGGTGGATAAATGGAATTGAAATGAGAAGATGGTGAAATGGGGTCGGAACAGGGGGCTGGTTGTACAGAGGAATGGTCGTCGGAGCGATGCTGCGACGAACTACGAAATATAAAACTATGGGAACGAAGTGAACTAAATCATAAAATAAATACTGAAATTATAAACTAACATTAAGAACTACTTAGAAAGCGAAGAAAAAATGAGCTCAAACCTGCTTGAGCAAGGAGCTCAAGACCTCACGATGGAGCTCAACCTTCGGAGGTTGGATCACCTCTCTTGTGCCTACAACACACTGCAAACCGGTTGTCAAAGGAGCTATCACCTCCCTTGACACAACACTAAGCATCTGAGGGGTCGATGCCATAAAAGTATCAAATTCAAAATTGCTCCGGTGGTGGGAATATGTACAGATGTTGAATGGTGAGAGGATTTTACCCGAGACAATGATCCCATGATCCACATGAAAGATCAAGGATCATAGGTAAACTCTCATGGAGAAATCAAGACTCATCGATTAGAGTACCTATAGGTAAAAATCAAGGAAGAATAGTCATCTGGCATTTGACAAAGCATACCTGTGGAGGTCAAAGAGTTTACCGAGGTCAACTCTGACTAGGATCCCATTTGTTCACGTCATCTTGCTAGGCAAGAAAATATGGTGGAAATTTTTTATTAATATAAAATAAAACACTAAATTATTATTTTATATATTATTTTATGGTGACTTTTATTTATTTTTACAATTTTGTTTATTATAACTTACTTTTTACAAGTATAAATGTAGGTATATTGAACAATGAAGTATGCATTTTTTTATTTCCATCTTGGATTTTATTATTTTATACACATATTTTATATAATTTTAACTTATTTAAAGATATATAAATAAATTTTATATTATTTTTCTGATGTAATATGTACACTTAATTAACTATAGCTATTTATTATATAGGTATATATTTATATATTTCATCTATGTATTTTGTACATCTATTTATTTTAGTGTATTTTTAATGGTTTTATTTCATTCTAATTGCGTATATGTGTTATAAATAATATTTTAAAAAATATTAAGTAAGAAATAATATAAAAAATAAATAAAATGAATACTTTATTCTGGTATAATGTACAATAGGGGTCTAAAACCTTGCTTTTGCATTTTAGATCAAAATTTAATGAAATACCTTCATTAAATGGCTAATTAAAAGTTATATACAACTAAATGCGATTTTGATGAATTTTGAGTTCATATGGATAAGATATAGGTCTGGGAAGTTTGGATTTTGGATTTTTATACTGATTGTAGTAAGCACAATATGGATTATTTTTATGTGAATAGATTTTATATTTTAGCATGTATTTTATCCACAACTTTCATGTATAAAGTTTATTAATTTTACGAATAAACAATAGAGAATAAAATACGTTACAAAACTGAATTATTGGGAAAAATAAATTAGGATTTCTGTTACATTTTTTCCTTTATCTCCTCTAACTTTATTCCTTGTCAACAAAGTCATCATGACGCCTAGGTCTGGGGGTTTAGGGTCATTCAATACCTTTGGTATTTCATTTCATTTTCTTTTCTTTTATTTATTCATTTTTTGTCTTTAAATGCATACTTTTACACGATAACTACATAATAAATAATGTATGTTATTTCATGCAAAATAATGATATTTGGATGCAATTAGATAGGGTTTAAAGACCAAAATGATAGAATAAAGGTGATGAGATGCAGATTCATTAGTAGGAGGCTCAATTTCAAAATCACTTCCACCATGGATGGATCCACTTCAATGGTATGCTTTGATACCATGTGACCGAGAATAATCCCTTCAATCACCATGAAATTTCTCTTCTCCTACGCTCCTACGAGAGCATAAGGCTCACTTCACAACACCTCCTCAGTAACCGATCTAGATAGTCCTGACATTGATCTAATGAATCCACGTATACCAAGAAATGAAAACCTCAAGAGAATTTCCAACCATGTCGCAGAAACGACCATCACACAACTCTAAAATGTAGGGGGTGTATTACACTGCCCGAAGGACATCCGTCGGAAGGCGAACGTCCTAAAAGGTAGGTGAACGTTATCTTCTTTTAGTCATCAGACGTGATCGCAACTTTATTGTACCAATAGTTTCCATCCAAGAAGTAGAAGTGTTTCTTCACAACGAGCCTCTCGAGGATTTGGTCAATGAACAACAATGGAAGTGGTCTTTCTTGGTGGTGAGGTTTAGGCAACTTCAATCTATACAGGCTCGCTAGGATGTCGTTACTCTGGCAGAAATCTATATTCCTTTGTCGTTAGTAACAATGATGATCATAGACGTCTTTCGTACGACGTGTAGGGGACTCACCGACTTGGAGTTAGAGATGGTATAAATGAATCCCACATTACACCATTTTTGAATTTCTTTCATCACAACCTCCCGAAAATTTGGATTCATGTGATGCCAAATTCGAGAGAAGGCATGTTGTCTTCTTCTAGGTAAATGTTTAGCGAGCACAATGATGAATTACTCCCATGGAGATCGGATTTCTTCCAGCCTATCACCATACGGTTTTGTTCAAGAACCTCCATCAGATGAGATTCTTTGTCTTTAGTCAGGTGAGCATTGATGATGATTAGGTACATGTTTAATTTACCAATAAGGAAGGCATAATTCATGTTGAGGGGTACAATTTGAGCTCTGGTGGTGTGGGAGTTGATTTAGTGTTGTCCTCGGTGACAATTCTATGTGTTAAATCTTCCGTCTATCGATTGTCCATCGTTGGCAATTCATCTTCTTCATTCAAAATATCACACAGATCTGCAATAAAATCCTCACGCTCAAACGAGGGGGAATTTTCATATTCCTCTATTTTCACAACAAGAAAAGTCTCATCTTTAAAGAATTTAGTTGATTGGACTGTGCTTTCCTGTACTTTCTCTATGGAGGAATCCCATAATTTCTCTATTATATAGAAATAGATCTGTATCTTTGATTTCCGCTAAAAAGTCACAGTCCTCAAAACATTGAGATTCAAACATTCTAATTTAAGACACAACTTCTATTGGCTTTGGTAACTTTTATTGCCTTTGGCTCAAGCACGGTATCTATTTGTATCTTATCAATGCTGGAGCGAAATGTGATCTCTCTAGTGCCATAGTCAACTACTGCCTCGGTTCTTCGAAGGAACGACTGACGAAGGATAATCAGGGTATGGAGCAGTGGTACAGAGTTGTTCCTGTTGAGTACAATGAAATCAATAGAGAATTGCATCCCTTGAATAGTAACAATCACATCCTCCAACAAGCCCCCAAGCTGCTTGATAAATAGAATTGTGAACTGCAGAATCATCTTGGTTGGCTTCAGTGGTCCTAACCCAAATTTTGTGAGTAGAGACACTGATAGAAGTTTGATGGAGGACCCAATGTCAAGCAAGGCATTCTCTAACTCGTGATTGAAGATTGTGCCTCTGATTACTGGTGCTCCCTTGTCTTTCTATTTGTGTGGGATATTGCCGATGGCATGCATTGTTGCAATGGTGAGGATATGCTTCTCATATTTTCTATGTCTGGTTTTGTAGGGATGATGCTTCATTGTACATGCTTCTTGAAGTCCTTTCTGCACACTGGGCATGTACTCCATGGATTTTAGAAGAGGAGTCTCAAGCATAATATTTTGCAATATTTCAATGATGTTAGGATCAAACAAATCATTTTTCACTTTTTTACTATTTTAATTTAATTGCAGAAGGAAAAGGAATATGCACATCTTCGAAAATATTTTATATTTCAATCATTTTTTCCATGTCTTTCTGTATCGGTAGATGGAAAAAAGGTATATAATAATCTACATCTGGTTGACCAAAAACGACAGTCTCTGTTCTATTGGATAGCTTTGGTTCTGCTACTTGTGTTAGCATATCCAAGGCTGCATGGCTTCATTGGGACTGTTGCTTTCTTTTTGTATTTTGTATTTTCTTCATTTTTTGTATTTTTATGTCTAGCGCAACTCCAAAAAATTGGGATGACCCTGATGTCGACATGGATGATGATTCTCAATCGGATGCTTTATTCTTCCCTTTCACAGTCGTAGAGGAATGGAGTGTCCTACTACTCCTGAGATTTACAACATTAGATAAAAGGCATTATTTTCACCTGAATCGAGTGGGAAATTGTAATCAACATTATCCTTGCGAAAGAAGTTGTTCAGACTAGCTTTGAGCAAAGCCGGAATGATAGTCTTGGCGACTGTCAGGTTGTATATCTTCTAGATCATCTCATCCATATTCTTCACAAGCCGAGCCAGACAATCGAGGGTTGGGTTAAACGAGGCCACCTTAGAAATTTAGAACCGATGATAATGCTTATTATGATGGTGGGTGGGAAGCTACCACTAGTAACCCTATGAGTAGTGAGGAGGAGGAGGAAAAGAAGGATATTGTTGGTATTGATAAGAGGAATATCGGTGATGATATTGAGTGACCAACTGCTGCAACTGCTAATTGCGGTATCCAAATTGCTATAGATAATTGTTCTGCCTCCAATTGTAATCATGTTGTGGAGGTTGCTGGTGATGGGTTAGTTTGGACTGAAAACTCTACCGTCCTTGTTGTCGATTAGATGGCCGGCCAGCATTAGGCTGACCTTGGGATTGTTCCTGAGGATGGGTCAGTTTCTTATTATTGTGACATTTTCCATTCACCTCTTGAATGAGCAGGGGAGGTGGAGAACATAGAAAGAGATACTGAGGTTGGAACTCAAGTGGGTAGTAGACAACCATCTGCATCTGTAGCAATGACGGCAGTTGCGCCAGGGCCTGCACATAGTAAACGTGCTGGACTGGAGGTTGACTGGGGCTCGGCTTAGGCAGCTGTGTCTGTGTCTGATCCTTCTTCTCATCTAGACGTTTAGTGGTTGCAATCATTGTAGTACTAGTGCTAATGGTGTTCATGAGCATCTCCTGCTGCTTGGTGATAATATCGAGCATGTCCAAGCCCTTCATCCTTTTCTCGATCCCGATGAGCATCTCTAAGTCTTGGGACCTATTCCCAATGATATCAACTATCAAAATGTGGTTTGCATTGATTCTCAAGTATGAATTATCGCACTTGTCGACTTTTGTATGTCCTCCATGTTTGCGAAGGACCTAATGTGACTGTTGAATCTGGAAGGAACAAGATGAGGATAATGTGACTTCTTCTTCAGCCTTCTCTGAAGGATTTGCCATAGTAAATCCTCTTCCTTGTTGAAATGGGATCCTCCATAGGCGATTAATTAATCTTTTATTCATCATATTAAAATCCACATATTGATATCCTTGCTTAAACAATTCGATAGTATTAACTTGTATTATATTGTACATATTCTGTGTATAATTAACCTATAAATACCTCTACATAGCTAACTCTATTTGTTGTATTTAATTTCTTCTTTATTTTTCTATTTATTAAAACCCATAAAATCAGGTTAACTAATTGTCTATAATTGTCTTGACTTTTGAAAGAAATAAAAAAAACAAAATAAAAAAATGGTGTTTTTAATCCATTAAAAATACCCCCAAAAATACTCTTTTGTAAAAATGACCTCCTTCGGCTTTTTATCCAACATGAAACTTTTAGATCTTATCAAGATCTACAACTTTCCTGTTTTGCCTTTATCGTAATTTTGCCTCTAACTGTTTCTTTTATATTTTTCTTTATTTTTGTCTTTTGAATTTTCTGATTGGGTCACATGGCGCCCTCTAGGTCGCCCACGTGGTCCGCCTACTCTCTCGCCACCCCTCACCCCCCTCTGGCCGTTGGATCTCTCTTCCCCACCTCCATCTTGGCCACCCATTCCTATTCACTAATAGCCATCATATCTCATCACCTTATGAGATCACCATCGCCGCCTTCTGTCTCAAAATCAGCCGCTCGATCGCCATCTCATCTTATGCCTCTCCTTACTCCACGTCGCTCACTTCACCCTCGCACTAGGATGGGACTCAAGGACCCATCTGAACCGCCCCTTCCCGCATCAACATTCACTACTAGGTAAGATCCTAAGGATCTGATCCAATGCATCCACTCACTCCCTAATCTTAGTACTTGGGAACGCGAGATCTAATGGCTATGATGTTGTCTTCCTCCTCAAACGCCTTCCATGCCCTGTCTGTTATGCCTCGCTGCTGCTCTTTCCCATTCCAATTTCGGAGCCCACATCAGCCATGCTCCTCCTCTTATAATTCCCCCTCAACGTAGCCAGTTCCCCCACGATCCTCGCACGACCACCATCATCCCACCTACATTACTCCCCCACCATAAAAAATCCATTAGAACCCCCCACCACCACGTAACTTACCACCACCTCCTAATATAAAAGTGACTCCTCTACCGCTAGCTACTGCCATCCCCCACTCGAGAAGCATAGGCCCAGCCGTCCTGTCCCTTCAGTGACAACTGAGGATGGTGGCCAAGATGAAGACGACCAACAACCCCTGGTGTGAACCATGGACTTCTGGCAATGAATGCTTCACGACCCCAGCGGTAGCTCAATCTCTGTGCACGATCGCACAAGATGGGTGTGTTGGAAATGCGAGCCCGCGACGAGCCATTATGCAATAAATGTCATTGCATATATCATTCCCTGATCTGAAATGAAGAATGAATAATTTGCATAATAGGTCCCTTAGTACAATTAGGGTTATGTACCATGGCCATCTTAATAATCATACAGTTGTTGATTCAACTATTGAATCATAGAGGTTGGTGCTTGGATGAATATCTAAAGAGTTAGATTGAGGACTCATCAAGCACCGTCAAATGATTGATAAGAAATGATCTCCAGCCTTAGTAGGAGATGTCAATCCTTATCTCTTTAGGCTGATATCTGACCGACCTCTTGATGCAGGTCCTCTGCATAGGAATAGAGATTCAGAGGTGTCAGATTAGTTAGGTCAAAGAGTTTACTTAACGAGATCGAGATAACCAAAGTCCTATATCGTATGCTGTCATGATATAGGCACACATCCTCCGACCAGAGTCAGATGTGTTACTATATGTCTGAGTATGTACATTTGTCAGACCAATCGGTTGATGATCTAACCAAGGTCTATACACCGGCGCGCTGGTGTGCATATAAGGGTATATGAGTAATACGATCTCTCAAAGGGATCATAGATGTTCAGTTACAGAACCGGAAGGCATGAGCTCACTCATGAGATATTGGGAAGAATCAAATTCCATGCACATGGTCGTCTCGCTTTGGAAGCTTGACTGAATTTGTAGGTTTGATATGTACTTTTGGAAAGTATATGATCAAGACCTAGGTATGATATACGCTTTTGGAAAGTGTATGATCGATACCAACCCCCAATGATCGAATAAGAAACTTACTGATAAAACCATGAAGTAGACAGTATAAAGTTGATCCAATACTTTGGGTTTAATCTGAGTCTTCTAGTATGCAGGATGTACAGGTATTGGGAATACCTGAGGGTGATTTCATCATAAACGATTGTATAACCATGACGCTTCCATTCCTAGGGAGTGATGAAACGGGTCTGGATTTTAGTGACTCCTCTCAGTAGAGAAGTGATCTGATCTTGGTCCAAGTGTTGGGCATTGATCTAAATGTGATTCAGATACAATGAGAAGATTAGATTTACGGTCTTGATTTAATCAAGCATCTATGGGAGGCCCGCGATCTGGATTTGAGATATGATCTCAATATCCATGTCACTATACGTGGAACAATACAATCACCCTGTCCTTATCTCCGGGTATCTGCAGAGAGATTGCATTATTCTTGAAGGGTTCAAGAATAATTCCATAAGATCTAAGCATTGAAGAAAACATGATTAAATGTGATTTAATTATCTTGATATATGAAGAAATTATCCAATATAATTAAATGTGATTTAATTAATGTGGATAAGAATAATGTGGATAGAAATATCCAATTATTCATAATATATTATAAATGTGATTTATAATGTATTAGAGAGATCTAATTATAATTTATATGTGTTGATTAATTATTATGTGTATTGGATACACATTGTGTAATTATTTGACAATGTAAATCATATGTTGTTTTGGGTTGTGAATATGATTCACAATTTTTTCAATGGCAAGATTGCAATATTCTCAAATATAATTGTGAATTATTTTTGAAGAATAAAAGCCAACAAAAGTTATTGGAAATAAATAATGGAGATTTTCAAGGAGATATGCAATCTCATGGATTTCCATGAGATTGCTCTCTCCATTGAAGGCATGGGCGGCACACCATTCCTAATAGGAATGTGTGGCCGTCCACATGGAATGTGCATGGAGATGAAATCTCCATGGACATTCTCTCCTTATTTATTGGCTTGATTTAGGAATAATTTGTATTTGATTTTGTCAAATATATTTTGACCTAAATTTATTGGTTTTACCAACAACAATCTTGAGCATTGGATTGGCATAAATCAATCTCACCCATTGATTTTATGTGTCCCATGGATTGAGATCCATGGATCCCAAAACCCTATAAATAGAGAGGCATACCATGCTCTCTCTTGACATGTGATCTTGAAGCTCTCTCTCTTCCTCTCTCTTCATACACGATAGCTCTCTCTCCCTCTGATATTGGTGGCCGTCCACCATACCCTAGATGAGGGAATCGTCGACGCCATCGCCACCGCGCCGCCGCTTCGACGTTCTTCGATTCTCCGTCTTCTTGGTGTGCTACGCCCACGAAGGAGACGTTTCATCTCGTGCGACGAGATCAGGAGCATCCACGCTTGGATCAACTTCTTGGATTGCGTGGACAACGCGGTTCATCCCCGCGCTCGCAAGCAATCTCGCCGACGATCGGACTTGAGACAGGAGGTCTCTTCTCTTAGAGACTCGATTAACCACGCTTCAAGAGGTATTGCATTATACTTGTTGTGGTTATAGATGAAACGATATGAGAATGGTTCTCGGATCATGTGGTTTCATCGAATAAATTTTTTAAATTCCGCTGCACCGAACAACTAGTACGACTAGTCGTTCTTCGTCGTATCCGATACGACGATCACGCTTCCGTGATGTGCTTGAGGATAATTCCATATCCTACAAGTGGTATCAGAGCCAGGTCGACGGTTTCGAATATGATTCGAAAAACCGAGGACGACTTGGGTTCGTTAAGGTCGCGAAAGTTTTTATCGCATTTGATTTCGCAGATCTGTTTAGTAAATAACTTCTGCACTGTTTTAATTGTTTAAACACGAATTTAATACTTGGATTTTGTTCCCCATTAAATAAGGAAACCATAGGATCTGAGTTTACGTAAATCGAATTTCGTATGCTCCAGATATGGTTGTTTTAATGAACATGTATGCACTGTTGTGGGAACTGTAGATCTGAATGTGATTAAAATGTTAACTACTGTTTAGACTTGCCACGAAATGCGTGTAACATCACTTGGGTTCTGTCCTAAATCAAATTAGCAATCTATGAAAATTGATTTTGTCTAATTTGGATTTAATATGATTGAGATATGCTAATTTTAGTAAGTAGGGGTCACTGCTGAAATTACAGTCCTAATCTAGAACCAAGTGATTGTCATTTAGTGAAATTAATTGTTAATTTTGTGAAATAAACATGAAAAATATTTGTGAAATATTGGAAGTTTATTATTTACATAATTGACATGGCCTCAGCCAAGTAATTGATTATATTTGATCTAAATCTTAATTGGAAACACAATCATCAAACTTGATGCTTGTATAGTGACTGTCATTTAATAAATTAGTGAAATTAAATTGTTTAATTTCCTAGAATAATTGTGCATAAATATTTGTGAAATACTTGATGATAATTATTCCCTTAAATGACATTTCCTTAACCAATAATTGATTAGATGTGATCTAGATCACTAATTGGTTACATGATCAACATTCCAACAAACATGTTGCTTGAATAGGACTTGGGATTTGTTTAGCAAATCTCATTATAATGTTAATCAAAAATTGTTTTGATTATTATTATATGGTATAATTTCGGTTGAAGAACCGATGACCATCTCAAGTACAAAATGATTTATTTTGCATTATTTTTTCCCGAGGTGGATATGGTATCTAGTCGGAGAGCATTGGGGTTGCGGGTTGCAACGTATGTGGTCCGTCCCACTCTCGTCGGTACTGGCCATGACAGCGAGTAGGGTTAGTATAATGCTTAAGAAATCATGATGTATTTCTAATTATTAAAATTCGAGATAATACATATTTGAGATAATACCATAATTCTAGTAACTATTATAATGTTTGTTGGATATTAATTGGATCATTAATCTAATATGATTAGATTAATTGGAATCCAATTAAAATTGAAACAATAATGAATAGAGATATTTCCCTTGGAAGAATTAATCATAATGAATATGTTTCATAGTGATTAATTAGAATTTGAATATGATATGGAGGATCATATAAGTGACATCCATGGTCTCCCGTCAAGGCGAAGGGTTCCGTCGCCAGGGATTGTATGTAAGATACGCATGTCCGAAGTGACAGCTCTTGTATGCAAGCGCATCTGGATCGGGATCTTTTCTTCTCGAAAGAGTAAGGTCGTATACGTAGTGACCCCAATATCGGATCCTCATATTATTGGGGCGATATTGGATTGTGTATAGCGAGTACTATTCCTGTTGACGGTTGGTTCAATTAACGACGGGTCAACATCGCCTTAGGGGTGGTGGGCCCAGGTGTTAAAGACCGAATTGGGAAATGCATGTTGGACTTGCAAAGCGGAATGTGTTCCCGCTTCTTTTTATCCGAGTTGTAGATTCTCATATTATTGGGATGTAACAAAGATAAGGAAGGAGATCCCTGATCTTGTTGAGATATAATGGTAAGTATATCTCTTACATTGAAAGTGATTAAGGGAATGAACTTTCAATGTTGACAAGGCAAGACAACTTTGATATAAAAATCCTAAATCAAAGTAAAATATATTTATTTATATATTTATGCAAATTTCTTATTTCAGATAATCCTTCATTAAAACCCACTCAATGATATACTCAATAATAACCAGTGAAATATCTTGGGTTGGACTCATGATCCAGATGTTGTGCTTGCAATTGAACACATAATGTATGTGGTTGCAATGTGCATGTTTCCTCACAATAATGAGGAATGGCAATTAAATAGATAATAGGACTACAACCCTAGGGTTTGTATGTATCTATAGTCTTGATCTCATCGGATGTACTTTGGAAGTAACATGTAGATGATGATTGCAATTGTTAAATAATCCTTATAAAATCAATGAAGATATTCTGGCATACATATGTGCTCTTGACATTTAATCACGAGTGACATGGTTCTCTGCATCATGCAAATGGTAGCTCTATAAGAGATGATGTATTCCAAATGTTTGGATACCTACCTAAACCAATGGTTTTAAGAATATAAATGGATGTAGACATGATGAGTGTCATCATTCTATTGTCTATACTCTAGTCATTCATGAAGCTTCAAAATATTCATATTGTAAGAATTTAATGAAGCATGTATAAATGTTGAAATGCTCTTACATAAGAGATCCTTAGTCTTAAGCAATGGTTGTTTATAGATAAAGGGAGCACAGTGGAAGCATGGGTTGGACCCAAGGAAGAAGGAAAGTCAAAGAGTTGACTGGACTTCTGTGACTTCCATATGACATCCAAAGAGTTGGATGAATGCCAAAACTGCAATAAGTTGATGTGTTGATAGTATGACTATCAAGTCTGTCTAGAATCCTTAGAGAAGGACTCGGATAGAGCATCAAAAATAATCTACATAAAACATGAAATTGACTTTCTTATTTGATAAGATAGAGTCTAATAATTGTATCTCAATCTTCTGACAACACTTGCAATGGGTTGCATATGTTTTGGAGGACTGAAAAAATTTGATCTTAAGGTTTATAGTTATCTAGATGAACATTGATGCAATTGTTGCAACAATTTCCATTGGATCACTAGACTTCATAATTTCAGTGGGAGAAACCTTAGTCTTAGAGAATGTCTCTATGACCTAGACATTAGAATACACTCATTGTTTATTTCTAAATGTTGGAAATAAACATGAATTCTGGAATGGACCTATCATAAAGAGTTATGATGAAGATATTTCAGAAAGTAATCTAAAATCTAGTGTACTCCACTAAATTAGAAAATTAATGAATGGTTCATTAACATTTCTAAATGCTGAAATTGAACCTTAAGATAAATAGGAGGATGAAGATCATTTGACAATGATCTAGCATCAAGCCTTGGACATTTGTCCATTGATTTGATCAATAGACTAGTAAGAGATGAAACTTTAGAATGTCTAAAATTTCAAAACTTACATACTTATGAATATTGTATTCAAAGTAAAAATATCCAATACACCTTTCTTTGGGAAAGGTGTAAGATGTCATGGTATCCGGGATCTCATATATATTGATGTATGCGGATCATCTATATCATAATAAACATTATGAATATGTGATATCTATTAATGATTATGAATGATATGAGATTTCTTCTCTTCATCTAAAGAAATTTTTTGAAATGTTCAAAGATTTCATTATTTTGGTTTACAACCAAAGTTTGAAGGAAGATAAAACGAATTTGATCTAATCAAGGTAGCCTGTACATGTTAGATGAATTCAAAGGATACCTTATGGAGATATGAATATCACTTCTATCTCAATCCTCCTAACACACCTTAACTCAATAGAGTTATAGGAAGATACAATTGGATCATGTCTGACATGATCTTATCAATGATAAATTTTAGCATAATTATCCCTTGGTTTCCAGGTATATATGTGTAGTAGAGACTACATTATATATACTTAATAAGATTCCATGCAAGTAAGCTGGAATTGAGCACTCGAGAGTGCTGCTTCATTAGGAAATTAAAGGATGGTATTGGATACCTACTTTATGACCTTGAGATTCTTAAAATATCTCATCTCTGATAATGTGATTCTTAGAGGTTGAGACTCTTGAGAATCAAGATGAAAATGAAGTGTAGGAACTCATTTAATCCTGAGAAGATAATGAGGCTCCTGAAATTGGAAACTAAAAGGACAATTGAAGATGAAACACTAATACCTCTTCAAATGAGTTTGATGATGGATTCCATGTGTCAGAGAAATCTGACAATGATCGAACTTCATGTGATGAAGCTTCTGAAGATCATGGCATGGATAGATGGATGTTAGCAATAAAAGTCTAATGTAGAATTCATATACAAGTGTTGTATATGGACCCTAGAGGATCCACCTATATGGGTAAGACCTGTAAAGGTGTAAATGGATCTTCAAGAGAAAGGGAACCTGATGAGAAGGTAGAGATCTTCAAAGCACGATCCGTGGCCATGAGCTACACACTGGAAGAGAAGACATTTCTTGCGATAAGACTTTCTCTTCGGTAACCATGCTTAAAACCATCAGAATATTGATAACCTTAGCTACACAAATTGACTATTGCATCTTCAAGATGTAAGTCAATATTGCATTCCTCTACGAATACCTCTTTGAGGATATTCACATGAAGTAGCCCTAGG
The DNA here is from genome assembly GCA_037367405.1 of Ottelia alismoides. NCBI lineage: Eukaryota > Viridiplantae > Streptophyta > Magnoliopsida > Alismatales > Hydrocharitaceae > Ottelia > Ottelia alismoides. The sequence goes on along the minus strand of JAZKJV010007007.1, from coordinate 848,653 downwards.
GCTTCATGGTTGATGAAAGCAAGGTGTGCAAGCTAAGGAATCCATCTATAGACTAAAATAAGCTTCTTGAAGTTGGACCATAAGATTTGATGGAATTATAATTGTTATGATTTCAGATAGAATCTTGATGAGCCATGTGAAGCTTAGTGGGAGTGCCTTTGTGTTCATCTTGCTGAATGTAGATGATATCCTGATCATTTAAAATGATATAAGGATAATAATAAGTCTTTTATTATCTGGTTGTTCCATAACTTGAGATATGATCTCAAAGATACCTCTTAGATCTTAGTTCTGTAGTTGTTCAGGAGCAAAGAGAAGAGGGTATTGGGACTGTCACATTAAAAGTACATCTTGGGCATATTCCATTTTATGGAAAATTCCAAGAAAGGCTTCCATCCCTTAAGATATGGTACTGACATGTCTAAAGGGACAACACCTCAAAGAGTTGAGGAAGTGAATGCTAGAACTACTTGCCCTTGGGCATCAGTTCTGAGAAGTCGGGTGTGTGCTAGATGTGTACAAAATCCAGATAGCTGCCATGAGGTAGGAGTGGTAAATTGTTACTAATCCTAGTATGGAAATAAAATACTTGGTTGCAGTAATAACAAAATCTTCATAGATGACAAGATTTTTGAGATACTGATCTCAAAGTCTTATCTTCAAAAGCTTAAGACTTTATAGATAGAGATCTAAAAGGTCTTAACTGTGGATACCTTAAGAGATAGTTATTTCCAAGAATAAAGGCATTCTGATAAGGATTATATTGGTCATGATAATTGTTAAGCTGTAGTGTCAAGGACACTATAACTAACAAGATTGAGTATTAGTTGCATAAGATGCAACATTCGCATTGGATGCGAGCACTGTTACTGGGGATATGCAAGTGCCGTAAAAAGACTTGGCATAGTCTCGTAGGAACAGAGTGACTGATCAGCTTACCTACCTATTTTCTAAATAGCCTATGATTGTCACATGAGTGCGAGTTTAAATGATTAGCCCATTAATGGCTTTTGGTCTAGTGGGAGATTGTTGGAAATGCGAGCCCACGGCGAGCCATTATGCAATAAATGTCATTGCATATATCATTCCCTGATCTGAAATGAAGAATGAATAATTTGTATAATAGGTCCCTTAGTACAATTAGGGTTATGTACCATGGCCATCTTAGTAATCATACAGCTGTTGATTCAACTATTGAATCATAGAGGCTGGTGCGTGGATGAATATCTAAAGAGTTATATTGAGGACTCATCAAGCACCGTCAAATGATTGATAAGAAATGATCTCCAGCCTGAGTAGGAGATGGCAATCCTTATCTCTTTAGGCTGATATCTGACCGACCTCTTGATGCAGGTCCTCTGCATAGGAATAGAGATTCAGAGGTATCAGATTAGTTAGGTCAAAGAGTTGACTAAACGAGATCGAGATAACCAAAGTCCTATATCGTATGCTGTCATGATCTAGGCACACATCCTCTGACCAGAGACAGATGTGTTACTATATGTCTGAGTATGTACAATTGACAGACCAATAGGTTGATGATCTAACCAAGGTCTATACACCGGCGCGCTGGTGTGCATATAAGGGCATATGAGTAATACGATCTCTCAAAGGGATCATACAGGTTCAGTTACTGAACCGGAAGGCATTAGCTCACTCATGAGATATTGGGAAGAATCAAATTCCATGCGCATGGTTGTCTCGCTTTGGAAGCTTGACTGAATTTGTAGGTTTGATATGTACTTTTGGAAAGTATATGATCAAGACCTAGGTATGATATACGCTTTTGGAAAGTGTATGATCGATACCAACTCCCAATGATCGAATGAGAAACTTACTGATAAAACCATGAAGTAGACAGTATAAAGTTGATCCAATACTTCGGGTTTAATCTGAGTCTTCCAGTATGCAGGATGTACAGGTATTGGGAATACCTGAGGGTGATTTGATCATAAACGATTGTATAACCATGACGCTTCCATTCCTAGGGAGTGATGAAACGGGTCTGGATTTTAGTGACTCCTCTCAATAGAAAGGTGATCTGATCTTGGTCCAAGTGTTGGCCATTGATCTCAATGTGATTCAGATACAATGAGAAGATTAGATTTACGGTCTTGATTTAATCAAGCATCTTTGGGAGGCCCGCGATCTGGATTTGAGATATGATCTCAATATCCATGTCACTATACGTGGAACAATACAATCACCCTGTCCTTGTCTCCAAGTATCTGCAGAGAGATTGCATTATTCTTGAAGGGTTCAAGAATAATTCCATAAGATCTAAGCATTGAAGAAAACATGATTAAATGTGATTTAATCATCTTGATGTATGAAGAAATTATCCAATATAAATAAATGTGATTTAACTAATGTGGATAAGAATAATGTGGATAGAAATATCCAATTATTCATAATATATTATAAATGTGATTTATAATGTATTAGAGAGTTCTAATTACAATTTATATGTGTTGATTAATCATTATGTGTATTGGATACACATTGTGTAATTAATTGACAATGTAAATTATATGTTGTTTTGGGTTGTGAATATGATTCACAATTTTTTCCATGGCAAGATTGCAATATTCTCAAATATAATTGTAAATTATTTTTGAAGAATAAAAGCCAACAAAAGTTGTTGGAAATAAATAAAGGAGATTTTCAAGGAGATATGCAATCTCATGGATTTCCATGAGATTGCTCTCTCCATGGAAGGTATGGGCGGCACACCATTCCTAATAGGAATGTGTGGCCGTACACATGGAATGTGCATGGCGATGAAATCCCCATGTACATTCTCTCCTTATTTATTGGCTTGATTTAGGAATAATTTATATTTGATTTTGTCAAATATATTTTGAACTAAATTTGTTGGTTTTACCAACAACAATCTTGAGCATTGGATTGGCATAAATCAATCTCACCCATTGATTTTATGTGTCCCGTGGATTGCGATCCATGGATCCCAAAACCCTATAAATAGAGAGGCATACCATGGTCTCTCTTGACATGTGATCTTGAAGCTCTCTCTCTTCCTCTCTCTTCATACACGATAGCCCTCTCTCCCTCTAATATTGGTGGTCGTCCACCATACCCTAGAGGAGGGAATCGTCGACGCCATCGCCACTGCGCCCCCGCTTCGACGTTCTTCGGTTCTCCGTCTTCTTGGTGTGCTACGCCCACGAAGGAGACGTTTGATCTCGTGCGAAGAGATTAGGAGTAACCACGCTTGGATCAACTTCTTGGATTGCGAGGACAACGCGGTTCATCCCCGCGCTCGCAAGCAGTCTCGCCGACGATCGGACTTGAGACAGGAGGTCTCTTCTCTCAGAGACTCGATCAACCATGCTTCAAGAGGTATTGCATTATACTTGTTGTGGTTATAGATGAAACGATCTGAGAATGGTTCTCGGATCATGTGGTTTCATCGAATAATTTTTTTAAATTCCGCTGCACCAAACAACTAGTACGACTAGTCGTTCTTCGTCGTATCCGATACGACGATCACGCTTCCGTGTTGCGCTTGAGGATAATTCCATATCCTACAGGGTGATGACTGCAAGCTCCGTGCGAGCTCTGCTAGGCCATTATGACTGTCGTCTTCTCATCCTAATCGCAATGTACATCCTCCCCCTGGTTGCACTTCACTTTTCTCAATTTATCCCCATCGCCTACCTTCACCATCACCCCATTCGACCCTTCCATGAGCTCCACCAACCTCCAATCACCCTCGCCGACAACTCCTACCACCCTTCCCCTTCTCCTGGACCATCCCTTGCTCTGATCCACCTAAGGTTGCCACTTTCTTTGCCTCGACACCGGCCTCTGTTCACTCCATACATACGTGTATCACATTGCTTCAGCTACACCCTAAAACTTATAGGTGCCTGCACCTTCATTGGCCGGAGATTGGTCAAAGGCTTGTTTTGCTGCTCTGCCTTCGATGAGTACTTGTCATTAGAAGCACCCATTCATCACCGCACCTTCACCGTGCTCCCAAGTCCATCGACTACATCTCACCAACGTTCTTACGATCCTCAACAAATCCCTCAGAGCATGGAGGAGCTACATAGAGGTCACTGGAGCGCAACCCCATCTGGCGACATGCGACGAACCATGAATAGTGACCATCCAATCATATAAATAGAACGATTTAGATGATTCCACACATCCGAACAAGCCTCATGCTCTAGCTATAGGATCGGGCGTGCCAAGCCAAGAGCTGAAGCTGTCTTGAAACACCACATGTGGCCGAAGTGGCTTCTCCTCCCACGCCTGGCTCCTGGCATGCAAGGCACATGCGGGGCTGGGATAAATTGCATGAAGGACCCTACGAGTTTTAGAAAGTACAATTAGGTCCTCTAAGCGCATGCCTCATGGACATGCTTGGGGTTTTTTATATGGAGGCCTAGCGGATTTCTCAATATTACAATTATGCCCCTACGCTCAATGAAAAAATTGCACAAGGGACCCTATAACTTTTGTACATTGCAAATAGTTCTCTCCAAGGGACTATTTGTGATTATTTATCCTTTATTTCTTCTCATTGTTATTGCATTTATGCCCCTCCATTGTTTCTTTCATAACTTGAGCATCTTAGATCCAAATTGCATGATTTCAATGTCATTTTGTTGCTTATTTCATCCTCTATCAAATAGCATTATCTATTTTATGGAGTTTATAATGTCTCATGTCCTTAAGTTAAATTCCATTAATCACCCTTATTGCTCATGTTGACTCTAAAATTGAACCTTTATGTATTTCTCATTACATGAACATTTTGTTGGGGATATTTGCATACTTGTATCCTGCACTTTATCATGCATTGCATCTCATATTTAATTGCATTTTAAAATCAAATAAAATACATGCATCATTATCTGTGTCATTTCATCTGCATTGCATTTTGCTATGCATTTGCATGAAGATTTAAAGATATGAAGAAAATTACACATCAAATAGACAAAATTTGATAAATAGACAAAGAGGCTCATGTCCCTGAGTTTGACCTTGATAAACAGATCAAGTAAAATAATGTCCACATATTCGAACATGTGGTCTCTTTTTTTTACCGAAATCTTCCTCATGTACTACGACAACTACATATCCTTAAAGAGGAAAATTTCGTTTTCATCAACGACGTAAATCAAACATTGACTTGACTCCTTTAGACCCCCAAAGAATTATTGTACGAGGCTAATACTCAACATGTCATGGCGGGTCCATTTCTTAATCAGATCACTAAACCTCTCCTACGTCTCATAAATGGATTCTTTGGTTCCCTAAGAGATGCTAGTGATCTTCTATAGCATGACATTGAGATGACCGAGAGGGTATTACTTGTGTAGGAATGCATATTTTAAATCCTCCCAGGTCATCACCATCTTCCCTAGATGGTTGATATTGTTCAATGCTTTTCCCTTAAAGCTAAATGGGAAGGCGGTCATCATGACTACATCCAATAGTGAATGTAGGGGTAGTACATTGTGCTACAGATACAACCGAACTGATGTAGATAAATGTACAACTCCTCATTTGAATTCCCATGGAATCTGGGGAGGAGCGAAAGGAGTTGCAATTTCATCTTGAAGTGTGCACGGACCAGTAGAATTTGGATGTACTCATTGACGCGACCGGCCCTTAGGTTGTATGACTACTTGAGGGTTGGCTTGGTTCAGCCTCTCCCTCCTTCCTCATCGCCTCCAAGAGGTCCATCTACAAAGTAATCATCTATATCATCATCATGGATATTATCGCCTCCACGAGGTGTATCCCTCTCTTCTGATATCCTCCTCAAGTCATTTAACATATCTTAAAAGGCAACCTAAGCTAGAGCTTTATCAATTTATTGTTGCTAAATGACCAAGATGAAGGCAAATAGCTAATTGTTTACTTCATTCTTACTAAGGCCAGTGCCATGCTCTTTATTGGCTCTATGTTTAGCTAATGTGGTCGCTTTCCTCTTCATGTGGGAACCATCTATGTTGCAGACTATGAAGGCGCAAGATGAAGATCAGGATCAAGATCTATAATGGCAAATACACCTCAGTCATTCTTCACGCAAGCATCAGATAGAGAAAATAATTCATAATTGGGGTCAATTCTGAATCTTATTAGGGATGGAGAGGAGTAAGGAGTGAAATCAATCTCCTTTTAAAAAGGACATAACATAGGAAGAGAGTTTTCCCAAGCTAGGTGAGTATAAAGAAGAAGGGAGTCCCAGTGGTGGTTTGCGGGGTCTAAACCATGGATCGGGGAATCACCCCAAATAATTATAGATGTCGAGCTCGAGGAGTAGATGTGGGTGTTTGTGGAGTCTTGACTAAGTCATTCTGGAGTCATCATCTCAAGGGGAAGAGAAGATCGAGTTGGTAGAAGGATTGATGAATGAGAAACAAATGTAGTGTCAAATAGTAAAAGGCTCATGATGAGGAGGGTTCAAAGAGGAAGTGGAAGATAAGAATGACAAAAATGTGCAAGTACACGAGCCTTCGATCTTTGAAACTAATGATAAACAAACAAAACACTAAACAAAATTAGATTCACCAACTCAACTCATTGTGAAGCCGTAAGAGTTCAGCTATTTTTTTATCATTTTAATTTTAGAGTTGTGATTAAGGAAAAAATATTATCACGAGCCCTTAACGGATAGCCCTACATGAGAGGGTGTACTACGAGGAAAGTATCCCCGTACCTTTTCCACCTCCTTTGTATACTTTGATCTACACTTTTTAAGGTCCTCAATATCAATCCTGGGTGGCTACTCAGCCAAAGAAATGAGAGAGGAAGTCGATAGGCAAGACCACTACTTCCCCCATAAGTGGGGTACTCAAACACAAACCAACAAGATAGACATATCCGTGAGGGCATGGCTTAGGCTCGGTACTCCAGACCAAGTCAGATGTTACCCACAAGGTGGGAACACCGTCGTGGACAAGGCCCTACTTGGTCGCACACGATAAAAGTGTCACTACTTCACCAATCCCAAGTAGTAGTTGAGGGACCCACAGATCGGGTTTCTGGATCTATTCCTTAAGGTCATGCCTCGCTCAAGCTAGAGTGTACAAGAATACAATGTGGTCATTGTGATCCCTAAACAATGATGTTCATTACAACTCTTATTTAAGTCAAAGTGCTATCAGCAGTCCCCTTGTTTTAATTTATGTTCACTTTTTTAATATTTTGTATATCAAAACGCCTAACAAATTTTGTATTTTCTTTTTGACCTAAGTACTCAAATTCAGATGGAGAGAACGATAAAGAAATGCATGCGACACTAAAATGGAAATCTCACCTTAGTGCCGAAATTTTTAATGCTTAGATAGAGGACTTACGGTGCTTGTCTGCGCTCTTCATTCAGGATGCAAGGCAAAGAATTTTTAAACCTAGTCTACATGCTGATATGCAATGCAGAAATCATCCTAAATAGGAATTGCTATTAGAGCGAAGAACAAAATGTTGAATACTAGAAGAGAAACCTAAGTCTGATCTTTCAGGCTCCTCGGTGCCCACCACAATGGGTCCTGCAAGCATTGTAAGGAGACCTTTCACAGCACGTAGTTTTAAGTCCAAGTACACACAATTAATTTATGATCTAAGTCCAAATGTACAATCTATAGGTACTTGTAGTCTACTGGGCGTTTGGCCTTAAATTACCGAGCAAGCAATCCTACAAAACTATGGGCTTATTTCACAAAACAATTAAAAATAAGATGGATAAAACAAGGAAAACAAACGAATCGAAGGCGATAAAATTGCGAGAAAAGCTAGTGAGCCCCCAAATGAACAAACACTTGGAAATTGGGCCCGAATGTTCAAATCCAAGTTCACATGTATTATTACAAATTATATGTGTAAAAATAAAATAACACTCTCTCACAAGAAATAAAAGCAAAGATAACTATGCTAATTGTCCTTCTCTCTCTCTCTTGCTCTCTCCAAGTAGCTAGCCAGTGGAATGGCTTCTCTCCTCGTAGTTGGGGTGCTTCAACCACCTAAGTGGTAGTCGTCGCCTCAAGATCCCTCCTAAGAACAATAGAAAAGACAATTTTAGCACAAGCAAATGAAGAGAAAAAAAAGAAGAAAAATAATTAAAGACAACTGGATCCAAAAATTTATCCAACGTATTACTCCCCGACAATGGCGCCAATTGTTGAGATGTGTTTTGCGAGGGTCGAAAATATCCTCAAAAGGAGAAGATATAGTATCGTTGAGGCAAGCAACGCAAAATACAAGTGGAGATAAAATTTATTATAACTCTACTAAAATGTGTGTAGTAAATAAGTAGTAGAGGGCGAACACATGGAGTACGGGGAATAGACACACTTGGCAAAAAGACAATAATTGTTTAGGGGTTTTGTGAAGATATTTTATTTTTTCGTGCCATTTTAATTAATTATTTTTTAAATATTTTATTTTTATGATTTTTTATGTTTTCATTTTAGTATTTTTATATTTATTATTATATTTTCTTCTTTATATTTTATTTTCCTTTGAAATTAATTACAACAAAAGTATATATAAGATATGTAGATCATATATATAATAAATACATAAAATAATTACAAAATCTACAAAATACTGTAGGGTATAACTCTTTTTTCAAAAGGTATTAGAAAATATTTTTTTGTTTTTTAGCAATTAATAATAATATTAATATATTAATATATATATATATATGTATAAAGATATAAGATTTTATATATATATATAGATATAACTATAAAGAATAAAAAATGATAAAATAAAATGTTTTTATCTTTTTTTATTTTTTATCTTTGTTGTAATTTTTTACTATATTTTTTCTTTTTAAAGTGTAAAATATCCTTAAACAAAGAATAGATAAAAAGGCCAAATGTTTTAAATCCTGTAAAAAAGATAAAAGGTACAAATTTCTTAAAGATGTTTTATTATATAGAATATATCCTAACTAAAATATAAAACCAAAATGAATATTTTTGTATTTTTCAAAGATTGTTGAGAATTTTTATAAGGATTTTATAGCTTTTATAGTTATAAAATATGTTAATAAGAAAATTTTTTTATATAAATTTTCAAATTGGTTTTATATTTTTTAAATATTTTTAAATGCATATAGTGCTAAAATATAATGTTTTCATTTTTCAAAAATAGGAAAATATTTTTAGATGACTAATAATATTTATTACTTGAGATTTTCTAAGGCATTCAAAATATTTATCTTCTAAATTTTTGATGCAATTTGATATTTTTAATAGCATAAATAAGAGAAAAAAAAACAAAATTACGTAGCAAAGACTTTAATGTAAGTAATCAAAAGTATACTTTATTTTGAGAACTCCTCAATGAAACCAAGGGTTAAAGGTGCAAAAATCCTAGAATACATGATTCAATATATGATAGCCGGGGTATTTTTGCAATATTTAAAATGAGACAGATCCTTTATGCCATTTAGCTAAAATATATAACATTAAAACATGAATTTAATGAACTCTAGTGAAATAGAATAAATGCAAAGGTCCTACTCCAAAAATCCCATCCCCTTACACGCACCTGCACATGAGGTGATGTGGTAGGGGACCTATAGGAAAATAAACGAAGTAAAAGATTCGAGTTACAAATCTCACAAGAAAGAAATAACCTTAGATAAAAGATTCTAGACTAAAATAAAATACGAAAAAGAGTTGGGATTAAGTGTAAAATACCCCTGTTGTGCAATCCGATAGTGCTAGTGATCCACTTATCCATGTGTTGGCCTCCCATCGCACTATAGCTCCTCGTTGATGGACACACGAGATTAGATCAGAGGTTCGATCTGACGGTGAGCTCCACGCGCGATCCAACGACTACTATCTAATCTGGAACACGAGGATGATTGGATGGCGGGTATGAGGCCTGCAATAACTTAGAAGATGCTTTGCCTGGACGAGTTTCCTTCATCCCAAACGCCTTGGTCATATCCTTAAATCAACTGCGCAGATCCTCGAGAGAACACTATATGTGTTCCGCAACCGCTACTCTGAATTGACCGGGACCCATAGAAGGGTTCCTGGTGCCCCGATGAAGACTAAGGCACCTAGAAGTCTTGACCAGGTCCAATTCCAAGCTAGATGGGCTCCTGTATGTGTTGACCTGAATGGAAAAAGGTTAGAGGTCGATGGCAAACTGCCTCGACCTCGTTTGGTGGCGAATACATACATGGCGGGGTAAGGCGGTTCTCTCTAGCAACGGATTGTGATGGGAGAGCAGATCTCCAGATCGAGTCGTGATTTGGGAGGCTGGTGGTAGTAGGGTGATGGAGAAACATAGGGAAAGAGAATGGGGGTGATAGGTGGATCGAAACACATTCGTATCAGGGAGGAACGGTGAAATGAGCAGAGCTTTGACAAACTACGAGATTCAAATCCTATGCTAATGCAGTGGATAAAATTGTGAAAAAAAAGAAACAAAATCTAGAATTAAAATATATCTTCTTTACCACAAACCTGTGGCTCAACCAACCAGAGCTAGGAGTTGGTGAGCTCAGCTAAGATGATATCCAGTGAACCCAGATTGCTTCCTCCTCACTCTTGTGCACTACAAATCAATCAGGCATGTTGTTGCCTCCATCCTTGTCCCACTAGTGCATTGATCTGAAGGTTCAAGGGCGAAGAAAGGATCAGATTTTCAAAATGGCTCCGAAAAACCATATGTACATAGGGTGATTTGGGTTGGGAAGCATGGTCGTTTAGAGCTCTGTAGATCAAGAAATCAATCATACATAAAAGTCCATTGATTGAGGAGAAAAGTCAAAGAAGAAATCTAATTAAAATGGAGAAAGAATCTAACAATAAAAATAGAAGAAGTCAAGGGTGTGGGCTTGCCGAATGCATAACTTGAGAGGGAGGAGAGTTAATTGGGGTCAACTCAGACCGACTTACCATTGGTCCATGTTGGCAGGCTTCACTACAAAATATAATGAAAAAGCCTTATTAAATAAAAATATTATATGAATTTATTATTTTAGGTTAAAACATAAAAAATATTTATTATAATATAAGTCTTTTATTGTGATTTTTATTTATTTTTACAAGGTAATTATTGTATGTTACTTTTTGGAGGTTCATCTATAGGTATATTTACTATATATAAAGATTTGATTTTGACTTTATAATTTAGACTTTTTAATTTTATGTACCTAATTTATATATTTATAACTTATTTACATATACTTAAATATATTTTTATTATATTTTTCTGATGTAATTTCTACACTTAAATTAATATGTATACTTATTTTACATGTATAGGTATGTATAATTCATCTATGTACTTTTGTACACCAAATTATTTTAGTGTATTTTAATGGTCTTATTATTTTTTAATTATGTACATATGTTATAAACAATATTTAAAAAGTTATAAAAATATAAAATCATGAAAAATATATAGAATAAACAAAATGAATATTTTATTCAGGTATAATGTACAATAGGGGTCCAAAATCTAACTTTTTGGCATCTTAATTCCAAATTTTATGAAACCATTGTCATTAAATAACTAATTAAAAGTTATATACAATTAAAGTGATTATTATTAATTTGGTATTCATATGGAGATGATGCAGGTCTATGAAGTTGGAGATTTGGATATTTATTCTAAGTGTAAAAAGCACAATATGTATTATTTTATATGAAATAAATTTTTTATTTATCTATATAATTTTATCGACAACTTTCATGTACAAAGTTTATTGATTTGATGTGTAAAAAATAAGGAATAAAATAAGTCCCAACTTGGTATTATTAATGAACTAAAAAATAGGGTTTATTTTATTTATTTGTCATTATCTCTCCCCGACTAATATTCCTTGTCGATCCAGTCATCATGATGCCTAGGTCTTGGGGTTTAGGGTCATTCAATACCTTTGGTTTTTCACTTATTTTTCTTTTCTTTTTTTATTCTTTTATTTTGTCCTTAGATGCATTCTTTTATACAATACATATTATATGTTATTCTATGCTAAACTTTTCACAAACATTTATCTAGTTTTGGAGGAAAAAATAAAAGAATAAAGGTGATGAAATGGTTATTCATCATTTACTACATATCACTTTAATTTAATTTAAAAAGTCATAAAAAGTCATTTTTCATCAAAAAATTTAATAATTACAGTAGTAATTTTTTTTAGTTTGTCATTTTGATCAAGTTTTGTATGGCTTGGAATTGATTTGCCTAGAAAATCATAAAATTAATATACAACTTCGTCCATTTTTCATAGTTGCATCTCAACCCTAAGAATTTCATTAAAATGTGTTATCGATCATTTTTGCATAAGGTTTCTTGGAAATTTAATATTTAACTATTTTGATCTTAAAGTAATTTTATTATTAAATGTCCACGTTCATGTTTCCTTGAGAAACCATGTCTAGTTTGCATTTTCATTGCATCTAGCTTGCGTAAAATGACAAAGAAATCTTCTTTGAAAATCTAACAGAATTTTTCATAGTTAAATATTGAGTGTGTAGTTGTTTTCCGGTGTTCGACCTTGGGTTTACCCCAAGTAAACAAATTACATCACATGAATTGAATTCTTTATTTTTGTAATTTTTAATTGAGTTTCTCTCTATCCATGCTACAACATTGACATCTTAGAATGGGTAGAACGCAAATCATTATTAATAATATTGGGGTCATTGTGCATATGTCACATCTTGAGATTGAAGTAGCCTGATCCATGGGTGCTTGTAATTGAATCTATTACTTTGTATAAAGGTTTCCACTGTTCAATTCATGTTGATGATACTATTCTCAATGATGGAAGATCATGGATCTCAACCCATTATTAACCATGTCCAATTTAAATTGATGATTAATCAATTCATATATCATGAAGATTAAAAGATCTAAGTGAAATTCACTCATTACTGTGAATAATAGATTCTTGATCATTATTAATTTAATAATATTACATTAAAATCAATAAAAATAAGCTACTAAATGATTGATGCAATAAGGTATGTAAATTCTATACAACATGTACTTCACATGCATAGAATCATATGTTTTATATGACAACTTGATGTGCTCATATATTAGCTTTTCTCACGATATTTATGGCCAAGCAATGATTAATGTTAAGTGGATCTCTTCCCTAACATATAAGGAGTCAATAAAGTGACCAACACAATAATCCACTCCTAGACACCAAATTCATCGTAATTCAACAAATATGAACTGGTAAAATTCTGATCGAGCAATTAAGTTCATTTCTATGATTATCATTGATTAATAGTAAAGCATATAAATAATAAGGAATACGAAATAAAATAATTATTATAATTATTACACATATCAAAGTAAAAAAAATGATTTCGGGATCCAAATTTGCAAGTTGCGATCATCGCTCTTCAAATTGGAACACACCATGTAACATAGACTTACTATTTGATACGACACCAAATATTTCCAATGTAGTTGGTCCAACTACTAGTCTGAATAAATTAAATATATTCACATAAATTTTGAGTCCAAAAATTGAAAAAACATGTATTATTAAGTCCTCTTTCAACTTAATGTATGGAGAAATCCAATTTCTTGAGGATGTACGATCGGAATTGCATGAAACATTTTTCACTTATTAGGGACATAATTAATGACTCAGTAATTAGTATTTTAATATGCTATATGACACATAAAATAGTAGCTAATAACTTCATAGTTATCTGTTATGGTTTTTTAATGAAATCCAAGTCTGCAATAACATTCTTTACCTGAATCTAAACCGGGACACCGCCAATTGTTGGAGAGCCATTTAGGTATGAGTTTAGCCTTCTAGCCCTCATAAGTATCTCAAAAATATAGTTCTATATAGAGAACAACACACACACACATGTATGTATTTAATGGGGTATGGTTGCCCCGCCCCCTATTTCGGAGGTTTTTTATTTTTTTTGAAAAATATCACCATGCGTATTCATCTCTACATCCCTCCTATACACCATTTGAATTTCAGCAAAAACAGAGACTCCTACGGCCTCCATCGAGATGGTGTCGATTTAAAAAATCCCGTTACCGTTAAAAAATGACTGTCTGGATGGAGGCCCTAGCAGTCTCTGTTTCTAAAGAAATACGAATGGAATATAGGAGGGATATAGGGATGAATATACATGGTGATATTTTTTTGAAAAAAATAAAAAAAATGCCGAAAATGGTGCGGGGGAAGACATGTTGCCAGACCCATTAATCTCTCTCTCTCTATCTATCTTTCTATCTATCTCTCTCTCTCTCTCTCTCTCTATATATATATATATATATATATCAGTCATTCAAAATCTGAATGTTATCTCAAAAATAATGTACTCGCATACGGGAAAATATGACCTTTTGTTCTTTCGACTTAGATGCAATCTAAATACTCTAAAACTGGATATGATTCCATTTGACAAGATATTTTTATCCTCTCAAATTATAGAGAACTAACTCGTCATATCAAATTCAAGAAGATAATGGCTTATGATAGGAGCTTCATTGCCATTATATACCAAGAAAATTGATTGCAAATGCAATAAACTAATTGTGAGACCACATGATCAGGAAAATCATTTCCCAACTATTTTGATAATCAAATGAGATTAGAAATTATACAATGGAGGTGTGATTATGATCATAGACTCCAAAGTAGGCGACCTCTTAGTTTGAGTCTGATTCCATAGAGCTTGCACCCATATGTACTGTGATGACATGTGAGCCTCCTACGAACTTGAGAGACGGTCTTTCCTTCTCCACTGAGAAGAAAAATCTTCTCTCTGGATCATGTAGATCATCAAGGAGGAGGAGATAGAGAAGGGATGCATGGAAGAGGTGGTCATCGTCTTCGCGGTGAAGAAGAAATAATTGCTCTTGTTCTCGTCGAAAAAGACCTAGAAATACTTGAGTTGTTATTTAAGGGGAACTAAGACACTCCTTATACACGTCAGTGGGTGTTTTATGATTTATCCTTCTTTCTTGGATGGATTGCTAGAATTGAGTCATTTTTCAAATATTAGAATAGAAAGGAATCAACTTACCAAGGTTTCATTCTCCAGTTATTGAAACCTAGAGATTTCATCCTGCCAAAACTGTATGCATAAGAGAGACTATGGAGTGGGTGTTGATGAATAGCCATTAATCTACCTTTATTCTTCCATTTTTTTATTTAAATCCTTATCAAAATACTCGTAAATACAACTAACTTGTACGAATTAACATCCATTATTTATTCATAAATAATACACAAATATTTGTATTTAAATCCAAAATAAAAGAATAAAAAAAGGAAAGGAAAATAAATGAAGTTTGTGTTTCGATTGGTGTCCATTCTTCGATCTGCCGCTTCAACCTCCTCATATGCGACGTCGATTCTCTGAATCAAAACACAATAGTAGATGGTAGAGATAGACTACCATACAATCATACACAATAAAGGATCCATCCATGTTGTGAGGGTCTCCGCACCACCTCGTCTCCCTATGCATTACACTTCATAGAGCCCCAGTACACTCCATGGTCCACAACATGGCCACGTGTGTATACATCAATTGGTCATCGCCATTGGAGCCCTATGGTATCAGCCATGCCTCCACACAATCTGTTGCCACACCTCGTCTCAGATGTTTCATCAATCTACACCAAAGAAGAGAAGAGAATGGGCTTTCTCCCTCAGGCATTCCATCTCCATCTCCTACAATCTCAACCCTTCATTCACACCTCATCCATTCTTCTGGAGAACCCACATGAGACACTGAAACAATTGGAACCAATGCAACTCAATACATGGTAATTAAAGAAGCATGGGCTTTGCTATTTTGTTTAATTTAAACATTAATTCGAATATTGCAGGAAGAATACCTTGTATTTGAGCTATGTTTTGGACCTTTATGTTTGATTGTTTTATTACATCAAAAATAGCTTGCTGATCATCATTTAATTCTCTACCAAAATTGATATGGTTTATAATTGTGGGACTTTTGGTTGATTTAATAAAAATCATAGATAGAAAATTGTTATATTTTACCCATTTGTACTTTGAATTTTTTTCGCAATTATATCTAGCACCCAAAATTCTCCAAAAATCAGAGATTGGGTGTTGCATGTGCTTTAACGTATGCTGAAATTTAATTGAAAATGGAGGTGTCATGTTCCTAGATTAAATTATAGAGTGATTTGAGACTTTAATTTTTAATTATGTCCATTAAACTCTTTTTGACAAAATTTCAAATCACTAGGATTTCATATTAAATTATATATTTGAAATATATTTGGTTTTAGATGATTTATTGGTAGATTTGTTAAGAATTAATTGCTAAGATTCATTCTATTTCCTTATAAAATTCACAAAAAAACAAATATGATCAGAAAATTCTAAAAAGGTTATAGTAGTTGCATTTCATCATAGTTCACATTCTATCAAAATTTTAATGATTTTGCGTATTGTTTGTTCACAAAATTACACAAAACCACGTAAATATAATTCATTTTTTATTATTGCATTTTAACCCTTAGAAAATAGGTTTCATTGCATTATTAAGTTAGGTTCATAGGAAAAATATCAATTGTCTTGTTTGATTTGATTCAAAGTTAAAATTTAGTTAGTGTAAGTTGCTTATTTTGCTTAAAGACTTATGCCAATTGCGTTTTGCATTTACATTCATATTGCATAAAAATACCAAAAAATAATCTCTTGAAAATCGTGCACTAACTTGGATAAATTAAACCCTAAGTTGTTCCTTCGCCTCCTTGAGTTGACCCTAGGACTTGTGCAGGATAAATAAATACTAAACCATACATTCACTTTAACTTGGTTGATTTATTTGTGTTGTTAAGTTTTGATTGATCATGATTGCCTGACTATAACAATTCAACATAATTAACATAAGGGAGATTTGACGATTATCAGAGTTGTAGAAAGAAAGAATAATACTTTAAAGAATGTGCTAGAACTTTACTAATAGAAACTGGTCTTCATAAATACTTTTTGGCAAAATCTACTAATACTTTATGTTATATAGTAAAGAGAGTATTAATACGACCAATTCTTAAGAAGACATGTTATGAACTTTATAAAGGTAAAATTCCCAAGATAAGCCACTTCCAAATGATTGGAAGTTAATGTTTCACACTAAACACAAAGGATAACTTAGATATGTTTGATGCTAAAAATGAAGAATGCATATTTATTGGTTACTCAAATCGTAGTAATGATTATAGAGTTTTTAATAAAAACACACTAGTTGCAGAAGAAGTAATGCGCATAAAATTCTATGAAATCCACAAGAAATAAATAGTCAATAAAATGTTATTAAAGATGACGAAAAAGAAAACTAAACATTCATTTAAATAATCAACATAAAAGACACTAATACACATAATCTACTAATGCATGGATCCTTAACGAGAACACCCTAAAAGTCAATTAATTAAAGAAATATCAGGTAAAGTTAAGACTAGATATCAACATAAAATTAACTTTGAACTTGATGCCTGTGTGTCACAAATAGAACCTAATCAAACAGAAGATGCAATTAAAGATGAATCCTATATAATACCAATACAAGAAAAACTTAACCAATTCACAATAAATGAAGTTTGGGAAATGTACCTAAATCTGAAAAAACCTCAATAATTGAAACTAAATGGGATTAAAAAAATCAAATGGGAAAGGTGATGAATGTTCAAAGCAAGGAGGGATCCTATCGTTCGATCTAGGATGCTCTACGGTGCCCGATAAGTCGGGTCCATCAATCGTTGTGTCAACCGCTCTCTTGGCTCTTAGATATCCTCAGTGAAAGCGCATCAATAAACAATTAACCGACAACTAGGCTCAAGTAGTGAATTATAGTGAGATAAAATTTATTATAACCTATAAATGATATGTATATATTGCAAGTATAGGGTCGAATAACTAAGGAACAACGATAAATATACCATAAAATTGACAAAAAAGCGATAACTTTTGTGTTTTTATAGAATTTTTTGTTTTCTAATATTTTATTTTTTTGGATTTTAAATTTTTATATTTTTTACTTTGTTTTAAATTTTATATTTTTATATTTTTATATTTTCTGATTTTTTAATTTTTTTATATATGTAATAGATCTATGTATATAGGTATATATAAATACTAGCAAATATTTAATAGATATATAGGACATAAATATAAAGAAAATATAAAAATTAGAAGATAACATCAGTACATTTATTTTTATTTTTTATGTTTTTGAAGATATATATGCTATTTTTAATAATAATATAAGAAATTATATCTATATATAGAATATAGCCTCGTATACACACACACACATATCTATATATATAGAGATAAATACTCAAAATATGAAAATAATTTTTTAATCTTTTTTATATTTTGTTCAATTTTTGGGATTTTTCTTTAAGTTTTTGCTATCTTTTTGTATTTTAAATTGAATAAAAATGGTGAATGAATGAGTACTAATAATAGGCCAGATTGTTTTCAAAATTAAAAATAAGTAATTACCTCACAACTTTTCAAAACAATTTTTAATGTATAATAAATAATATGAATAACATACATAAACAAAGATTATATTTTTGGATTTTTCAATAATGGTTCATACATTTTTTAAGGTTTTTTGTATTTTTTAATCTTTAGTGGTTCTCTTTTGAATTTTTTAATGATTTTGGTATGTAGTTCAAAAATACAATAATAGAAATACTGTTTTTTTTTAATTTTTGAAGACATAATTTTTTCTAATTTGTATGTATTTTTCAATGTAATAGGGAATAAATGCAATGTTTTTTGTATTTTTAAAAGTAGGAATAGATTTTTAACTACCTTGCAAAAAATATATGTGATTTTGTATAAGTCCATGCACTTAAAATAATTTTCCTAAATTATTGGATGTAAAATGATATTTTAATGATAAAAATACAAGAAATAAAAAACTAAAATGCCGACAAGGACCTCAATAAAATTTAAATAAACTATAAATGCATTTTAGGACATAAATCCAAAGTCTAGGGGCATAGGAATAAATTTCCTGAATATTCAATTAATACTATGGTGGCAGGTGTATAAATGTAATATCCAAGAATTTATAAGGCATACTAGCAATTTAACCACAAAACATTACACTTAATTCAATATTTCCTACATTAAAAATAACAAACCCCACAGGGATCCCCGTAAAATGCTTGCTCCCTTATGAGTATGTGCAAGTAAGGTGATGTGGCGAATGACCTAAGTACAATTGATAGGGACCTAGGGTTCAAATGTAAGTTATACAGAACTTTTATAACCACAGGTAAATGTTTTAGGACTGAAAATAAATTATAAAAATCGATAGTATATGTTGCAAAATTACACCCAAAGGCGCATGGATCGATGGATCTGATCATCTTACTTGAACACGTGTAGCTTCCTCTGTGGTCAATGATGCTTCATCCATGTATGGCAGTGAGCAGATCCCAACCTAAGTTTCGATGGCTCTGAGGTGAAGGATCATACGATAGTTGGAGAATCTGGGTGATGCTTTTGACCTGATGGAAGGGGAGGAATCAGGAAGATGCTCTGCGTGGGCGAGCTTCTTTCGGCGATCACTCCCTCCTTCGACGGTCTCTATCTCTGTAAAAGGGTGCAAATGAATCCTAGAGGCATCGTGCAACTACTAAGATGCTTAGGCGAGGTTTGGAGCTTCATAATGGAGCTTTGGAGGTCGAGGAAGATGTGAGGCAACATGAGCCTTCGATTGGGATCAAAATCCTCAGTTGAGGCTTTTGACCTCCTGATCCTGTAAGGTTCGCTCAAACACAAAAAAGTAGAGGTCTAGGGGGTCAATGGGGTGGAGTGAGGAGTCAAGGTGATGCTGTCTAGCGAACAACAGAGGTGGAGAGACGATTCTTCGATATAGAGAGTATCGAGAGGTATTGAGGTGCACGGGGGGGTGGGGGTAGTAGAAGCAGATAGGAAGGAGATGGGAGCGATAAGTGCGATGGACAATGGGTACATCACAGTGAAATGATAGTCTAAGAAAGAACTTTAGCGAACTTAAATTAGGTAAAATAACAGAATAAATAACTAAATCGAAGAAAATAAAGCCATACACTACACTACTACTATAGCTAGGAATGAAAAAAAGGAAAGAAACTATGGCTCAAATTCAAGAAAGAAGGAGCTGGGAGGAGCTCAGGTGAGAAGGCCGACGAGTTCGGATCATCTAATCCAGCAACACTTCCTCGTGCCAAAAGCATGGGCACGATTATTGCTATCACTAGCGACCTTAGGAGCCATGAAATTTGGGGATTTCGAGGGGAAAATGGGATAAAATTCAAAAGGAGGAAGGGGGTATATGTACATGATGACCTTTGACCAAGTGCAAAGCTCGAATCAAAGGTCCATCGATTGAGAAGAGATGTCGGCATGAAAAGGCGATGATAGAGCCACAAAATCTCTGAACGAATCGAGATGCATCGGTGTAAAGTATGGATGGGGGAAAATCCCTGGAAATAGGGGTCAACGAGGTCTAACAAACCTAGGGGTGTAGCGGGCCTATTAACTGGCATGTCAACGAAGGTCGCACTCCCATTGGTCCATGTCACCCCACTAAATGACAAAACATAAATAAAAATTAAAAATAGAAAAAAAATGAATTAAATAAATTAAATAAAATATAAAACATGAAAGTTGTTTACTATTTTATTTAGAATTTTAATATGATTTTTATTTTTTTTAGTTAATTTATTAGGTGTTAATTTTTATATGTATAGATATATGTATATTCTCCTATATAATGAGTTTTTCATTTTCTAATTTAGATTTTATTATTTTATATACCCATTTTATATATTTATAACTTAATTAAATACACATAAATATATTTTTATTACATTATACTAAAATTATGTATACTTAAATAAACATGTATATTTATTATATACAAGTATAATTCATTTATGTATGATAGTAGATTTATTTATTTTATTGTACTTTTAATGATTTTATTGTATTTTAATTATGTATATGTGATTCAAATATATTTACAAAGTTATAAAAAAATAAAAAAACTATAAAGAATAAATAAATTGATTATTGTATTCAGATATATTGCACATCAGGGTCCAAAACCTAACTTATGCATCTTAACTCCAAATTGCGTGAAACCACCTTCATTAAATAGATATTTCAATTTTAGGAGCAATCAAGGTGAGTTGGTGAATTTCGAGTTTATATGTAGAAGATACATGTCTAGAAAGTTTTCTTTACGACTTTTTATTCTGAGTGTCTAGGGAACACTTTGTATTGTTTTTAAATTGAAATATATTTTGTATTTTTCTTTGTATTTTTATCCACAAGTTTTTTCTTCAAATATTATTATTTTGAGGTGCAAATGAAAAAGAATAAATAAGGATACCAAAATTTATTTATTGAGGAATAAAAATTAGGGTTTTGCTGTGATTTTCATCCATTATCTCCCCTTACTTTATTCCTTTTCGGTCCAATCACCATGTTGCCTAGATCTCGGGTTTTGGGTCATTCAATACCTTTGGTATTTCAATTATTTTCTTTTCTTTATTCTATTATTTTGACATTTAATGCAATACATCATACATATATAGTGTAAATAATGATTGTTATTTGATGCAAAATAATGCAATTTACATGCATTTAACCATGGTTTAAAAGCCAAAATGAAAGAATAAAGGTGATGAAATGGAGATTCATCACCCCCTATACTTGCCTTTGCTAGTCTCTAGAAAAAACTTACGCCTATAAGTGCAAAAAATAAATAAAGAAAAGAAAAAGTAAGAACTTAGAACAATTTTCGAGTCTTAAACTTGTCTTATTAAAATCAAAGTTTGGATATTAGTTAAAATCTCTAGATTATTAATTTGTTTGGAACTGCATCGAGTTTACTAAATGTGACACAACAACCCTTAGGTCCCATATTCCTATCATCCAGTTCTATTCACAGTCCGGTTAGAGCCATGCTCTCAGTCACATAATCTTGCTACTTTGAAATGACAAATCCATGTGTGTGAATTATTCATCTCTTCCCAAACAAACCTCTAAACAATAAAAGAGTCTTCTCTCTTAGTAGCTCATCCTCATGGAGATATATATTCCCTTCTGAGGTCAGGTACCACTGGTCTTTACAACCGAAAGGGTGAGAAATTAGAAGAATGGAAAGATATGGGAGTGGACAAGTGTAGGTTTCATTCCCTTGTGTTGCTTGGTTGTTGTATCAGAGTCTTCTCTACGAGGCAGGCATTTTCTGAAGCTCATATTTATGTATTTTTTCTGTAGGATTACCTTTTGGAGTTTTCTTTGACATTGCATTACTCTGCATCCTTTTTTTTACTCCGACATATATAGACTCTTTTGGTCCACCCATGTTTTGAGGTCTTGGAAAAAGTTGCGCCAATAGACCATTCCTCATCCGAAGCGTTATCTCAATCCATTCTCCAGTCTATGGATATCATGGCAACGAAAAGAAATGGGCTAGAGTATCAGTTTCGGTAATCCCCAAGAATGGTTCCTAAGACACCATTGACAGAGCAACCTAGCAACATCCCGACTTAGATGCTAAGATCTTTCAACTATCCATTTGGGTTGAGCTAAGTATTAAATTTGAGGCATCTAATCAAGCCATTATCTTAAGATTCTTATGGATAATATGAATGGTTCTAGTTAGAATCAACTCATCAACATTCTCTTATATAACTTAAAGAATTAAGTCAAGATGACCTGAAGTATCCAAATTCTAGACCTTAGTGGGTTCCTTTGACATTAAGTGTATTAAGGTTTATACGAAGCTCCAATCTTCAGATTTTATTTCAGAGTTGTTCAATTGTCTTGATCATTCTGAAAAATGTAGAAGCTCTGCACATTACAAGAGAAATCTTTTTCATGAAGCAATTTTCTGTTTTAAACTTTTTATGGATTCTTGGTAAAAATTTGTAAATTTTTATGAAGGTTTTCAAAAATATTTTCGTAAAATTACTTGAGTTTGGAATTTTGAAATTTTTTATTGATTTTCAGATAAAGATAAGTTAAAGAACAATGAAATTTTATTTACAGGGGAAAGCATTGATATTTACATGGGTAAATGTGTTATTTACACATGGAATTTACAATTTGGATGTTAGTGATTATTTACATGATATATATACAAGTTATGTACCTCTTTTTTATAAGAATTTCTATTAGTGATATTATTTACACAAGATTCTCAAAACATTTGAAAAACAAATTGCAAACATTTTGAAAACTTACATTTTCGAATACTTTGACAAACATTTTTACAAACATACAAAACTTGAAAATCTTTTTGCAAAGATTATTCAAACAATATATATATATATATACATATTTCAAAAGATTTTTGCAACCATTTTTCCAATAATTTGAAATTATATTTTTAAAAATTTTATTTACAAATATAAAAGAAATTTTACAAATAAATGAATTTCTACAAAGATTTGTAAACATATTGGAAAAGTTTTTCGAACACTTTTAAAAAGATTTTCAAGACATTTTGCAACCATTTTGAAATCATTTTGCATAACATTTTAACCAAATTTATTACCTATATGTACAAAGAATTTTGTGTATTTTATTTATTAGCCACATTATTTTAAATACACAAGTACAAGTTATGGTTGAAGTATATACAATTTATATACGATACTATGTACTTAGTTTGATCTATGGTCTCATTGATCATGCAGAAAAAAGGAAGACTAACTCATACTAAGTATATCACGATTTATACTACAATGATTACAGAATCAAAGAATGAGAAGTTATCCATCCCCCCATAATTAGAATGAAATAATTTGAAGTACAACAGATTGTACATAAGGTAGAGAGGGTCAAGGGTGAGAATGTACGAAATCATTAGCTCAACCTGCCCCCTATACTTAGAGTAAAATATCGCTAAGTATAGACAAAATATCAATAACTAAGGAGATAGTTGAGGGATCAACGAATGAATAACTAGGGGTTCTCATCCCCCCATACTTGGGACCAAGTATGTCCACAGTACAATTGATGAAAGGGATGAACATCTTTTTGGAAGAATTAGAAAAAAAGATAAGTAAAAAAAGTCAAGAAGAGAAAGGAAATTATTTTTGTTTGATTTTAAGATCAAGTATCTGATCTTTCTGTGTCTGTGAGTTCATCTTGAAAAATCACATGTATCGAATTAACAACAGATAGGAATGTATCATGCTCTAGATACGACTTCAATAACTATTCGTTGACTGCAAAATGTTGTGCATTAGGTGACAATTCTGATATTAAAAGACTTCCATTGTTACACATACTTTTTACAATGAATGGACCTGTCCATTTACTTTTCAGTTTTCCTAGAATGATTCTATACTTCACATTGAATAACCAAACACTTTGTCCTCTCTCAAAATTCTTCCTCTGGATGTGTTTATCATTCCATTTCTTGACTTTCTCCTTAAACATCAGGGTGTTGTCATATACGTAGCCTCAGAAATCTAGCAAATGGTTTAAATCAACTTTCCTAATCTTGCATGCTTTCTCGAAATCCAAGTTGTACACATTCAATTCCCATAAGGATTTACAAATTAACTCTACGGACATGTGAAATTGATTTTCATAAACATGGTGGTAGGGAGACATGTAGAGAGAATACTTGTACATAGTGCGATATGCTAAAAGAACTGAATCAAGCAACTGTGACAAATTCCTCATGTCTGGTCAAACAGGTATCTGCATGGTAGTCTTGATCTCCTTGTTTGAGCATTCTGCTAAGCCATTGGATTGAGGGTGGTAGTGCACCACAACACGATGTTATATGCCATATTATTTGGTCAGCTTCTTGATCTTCTTGTTTATGAAGTGGCTACCCCATCAGATATGAGAATCTTTGGTATCTCAAACTATGAGATCATGTTGTCTTTTAGGAATCTACAGAGGGTACGACTGTCTACGTCTCGAGTGGTGATTGCCTCCATCCATTTGCTTACATAGTCGAAAGCTTGCAATATGTATTGTTAGGCTAGACTATTAGAGAATGGGTCCATAAAGTCAATGCCCCATTTGTCGAAGATGTTTGAGATCTGAATGTATTTCAAAGGCATTGTGTCCCTAATATTGATGTTTCTGACCATTCTATCATAGTCCGTACATTTCTTGACATAATTAGATGCATCCTTGAATAGAGTTGGTCAGTAGAGGACATAATCGAATACTTTTGTTGTCATTCTCTTTCCAGAATGGTGTACATCTTCTTCATGCTTGTGACAATTATATAGGATACCTTTGATCTCCTCTTGAGGTTTACACCTACTCCTGATGCAATATGCTCCCTCTAGGAATAGATGTGGATCCTCACATTGTAGAAATGAATATTTGTCAAGAACATATCACTTTGATTTTCATCCGATCAACCAGAGTCTTCTTTGAGACAAAGTAATTGATGATGTCTGCAAATACCAAGGTAGTGAGGCAACATACAAGATTGCCTCGTCTAGAAAAGTCTCATTGATTGCAATGGAATTCTACCCAGGATTCTCAACAATGAAGATTCTAGAATGGTAATCTACCACCACATTTTTTATGCTCAGTTTATCATGAATTTCCATGTCAAATTCCTAGAGTAAAAGAATCCATCGAATCAGATGAGGTTTGACATATGATGAATCCATGATTTATTGATATTATGTCTGCATTTTTTCTTAAAACCTTTAACAAATACATGTAAATATTCATTAATTTCCATCTTAAAAAAACCACACTGATGAATAGAAACGTACTTTTATGCATTCAAAACATATAAATAAATAAAGGAATAAAAATAAAGAAAATAAAAAAGAAGGCAGATTGTAGATATGTACATATGTACAATATGACTAATATAATATAAATATAGTTGTAAGTTATATTTATAACATAACCCCCGAGACCAAGTCAGCATGGATTGGTCGACAAACAAATAAGCACGGGGACACAAGGAAAGAAAACAATAAAAACTAATTAATTATACACTCTATACATCCTTCCCTATTTATCAAATAACTATCAAATCTTCATTGATTTCTAATTAATTCATATGAACATATTTTTCACCAAACGTTTTACATAAGTATTCCTAAAAATGTATAGAAAAATATAAAAATAAGTTAAAAAATATTATCTTGTATATATGCTAAGCAATCCAACTTGTAAATTGTTGATTTCTCAACATCCAAACATCATAATTTTCTCATACGAACTTCAATTTCACTCAACTAACATTTAAAGTTTATAAAATAATATTCTCTAATTAATAGAGGTGATTTCACTAAACTCGAGGTCCGTTTGCAAAATGTCGGTTGGGACCACTTCATAACTGGGTTTCTGGGCTATTGATTTTATCTAGAACACATTATTTATACTTTTAATGATTTATAATTTTTAATTATTTTCTTGATCTTGTAGTTTAACCATGATTTATTTCATAATTTCTAACATTATTGATTATTTTAAATAAATCAAAAACACTAATTTATAGATGAAATTCAACTGCACAACTTATATCAATATTTATTAATATATTTAAATAATTTATTAAAATCTACAAAAAATCACAAATACTTTATTTATAATCTTATTATTTACTAAAAATAAAAAATGGTATATTATTTATTATTTTATTGTATTAAAAATCAGTTACCTATTAATTAATTATACTACATATTTATTTATTAATATAATATTCATATTTTATAAATGGTTTATTATTTACAAAAAACTAATTATTCCATAATTTATATAAATTAGGTATTTATATTTTTCGTTTTATACCGATTTAAAATAACATTATTTACTATTTAATAACTAATTTATAATATATTTTCACCATCTGGCCAACCAAGTGCTGACACGTGACAACACCTAGTACTTCTTCCCCACCAAGAAGCTACTAGCTTCTATTCAAATGACCTAACTTCTTCAATTTTTCCCACGTCCCTCCTTCATCCTAAACCCAATCTAAACCCTCCACTACATACTCCTAACTACCTAGATGCATGCCATCTCTCGATATCCACCAAACTCCCTACAAATTCATCTATAAAACCCTTAAACTTCATCATCTACAACAAACTCTTCTAACTTCTTATAGTTCCAGAAAGCAGTGGTCGTTGACCCACCTTCCTCGCCTTACTCTACCTCAACCCGGTGACAGCACCCGAGGACCGTCCCACGTTGAAGAAGGATCGTCAGAAGAGAATTTCCAAGGCCGAAGCACCGCCTTGAATCACGTCGCAGTGTATGTGCAGCTCTGAAAACACCATCCCATCGAGCAAAGACCAAGAGGATCTGATATCCTCTCTTCCCAGGTACTTTATCCATTGTCCTTCATTTAATTTCTTGATCTGCATGTCCGAATTAGCATAGCTAATCACATCTTTAAAGAGTTTAATCACTCTTCTTCTCATTTCATTCAACAAACTAATACATATTCACTCGAAATTGTTCTCAAATTCCTTTTCTTTTCACTGTTGTACACTATTTAGAACCCTTTATTTGATTTGCAAACTCCTGACTTCTTGGTCAATTCAATTGTGAATCGAGCAACAAATTTTACATTGCAGGTTCATCCCATATCTGGAGCAATAATAAAGCTTCTGGAGCTTGTTCTTAGACCAATCTTGCAATATCCCTAGCCATAGGGAATTCAAAACCTTGGGAAATCATGCTCAGGAGTAAACTTCTTCAACGTATACCAACCATCTCCTTCAAACTCTCCGCCATCTCACTCGTAGGAGAGATCGAGGGGTGAAGGAGTCACCCCTCTGGACCTGCAAGAGGATGATTCACTCATTCAGTAGCTGGAGATAAATCGGAGATAAAGGCATCCTCGCCATGTGCGTCAGATTTGGGAAGAACGCCAAGAATGCCATAAGATACATGTGGTCGATGCATATCTGTATCCTACGGTTCAGATCACGCAACACAATCTAATCTGAGACATATTTCTACAAAGGGGTAGAACATTTACGAAGAAGCCCTCGCTAGTTCCATAATTTCGTCTATACTTAAGTAGTTTTCCATAAATTGTGTTTAGGGCACTACGCAGGGACCTAATGCAATACATTTTTTTTTACTTTCAGTTTAATCCATGAACAAGGACTAGATTGCAAAATAGTTTCTTGTTTCTTTACATTTCTACCCTTGTACTATTTAGACCATTTGGACCTCTTTTTGATATGATTTTTCCTCCATTTTTCTAGGGTGGTTAAAGAACTACCCAAGAGAGGTTTCTTGATATTCACTGTGTATTTTTTCATTTCGAATTTTATATAGTCATACTTATTTGATAGTTTTTTCTCGCATTTTCAAGAAGATCTATAAATCATGAAATATTCCTTTTCTTCTCAAAAACCTTGGTATTGATATTATGCCTCCTTGAGTTCGACTAAGACACACTTACCAGGAAAAATAATATACTGTAAGATAAAATAGGACAGAGAGGGCACATATCCACTTCATTCTCTCTCTCTTATTTTATTGACTTTTGTTTGGTTAATTAGGGTTTTGTGTTGGCGGATTCTCTACACCAACAACTCTATTATCACTCCAAAACCCTAATTTTGAGCATCCTTCCTGCTCTGTAGGTACTTGATTGGTAGAGTGCTCAGTGTAGATGATAACCTTGGATCCCAAAAGATTCGATCTAAACTTTTCTAAGGCAAACACTACAACTATCATCTCTTTCTCTATGACTGTATAATGCTTTTGGGACTCATCTATTATTCTGCTAGCGTAATGAAACACAAATGGTATCCTATCTAATCTTTGTCCAAGGACATAACAAATTAAGAAATCAGAAGCATACACCATGATCTCAAAGGGCTCACCAAGGTTGCTAGAGGATAGGAGGACGTGTGATCAGATCCTTCAACTAATTGATAGAGTGGAAGGCCCAATTATCGACCATAAAATCGACCTCCTTACGTAAAAGCTCAATCAACGGTCAAGAAATCTTTCTGAAGTCATTATTGAATCTTCTATAGAAACTCACATGCCCTAAGAACGAAAGGACTTACTTCAAATTTGTTGGTTTCTCAAGTTTCGAAATGGTGTCTACCTTGTCTAGGTCAACCTCTATGCCACACTTGGATATTACAAGACCCAATACAATAGCTCCAGTCACCATGAAGTGACTCTTCTTTCACAAGAGCACAAGACTCACCTCACAACATCTTTTCAAAATTTCTAGATAGCTCAAACACTGATCAAAGCTGTCCCCATAGATCGAGAAGTCGTCCATAAAAACTTTTAGAAAACTACTGACCATATCAACAAACATGGACAACATGCATCTTTGGAATGTTTCAAGTGCATTGCATAATACAAAGGCATTCTTCTAAAGGAGTATGTCTCGAATGGACATGTGAAGGAAGTTTTCACTAGATCTTCTGGAGTGATGGTGACTTGATTATACCAGAGTAACCGTTCAAGAAGTAGAAGTATTCCTTCCTGATCAGTCTTTCAACTATCCATTCGATGAAGGGAAATGGAAAATGATCCTTCTTAATTGCAATATTCAAGCGTTTGTAGTCCACACAAACGTGCAATGATGTAGGCACTTGAGTCGAAATCTCATGTCCTTTATCATTGGTGAAAATGGTGATCTCTAATTTCTTGGTCATGACGTGTAGAGGACTTACCCATTTGGTGTCAGAGGTGGGATAGATAAACTCCGCATCACACCACTTTAAAATATCTTTCATGATAACCTTCAGCAGGTTGGGGTTCAACCTGCATTGAAATTCCAAAGAGGGTTTGTTGTATTCCGCAAGATAGAAGTGATGTGTGCTTAGTGAATAATTTACCCCATGGAGATCCATGGTATTCTTGCTTATTCCCTTGTAGTTTCTTTCATGAACCTCAAGCATATGAGATTCTTGCTCTTTTATTAAATGAGAATTGATGATGACCAGATGCATATCAGATTCTCCAGTAAGGAAAGCATATTTCATGTTGAAGGGAAGAGGCTTGAGCTTTGGTGGGGTAAGATTCGGCCTTGTGGTGAGCTCAACAACTATGATAGATGTCGACTCTTTTGTTTGTCAGTTGTCCACCATTGTGCTTTCAGTGTTAGAAATCAAAATATCGCACAGGTCTACAATTAATTGATCCTTCTTAGATGAGGATTGCTATTTAAACATCTTATAATAACCATTAGCAAAGATCTCATAATCAAATACTTTATTAAATTTGACTGCGCTATCCAGGTTTTCTTCTGTGGAGAGAAGTTCTCGTGTCTCGATGTTATCCAAGAACAAATTTGTCTCTGATCTCATCTAGAAAATCATAGTCTTATTTACTATGTGGTTAGAGCTTTCTCAATACATATGTCACTTTGCAGTTTTCGATTCAGGATCATCTCTATCAGAACTTCATCGATGCTGGAGCGGAATGTGATCTCTCCAGTGTCATAATCTACCAGTTACTCAAATATTCCAAGGAATGGCCAACTGAGGATAATTGGGGTATGGAGTAGAGGTACATATGTGTCCATGTCTAGGACAATGAAAACAATATAGAATTTCAGCCCTTGAATGATGACGGACACGTCCTCAAACATTGCCCTGGGTCACTTGACGGATTTATCTACAAACTACAGAATCATATTTGTGGCTCGAGTGGCGCAACTTCCAATTTGGTGAGTAGTGTAGAAGGCAACAAATTTACAGATGATTCACTGTCAAGCACAATGCACTCGAACTCTTGATCAAATATTTGGCATCTAATGAGTAGAGATCCCTTGTCTTTATTTTTATTTTGAGAATGTTGATGGCATTGACAATGGCCATAGTTAGAATGTACACCTTTAGTTTTCTTTGCCAATTTTGGTTGCTTTGTTGTACATGCTTCTTTTAGTCCTTTTTCACAGCGGACATGTACTCCATGGCTTTTAACAAAGGCATTTCAAGCACGCTTTTATGCAATGTTTTCACAAAGCCAAGATCAGAAAGAGCATTTAAAAAAATCGTTTTTATTCAATGGCCTTAGAAAAAGGAATATGTACATCTAAGAAATTATATGTTGTAGATTTTTGTCCATGATATAAATGACAAAAATATGAAAAACCATCTACATGATGTGGATCAAAAAAATCTACAGTCTTGTCTCCATCGTCTGACTCTGGTTGAGTTGATACTACTAGGACTGGCTTCTCCTTTGCTAGCACGACTTCACATTAGTTACTGCTTTCTTTTAAAGTTTTTGGATTTTTTTCATTTTTTGTAGCTTTGGTGGTAGTGGTGATGCATCATTCAAAAAATCGTTGGCCCCTTCGGCTAGATTAGTTGAAGATTCACTATGAGATGCTTTTTTCTTTTCCTTTCATTGTTGTAGTCGGCATGAGTGTTCTACCACTCATGAGTGTTAAAGAATTAGATAATGAAATATTATCACCTGAATCAAGTTGAGAACTATAGACTACCTACTCCTTGTGATGAAAATTATTTGAATTCGCCTTGACTTAAGATGGAATGGTGGTCTTGGTGGTGGTCAGGTCATCTATCTTTTGGCTCATCTCAACTACATTCTTGATAAGTTGGGTCAGACAATCCAATGCAGGGTTAAATGGAGTGTCTTTAGAGGTTTTGTCCTGGTGTGACCTCTCATTTTGATGGTAGGAAGGAGGCTACTACTGGTAACCTTGGGAATATTGAGGAGGAGGAGGAAGATAAGGATATTGATGGTATTGTAGATATGAGTATTGGTAATGGTACCGAGCAGCCGGCTGCTGGTACTATTGCTGGCAATATCCAGAGTGCTGATAGTTTTGCCTCCAGGTGTATTCGTTCTATGGTGGCTGTGGGTGATGGGTTGGTTTTGGTTGGGTTGGGTTGGTATGTCCCTCCTTATTGTTGGTGGAATGATAGATTGGCATTGTTTTAACCATGTGGTTTTCCGCCAGGACGGGGATGCTTCTTAACATTACTCAAAATGCCATTCACCTCCAGAAACAGTGGGGGAGGTGGGGAACAAGGCTTGAGGTACTGGTGATGGAATTCAGGCGGCTGGTAAACAACCATTTGTGTCCTTGGTTGTAGTTGTAGTTGTTTGGTTACTGCATGTAGTATATGTGTTGGACTGGAGGCTGACTCGGACTCAGCTGAGGCGGATGTTACACTGTTTGCTCCTTCTTCTCAGTTGGAGTATCTGGGGCAGTTGTCACGGCGTTGCAGGCACTAATGGTGTTCACTAGCATCTGCAACTACTTGGTGATGATGTCAAGTAGTCCATGCCCTTCATTTTGTGCTCGATCCCTACGATCTTCTCTAGGGCTTGAGACCTCTTATCTATAACGTCTACTATGGATGGGTGACTCCCAATGATGTTGAGGAAAAAGTTATTACACATATCCACTTCATGGGTATCCTCCATATTGACATTCTTACAAAAGATTTGTGGTTGAATCTGAATTTTAAAGGAAAGAGAGGTGGAAAGCTCTGAAATATATGGGAAAATCCTTAAGCCCGTCACGTAAGCTTGAGGATCGCATCATATGCAATCAGGAGCGACTAGTCGTACTAGTTGCTCGAGGAAATTTATTTTTTAAATTTAATCCAATGAAACCGCATGATCCAAGAACACTTCTCAGATCATTTCATCTAAACGACAAACAAGTATTAAGTTTACCTCTTGAAGCATGGTTGCCATCTATTCTTTAAAAGAAGATACCTCCTATCCCAAGTCCGATCTAATGGAGGAGACGATTGCGAGCGTGGAGATGAGTCATGTGCTTCTCGCAATCCTTGTCAATGATCCAAGCATTGGATCTCCAGACCTCATCTCATGAGATCAATCTCGAAGAGCAAGGGGAGCCTCTTCTTAAATAGTGTTTTGGGAGTCCATGGATCTCAATCCATGGACAACACAATATCAATGGATGACATTGATTTGTGTTTCTTTCAATGGCTATGACGTTGTTGTAAAAACACAACAATAATTAATTTAATTTAATTTAATATATATTAATAAATCAATATAATTAATTTCAAATCAAATTAATTATTTAATCTTAAAGATAATGAGAAGATTGATCATATCCCCTAAAGGGTGGGGGGACGACCACCCTGCTTCTAATCGAAATTGGTGGGCATCCCTTATTGAGGTGGAACGGGTCTATCTCCTCGATATCTCATGGGATCTAATTATCTCATGATATCTCATTATCTGATCATATCTCCAAGATTTACAACAACACTTGTTGTTAATTATTTCACAAAAATAATTTATTATTATCTAGTGAATATTGCAATCATGCCATTGGAAAAATGTGAATCACATTCACACGCCAGAACAAAATGTAAATTATATTTTCAATTAATTATCCACTGTGAATCCAGTTTACATCAATAATCTACCAACTGATATAAATTACAGTAGGCTCTCTCTAATATATTATAAATCACATTTATAATAAATATTATTAAACTGGATAGTGCTATCCACATTATTCATATACATGATAATTACATTACATTAAATCATCTTGTATCTCCATTCTCATGTGCCCAAATAAGATGAATCCCATCCACATTATTCACATCTTTGATAATTAAATCACATTTAGTTGTCTTAGCTAACTCTGCTTATAACATGAATAAAATCCATACTAATCAAGATAATTAAATCATATTTAATTGCCAATTTTCTCAATGCTCTCACACACACACACAGATATATATATATATATCAACAGAGAAATTATCCTTTAACTCTTTCAAGGATAATATGCTTTCTCCGCGGATACTTGGAAATAAGGATATGGCGATTGTATTGTTCCACATATAGTGACTTGGATATTGATATCAAATCTCCAATCTAGATCTTGCAGACCTCTCATAGATGTTTGATTAAATCAAGACCGTAAATATAATGTTCTTATTACATATGAATTACATTCAGATCACTATCAAATATATGGACCAAGATTATATTATTTCTCCACTTAGAGGAGTCACTAAAATCCAGAACTGTTTCATCACTCCTTCGGAATGGAAGCGTCATGAATAACAATCGCTTATGATGACATCACCCTCAGAATTCCTAATACTAGTACATCCTACATACTGGAAGACCTAGAATATGTTGAAGTTTTAGATATATCTAGATCGTCTTCTTTAGGATTTTATCATTAACTTTCTCATTTGACTATTAGGGGTTGGCATCGATCATACACTTTCCAAATGCATATATCATACATAGGTGTTGATCACATACTTTCCAAAAGTATATATCAAACTTACCAATTCGGTCAAGCTTCCGAAGGGAGACGATCATGCACGGAATTTGATTCTTTGCAATATCTCATGAGTAAGCTCATTGTCTTCCGGTTCTGTAATGAACATATATGATCCCTTTGAGAAATCGTACTACTCATATGCCTTTGCATGCATACTAGCATACCGGTGTATAGACCTTGGTTAGGAAATCAACCTATTGGTTTGCTAAATATACATATGCATACATATAGTACATATCTATCTTCAATCATAGGATGTGTGCCTATATCATGATAGCATATGACGTAGATGTTTGGTTATATCGATCTCGTTAAGTCAACTCTTTGACCAAACTTATGTAAGAACTCCGAATCTCTATTTCTAAGCAGAGGACCTACATCAAGATGTTAGATAGATATCTGCCTTTAGAGAAGATTTCCATCTCCTTCACAGGCTAGAAATTATCACTTTATAATCATTTGATGGTGCTTGATGAGTCTTCAATCTAACTCTTTAGATATTCATCCACACACTAGACTCTATGATTCAATAATTAAATCAACAGTTGCATGATGATTAAGATGGCCATGGTACATAACCCTAATTATACTATGGGACCTATTATGCAAACTAATTATTCCTCATTTTTGATCAGGGAATGATATTTGTAATAACAATTATTGTATAATGGCTTGTTGTGGGCTCGCTTGTCCAACAATCTCCCACTACCCCAAAGAACCATTAATGGGCTAACCTTTAAATCAACACTCATGTAACAATCATAGGCCGCTTATAAAAATAGCTAGGTAGGATGATCACTATTCCGGAGACACTACGCCAAGTACATTTACAGTAATTGCATATCTCCCAATAATAGTGCTCGTATCTAATGCGAATGTGGCATCCTATGCAACCAATAGTAAATATTGTTAGTTATAGTATCCTTACAATATAACTCAATAATTATTATAACTAGTATTTCCATTATATTTATCAAAATACCCTTATTCGTGGAGATCTCTATCTCCTAAGGTATCTGCAGTTAAGACATTTCACTATCTATAAAGTCTTAAGTTCTTGATGAAAAGACTTTGAGATCACCATCTAAAAAAGTCTTTTCATCTTTAAAGATATTGTTATTATTACTGCAATCAAGTGTTGTACTTCCATAGTAGGATTAACAACAGTTTACTACTCCCACTGCATGGTAGATATCTGACTTTTGTACTCATCAATCATACACCTAGCTTCTCATAATTGATGCATGAGGGAAAGCAGTTTTAGCATTCACTTCCTCAACTCTTTGAGGTGCTATCCATTCAGATAGGTCAATACCATTTGATGAATCTCGTATTCATCATGCTAAAATTGATTTATTAGGCTCTGTTCTCCACAAATCATTTGCATTTAATAATTAATAAAGCATCATTAGCATTCATACATGTGTAAATAATATTTGCATTTCATCATGCATAATTGCATTAAGTGTAAATTGGCCTAAAAAGTAGCTAACTTCCCACATTTTTAGTTAAATTAACCTAACTCCAATTGACCCACATCCACCTCCATCATGTAGATATTACTAATAAGAATAAATAAAAAATACAAAAAATACTAACCCAAATAAATGTCAAATGATCCCCAAGTATAATTTCACATCTGGCGGACTAAAACGTGCATATCTCTCTCATAGAGTATCTGATTTTGGTCTACTCACTTTTAAAGCACTCCATTTTCAAATACCTTCATAATAAGACCGATTTCGTAAACTTCAAAGCACATATGTGGAAAATTGGATTTTGGGCCTTTTTTATGCACTTTAACTTTTTGCTATTTTTGACAAAGTTTTGATGTACATAATTAACCCTTTTAAATTTTATTTCTTTTTCATGCGTGTTCCTTGATGAATTTTTTAACAAGATACACAAAAATCCAAATTTCTCTTAAGATTGAAATAAAAGAAACTGATTAAGTCCAAGTTTCTATTGTGAGTTTGTACAAAAGTTGTGTGTTTCGTACTCCTATTTTTTACCTATTTTCTTATTTATTAAAAATCCCAAAAAGTAGATTAGTATGTAATTAATTTTCTTGAAATTTTTCGTATTTTTTCTATATTTTTTATCCTCTCTTAAAACCACCAAAAAATTGCAAAACTCCGGAAAAGCCGGTTTCCTATACATTTGGAGACCACCAAAAATACCACTTCGCGGAAATGACCTCCTTTGTTCCTAGGTACGTCACGAAATCTCGTCAAGACGAACAACTTTTGTGAAGGAAAATTTTTGATCCGAGGTCCCCTTATATTTCTTTCCAATATTTCTTTGTCTATGAATTTTGAATTTTTTTGGGATGCCATGTTGCAGCTCCTGGGCGTGCCACATGGAACCCTACTTTCTCTTACCAGATGCCCTACGTCAAGAGCCATGCACGTGGTCCTCTTCCTCTTCCAAAACGACTGCTAATTCATCTCATCCAGGTGTATTCGTTCTATGGTGGCTGTGGGTGATGGGTTGGTTTGGGTTGGGTTGGGTTGGTATTGCCCTCCTTATTGTTGGTGGAATGATAGATTGGCACTGTCTTAACCATGTGGTTGTCCGCCAGGACGGGTATGATGCTTAACATTACTCCAAATGCCATTCACCTCCAAAAAATAGTGGGGGAGGTGGGGAACAAGGCTTGAGGTACTGGTGATGGAATTCAGGCGGCTGGTAAACAACCATTTGTGTCCTTGGTTGTAGTTGTAGTTGTTTGGTTACTGCATGTAGTATATGTGTTGGACTGGAGGCTGACTCGGACTCAGCTGAGGCGGATGTTACACTGTTTGCTCCTTCTTCTCAGTTGGAGTATCTGGGGCAGTTGTCACGGTGTTGCAGGCACTAATGGTGTTCACTAGCATTTGCAACTACTTGGTGATGATGTCAAGTAGTTCATGCCCTTCATTCTGTGCTCGATCCCTACGATCTTCTCTAGGTCTTGATACCTCTTATCTATAACGTCTACTATGGATGGGTGACTCCCAATGATGTTGAGGAAAAAGTTATTACACATATCCACTTCATGGGTATCCTCCATATTGACATTCTTACAAAAGATTTGTGGTTGAATATGAATTTGAAAGGAAAGAGAGGTGGAAAGCTCTGAAAGATATGGGAAAATCCTTAAGCGCATCATGTGAGTGTGAGGATCGCATCATATGCAATCAGGAGCAACTAGTCGTACTAGTTGCTCGAGGAAATTTATTTTTTAAATTTAAACCAATGAAACCACATGATCCAAGAACACTTCTCAGATCATTTCATCTAAACCACAAACAAGTATTAAGTTTACCTCTTGAAGCATGGTTGCCATCTATTCTTTAAAAGAAGATACCTCCTATCCCAAGTTCGATCTAATGGAGGAGACGATTGCGAGCGTGGAGATGAGTCATGTGCTTCTCGCAATCCTTGTCAATGATCCAAGCAATGGATCTCCGGACCTCGTCTCATGAGATCAATCTCGAAGAGCAAGGGGAGCCTCTTCTTAAATAGTGTTTTGGGAGTCCATGGATCTCAATCCATGGACAACACAATATCAATGGATGACATTGATTTGTGCTTCTTTCAATGGCTATGATGTTGTTGTAAAAACACAACAATAATTAATTTAATTTAATTTAATGTATATTAATAAATCAATATAATTAATTTCAAATCAATTTAATTATTTAATCTTAAAGATAATGAGAAGATTGACCATATCCCCTAAAGGGTGGGGGGACGACCACCCTGCTTCTAATCGAAATTGGTGGGCATCCCTTCTTGAGGTGGAACGGGTCTATCTCCTCAATATCTCATGGGATCTAATTATCTCATGATATCTCATTATCTGATCATATCTCCAAGATTTACAACAACACTTGTTGTTAATTATTTCACAAAAATAATTTATTATTATCTAGTGAATATTGCAATCATGCCATTGGAAAAATGTGAATCACATTCACACACCAGAACAAAATGTAAATTATATTTTCAATTAATTATCCATTGTGAATCCAGTTTACATCAATAATCTACCAACTGATATAAATTACAGTAGGCTCTCTCAAATATATTATAAATCACATTTATAATAAATATGATTAATGTGGACAGTGCTATCCACATTATTCATATACATGATAATTACATTACATTAAATGATCTTGTATCTCCATTCTCATGTGCCCAAATAAGATGAATCCCATCCACATTATTGACATCTTTGATAATTAAATCACATTTAATTGTCTTAGCTAACTCTGCTTATAACATGAATAAAATCCATACTAATCAAGATAATTAAATCATATTTAATTGCCAATTTTCTCAATGCTCACATACACACACACAGATATATATATATATATATATATATCAAGAGAGAAATTATCCTTTAACTCTTTCAAGGATAATATGCTTTCTCCGCGGATACTTGGAAATAAGGATATGGCGATTGTATTGTTCCACATATAGTGACTTGGATATTGATATCAAATCTCCAATCTAGATCTTGCAGACCTCTCATAGATGTTTGATTAAATCAAGACCGTAAATCTAATCTTCTTATTACATATGAATTACATTCAGATCACTAACAAATATATGGACCAAGATTATATTATTTCTCCACTTAGAGGAGTCACTAAAATCCAGAACTGTTTCATCACTCCTTCGGAATGGAAGCGTCATGAATAACAATCGCTTATGACGACATCACCCTCAGAATTCCTAATACTAGTACATCCTACACACTGGAAGACCTAGAATATGCTGAAGTTTTAGATATATCTAGATCGTCTTCTTTAGGATTTTATCATTAACTTTCCCACGTGACTATTAGGGGTTGGCATCGATCATACACTTTCCAAATGCATATATCATACATAGGTGTTGATCATATACTTTCCAAAAGTATATATCAAACTTACCAATTCAGTCAAGCTTCCGAAGGGAGACGATCATGCACGGAATTTGATTCTTTGCAATATCTCATGAGTGAGCTCGTTGTCTTCCAGTTCTGTAATGAACATATATGATCCCTTTGAGAAATCATACTACTCATATGCCTTTGCATGCATACTAGCATACCGGTGTATAGACCTTGGTTAGGACATCAACCTATTAGTTTGCTAAATATACATATGCATACATATAGTACATATCTATCTTCAATCATAGGATGCGTGCCTATATCATGATAGCATATGACGTAGATGTTTGGTTATATCGATCTCGTTAAGTCAACTCTTTGACCAAACTTATGTAAGAACTCCAAATCTCTATTTCTATGCAGAGGACCTACATCAAGATGTTAGATAGATATCTGCGTTTAGAGAAGATTTCCATCTCCTTCTCAGGTTAGAAATTATCACTTTATAATCATTTGATGGTGCTTGATGAGTCTTCAATCTAACTCTTTAGATATTCATCCACACACTAGACTCTATGATTCAATACTTAAATCAACAGTTGCATGATGATTAAGATGGCCAAGGTACATAACCCTAATTGTACTATGGGACCTATTATGCAAACTAATTATTTTGATCAGGGAATGATATTTGTAATAAAAATTATTGTATAATGGCTTGTCGTGGGCTCGCTTGTCCAACAATCTCCCACTACCCCAAAGAACCATTAATGGGCTAACCTTTAAATCCACACTCTTGTAACAATCATAGGCCACTTATAAAAATAGCTAGGTAGGATGATCAGTATTCAGGAGACACTACGCCAAGTACATTTACAGTACTTGCATATCTCCCAATAATAGTGCTCGTATCTAATGCGAATGTGGCATCCTATGCAACCAATAGTAAATATTGTTAGTTATAGTATCCTTACAATATAACTCAATAATTATTATAACTAGTATTTCCATTATCTTTATCAAAATACCCTTATTCCTGGAGATCTCTATCTCCTAAGGTATCTGCAGTTAAGACCTTTTAGATCACTATCTATAAAGTCTTAAGTTCTTGATGAAAAGACTTTGAGATCACCATCTAAAAAAGTCTTGTCATCTTTAAAGATATTGTTATTATTACTGCAATCAAGTGTTGTACTTCCATAGTAGGATTAACAACAGTTTACTACTCCCACTGCATGGTAGATATCTGACTTTTGTACTCCTCAATCATACACCTAGCTTCTCATAGTTGATGCATAAGGGAAAGCAATTTTAGCATTCACTTCCTCAACTCTTTGAGGTGCTATCCATTCAGATAGGTCAATACCATTTGATGAATCTCGTATTCATCATGCTAAAATTGATTTATTAGGCTTTGTTCTCCACAAATCATTTGCATTTAATAATTAATAGAGCATCATTGGCATTCATACATGTGTAAATAATATTTGCATTTCATCATGCATAATTGCATTAAGTGTAAATTGGCCTAAAAATTAGCTAACTTCCCATATTTTTAGTTAAATTAACCTAACTCCAATTGACCCCAATCCACCTCCGTTATGTAGATATTACCAATAAGAATAAATAAAAAATACAAAAAAAATACTAACCCAAATAAATATCAAATGATCCCCAAGTATAATTTCACATCTGATGGACTAAAACGTGCATATCTCTCTCATAAAGTATTTGATTTTGGTCTACTCACTTTTAAAGCACTCCATTTTCAAATACCTTCATAATAAGACTGATTTCGTAAACTTCAAAGCACATATGTGAAAATTTGGATTTTGGGCCTTTTTTATGCACTTTAACTTTTTGCTATTTTTGACGAAGTTTTGATGTACATAATTAACCCTTTTAATTTTATTTCTTTTTCATGTGTGTTCCTTGATGAAATTTTTAACAAGATACACAAAAATTCAAATTTCTCTTAAGATTGAAATAAAAGAAACTAATTAAGTCCAAGTTTCTATTGCGAGTTTGTACAAAAGTCGTGTGTTTCGTACTCCTATTTTATTTCCCTATTTTCTTATTTGTTAAAAATCCCAAAAAATAGATTAGTATGTACTTAGTTTTCTTGAAATTTTTCGTATTTTTTCTATATTTTTTATCCTCTCTTAAAACCACCAAAAAATTGCAAAACTCCAGAAAAGTTGGTTTCCTATACATTTGGAGACCACCAAAAATACCACTTCGCGGAAATGACCTCCTTTGTTCCTAGGTACGTCACAAAATCTCGTCAAGACGAACAACTTTTGTGAATGAAAATTTTTGATCCGAGG
Source organism: Ottelia alismoides (assembly GCA_037367405.1). Lineage (NCBI taxonomy): Eukaryota > Viridiplantae > Streptophyta > Magnoliopsida > Alismatales > Hydrocharitaceae > Ottelia > Ottelia alismoides. The sequence goes on along the minus strand of JAZKJV010007007.1, from coordinate 807,197 downwards.
TCCCCTTATATTTCTTTCCAATATTTCTTTGTCTATGAATTTTGAATTTTTTTGGGATGCCATGTTGCAGCTCCTGGACGTGCCACGTGGAACCCTACTTTCTCTTACCTGATGCCCTACGTCAAGAGCCATGCACGTGGTCCTCTTCCTCTTCCAAAACGACTGCTAATTCATCTCATCCCCCTTTTCATGTGCCAAGAACGTGACCCCCTTCCCCTTCCTCCAGTCGTTCCCTGCTCATGCAGCCATTAAGCCTCTTCCATGCACGGCCCCCGGCTGCTACGCGTCGCCTTCAAGTCGTTCGCCTCCTCCTCTCATAACGTGCGTCGACTTCCCTATAAAGACCTCCCTTGTGAACATTCCCGATCATCTGCCATATCTTTTCTTCCATCTCCAACCCCACGTCAAGGATGGTGACAACATTCCGATCAGTGAAGAGAGAAGATGAGTGGAATGTGCAAGAGGCGTGATCCAAGGGGTCTTCCTGACACCTTGTTGCAGTTGATCAGATGTTGCTCGAGCTTCTCTGGGATATTTTGCCAACCCATATAGAGGCGAAGAATGTCAGAACTCTCCGAGCTTCAGCACACTCCAGGTGACACTTATCATGTATACAACACTTGCACGGATCCACCTCCCTCAACAAGATTCCCCTTGACTTAGAAGCAGCTCAAGAAAAATCCTCATCACTGGCAGGTCAGTCGTGAAGTATCTGTACCTCACAAGCTTAGTCGGAACAGTATCATCGGAGACCTTCGTGTTCAAGATCCAGAGGAGGAGATGATAGAGCCTCAAAGCTAAATCCACAATTAGATCAAAAGGCTACAATGATCCATAACTTAACTGAAATATCATGCCATTTGTAATAACAGTAGAATTATGGGAGTTTGACAAATGACAGATAAGTTCTCTAGGGAACTTTATATAGAATTGATTACTTAGTTTTATTGCATATTGGTCCCTAGCTTGAACATTAAATAACTTCGTCGTTTTATGTTAAAAAAAATGCAAACTTGTTATAGTTTTAAAGCATATTTCATACTTTATCTTGTGAGACATTGCGGATCTGATTTGAGGATATTGAATTTGAATCTTTGTTTTTTATTAAGGCTATCAATGTGGAGTCTATTTCTCTAACATTTAGTTAAAGAATTTTTTTGAGAAATAAAATTTCTTACATGGAAGAATCGAGAAGATATTAAGCACCATATCTTGGAGTGGTATGGATTCTAGTGCTTAGATAATATGAGGTAATTGTTATTGCATGAATTTGATTGGATATGTTTAGATTCAAGATTTAATTGATCGAATATTTTTTGAATCATTTTTGGCAGGGGCTAGACAGAGGATGCTTGCATAAATTATTCCCTGATTGTTTTATGGCTTAAAAAGCATTTCTTTGAGGATTGAATCACAGGAAAATTAGGCATCAATTCATATTGAGAGTTATATTTGATCTTAATTATTGCAAATATATTTATTGATTAGTCTTCTAGCTTACAACCTTGATTTTATCTTGATAAATATTTCTTTAAATTATTCTTTTGATCTGCGATTTCACTTCAAGGATACCGATTAATATTTTATTGTATTAAAATTCATAATTCACAGATCTAGTGCTTTTCTCTCTCTCTCTCTCGGTTTAGTTTTTACATCTCATTTCATTGAATTTTATTTTTCTACACTTAATTTAATTAGAAATTTCAGTGAAAACCACACAACTAAAAATAATTGTTCCATGTGTTTGACCTTGGTAGACTTGCCAAATATAAATATTCCACAACATTCAAAGATTGTGATTTTTGATCAATCAAATTTTGTCTCCTGTACTGCAATTATTGATTATTAAATAGGTGGATTTCACGTTCATCAAATGGTGTCGTTGCTGGGGAATGGAGAATTTTTAGGGTTTTAATTTTTTTTGTAATTAATATTTATGAAAATTATTTCTGTATCATTTTTTCTCTCTGCATTTCATTTTGCACTTCTGATTTTAACCATATCCTCTCTCTTTGCAGAGTACTCAGAGCGAATTTTTGGACATAAATTAAGGATCTGCAAGGATAAAATTTTATTTTGTGAGAGAGAGTTAGTTTAGTTAATTTTCCGCATTATTCTCAAGGTTCCTCTCTTTGAACCCTTTTAATAATACAGACTGAACTTCCCTGTAGTGTGTCGGGTCTGTTTCAACCCCTTCTGTGTGGTTGGGACCCGGCTAGAGTGGCGTAGGATTTAGGCACATATACGCTTGCTTATTTATCATTGATTGTGCTCTTAATTCTTAGGCCACACGCTCGCAAATTAAACAGACAGGTCGATCATTCAACTTAGCCAAATTGAAATCAATTCATCCCGCTAATAGAACTATCTGCTAAGGGCGTTTTTTATCTATGCATATCATTTAGTGTAATTTAAATTCCTTGTATTGTGTCTTGCATGAAGAACACAAGGAGTCATTGTAAGTCTTCTTCTTAAGTATGCATCATTGATTTACGTTGGCATGGGCTTTTTCAATTCTCCTCCGCATGTTTTACAACTTAAGAATTAAAGGAATTGCAACTGCTCGTTAGACATGAATTTATGTGCCCATATAAACTTCAGTGCTAACCTAATCTAAAATTGACACTGCTAATCAAGGTGACTGTAAATAAAATTGACATAAAATTATCTAGTGGAGAGAAACCCAGTCATTGTTAGTAAGGACTAGAACTCACACCTAGGATTGAGCCAAAACTGAGAAATTTCATTCAAACTACTGATTTTAAAAACAATTAGCTACTTTTCGGTTAGGGTTTAGGGTAGTTATTTGACGGTCCGACTTCCCTTGGTAGAGTGGGTGGTTTAGAGGACAATGCAGAAGGCTTCGTCCTCAAGTAATACTGGTAGCCGTTTAAACGGTCGTATTTACACCTATACTAGCTGAATGTATGTGCAACTAGTTATACGAACTCGAGAAAATCTTTGTGATGTATTTCGGTACCTAACATCTCCGCTTAATTTTCAAGATTGTTGTATCATTAAATTAAAATTTAAAAGACAACCGACCGGACCCTAACGTGCCTTCACCAGTGTTGAGTGGGTGAAATTGAGAATTTACCTTGTGTTTGCTTTGTGTAAGCGTTCTCATGAAGACTCTCTTCTCGATCCCTCTTGGTCTTAGGGTCATCCTCTTTAGAATTCCTCCTCCTTCAGGGTTCAGTCAATCCCAAACTAACCCTTCATTTCACTCATCTACTAAGGAAACCTTGATCCTTAGCAATTCTTCACTTACATCCAATGCCTAATTCAGAATTCTTTACTTCTGAAGGTGAGGAGGAAGAAGTCACAATGCCTCCAAAGAAGAACCCTGGTGATGACAAGAATGACAATGATCCCATTCGAGCACTTTTAACTAGAATAATGCTGCTGAAGAACACAATGAACTTCTTAGGGCACAGATGGAAGAAGTACAACACGGTGAGGCTATTACGGAAAATACGTACCTCTCTTAATTGGATGAAGACTATAATTGGTTGAGGGAGGTACCCTCCGAAGATGCATTCGAATACAAACCGCATTTCCTCACATTATTGCCCAAGTTCAAAGGGAATAATCATGAAGAACAATATATCTTCCTCCGTGACTTCGAGCTAGTTTGCACTAACCATTGCCACCCTAGAGTTAGTCAAGACTACAAAAGGCTAAGAGTTGTCCCCTTTCGCCTTGATTGATAAGGCGGCTTCTGATGAATCTGTGATTCATCACTCTAAAAGTTGAAAATAGAGATTTGTTCCCGAGTAATTAGAGGCATATTTCTACTTATATTGCATAATTAGAATTCATGCATACCTTGATAACATTTGCATTTTTAGCATTCATATTTGCATAAAATAAGAAGCCAAATTCACTTGTAAATGTTCACTTGTATATTAGATAAAATACCTTATTTTTATATATTTTATACTAAATCCGAATCTAATAAAACCAACTCCATAGTGTATATATTACTAACACTAATTGAAGAAAAATATCAAAAAAATACTAACTTGTAAAATTACCCAATAAAACCACAATCCAACTATGAAACTAGGAGCCTTAAAATGCACATATCTCTCTCATACGACCTCTGAATTAGGTCTACTCACTTTTAAATAATATACATTCAGAGACCTTCGAAACAAGACCAATCTCATTAAAATCGGAGCTCGTATGCAAAACTTGAGTTTTGGGCCCCTTTTGTACATTGTAATAATGACCGTTTTACCCCTGTATTTTCTCATTTTGTTTTCTTCATTATTAAAAATCAAAAAAATAGATTAAATTGTAAATATTCTCCTCATATTTTCCCTAACTTTCATTTGATTTTTCGCTTATTCAAATGACAAAAAAATTACAAAAGATAAAATGCGCTATTTTATACCCATAAGGTACCACCCAAAAATACATTTTGTACAGATGATCTCATTTGATTTTCGACCCTTCACAAAAGTTGTAGATCTCGTCAAGACGAGCAACTTTTGTGTTGATCACTTTTTGATCTAACCTCTTTTGTTATTTCTTTTTTATTTTTCTTTTTATTTAACTTTGGATTTTTCTGGGAGCGACACGTGGCCGCTTCTGAAGCCGCCACGTGTCACCCCATGGTTTTTGGCTACTAATTAAATAGTTGCCACATGTCCCCATCCGAGGGCGCCAAGTGGCATCATCTCATTCTCCTCTACCCATTCCTCCCCCACTCTCCCTTGACTTAAGGGAAAAGCCAACCATCGACAACCACTCCCACCCCATCTTCGCCACTCATAACCCATCTCCTCCACCTTCTCCATCTCCTCTCCAACCTCCACCTTCTCCTCTTTATAATCCCCTCCACTCCTCCATTCATCCCCATCAATCGATTCGAGAGAAGAGAGGTCGAGCCCCTTCAACCTACAGGTGACAGCTGAAGGAGACAAGTTGAGCGACGACAACCTTTCAGGCGAGATCCGTGGCTTCACCATTGTCGCGTCGCGAGATTCCAATCGGACTCGCTCAAGCTTCGGAGCAACTGCCGTCTTCTCAAGGCCACGACGGAAGCCGCACGACGCGGCTCCACAATCCGACGAACCACACAGGTAAGTATTCTCTATCTTTCCCTTGTCATTTCATTTTTTTTCATCTAACAGCGGTAGCCATGCGGCGTAGAAGCCGCCGCCGCCCTCCGCTCAAGCGCCCCTCCGGGCTCCGCCTCCAGCGCCACCGCGGCTAGTCTTCAGCCCAATGCCGCCTCATCGTCTTCGCCTTGGCCGAAGGCCTACAGCCCGCGTACGCCGACCATCACCGCCCCTTCGCCCCGCCTTGACGCAGCTCCGCCCGCGCGGCGGCGCTCCATCCCCCCCCCCTCCACGCGCCGCCGCCCCGCGCCTACCTCGCGCAGCCGCGGGCCACGAGCCCCTACGCTGTAGCGCCCCGCGCGCCTCCCCTCGCCGTCCAGCCACCGCGCGCACCACCGCGCCACCCGATCTCGACGCCCATGCCCTAGCCGCCACCTACGTTCCCTGCTGCAACGTGTGCCCTAGCTTGGAAAAGAGGTTCAATTGTCTTTATTTTAATATTGGTGAAAATTGCATATTTTACCCTTTAAGTATTTAAAATTTTAGAAGTGCCCCTGTGCACAGAAGTTTGATTATTATTTCAATTTCATTTTTGCAAAGATACCCCTGATTTTGAGTGTTTATTTGGACATTAGTTTTGCTCCATTTTATTCAATCAAAAATTAGCATTGTGTAGAGCAACTAATTCTTTATCTTGTGACTATTTATTTCATTTTTGTGATCATTTGATAATTTATTAAAAATCAGAGATTGAAAATCAATGATATTTTACCCATTTACGCTCTGAAATTCGTACAAACCTATTTATTGCTCCAAAAATTGTGAAAACATTGTTAATGGTGCATCTAATTGTGCTTTAATTACTACCCAAATTTCGTTCAATTAGGAGTTGTCTTGTGTATAAAATAAATTATAGGGTGATTTAGGTAATTCATTTTTAATTAAATCCAGGAATAAGGTTTTTGAGAAATTTCAAATCTCTTGAATTCCTTATTAAAATAGGACTTGGAATGATTTGATTACGTGTATTAATTAGGAATTAAAGACTTACAGTCGCTCTATTTTAAGTAAAAAATTCATAAAAACATCAAAAAGTGTCGGAAAATTATAAAAAAAATTAATGTAGCTTCATTTCATCATATTTAACATCTTGTAAATTTTTCATAATTTTTGCATATCATTTGCACGAAAAATTGCATAAAAATCCAAAAAAAGTTTGCATTTTTCATTTATGCATTTTAAACCCAAAAATTCTAAAAAAATACATTTTGCATTCAGTATTGGATTAGATTCTTAAGAAAAATATCATTTGGCTGATTTGATTAATTTGACATTAAAATTAAATTTGGTTAAGTCGCTTATTCTTTTATTAACTTAATTCATCCGCATTGGGCATTTGGCATTTTTATCGCATAAAAAAATTACAAAAAATCCCACTTGGAAAACCGCAATCTAATCCATCTAACTTGATCCAGAGTTGTTCCTTTGCCTCCTTGAGTCGGCCATGGGGCTAGCCAATAAACATAAAACCACATATTAAATTCATTCGACGATTATTCGATTTGTGCAGTTAATTTTGATCGACGCGGATCTATCCGACTGCAACGCACTCGTCTATTAGACAACATATAAAAGGGTAGGTCATCTGTGTTTATCAAATGGCGACGTTGCCGAGGAGGCAAACGGCTTAAGATCACCTTAGACAATTAGATTTGCATTTTTCCATTCACTGGGGTAGTCTGACCCCCGAGCCGCATTGTAATTATCCATTTTTTATTTAGTTGCTTTTCTGACCATTCTGTATATATCTTTTTCTAACGTAATTTTATCTATTTGTGCGAGGGCCTGGTGGACTTGGAGCAGCTTTCTTGAAGTCGACGCATCTCTAAGTGCATCGGAGGTCGACGATTCTTCGATCAAGTCGGCTGTTGGACGTCAAAAAGATTTTTGTAACTTAAAGGTTTTTGCATTTACAGTGGTTCCCATTTGGGTTCTCGCATGTGTAAACATAGTGGAACCGTGTCCCATCTGCTGTGTAGCTTGAATTTTTAGATTAGGCTTGCACTAGCAGCTCCTCGAGCCACTCTAGGGTTTGCTTGTGCTCATAATTTTTAGGACCACCCAATCATTTAAAAGACGAACTTAGACCGCAGATCTAGTCAAATTGAACATGTGCTTCACTCGCTAATAAAACTGCCTGTCTAGGAGTGGCTTTTCATCATCTGCATTTCCATTTAGTGTAAAATTTCAATTCAGTACTGCATCCCGCATTATAGAGAGATGGAGGCACTGTAAGTCTTCTTACTCAAGCATTCATCATCGTTTTCTCGATTGCATCGGCTTTTTCTGATTCTCTCTCTCGGTTTTCAAACCTAGGATAAAGGAATTGGGACTGGACGGTAGACGTGATTGCTTGTGTAGATTAATATCAGTGATAACTAATCTCTAAAATCGGGACTGCTAATTGAACTGGACCAAAAAATTTGACTAAAATTAACCCTTGTTTGCGGGAGATCAACCTCGACCATATTTTCAGGCTGAGTGAGGGTACTTGAGTGTGTGTGAACACCTTAAGGCAGAGCCCAAATCCCCGCCTTCCATATCACGTTCCAACTGATCCTAGCAAATATCATGAGTTGAATATTTTCTGGTTCATCGACTAGTACCAAGTAGCCTCCTCATGTTTACAGGTAGTCAGGGGTGAACCAGCGGTACTCCGCGACAAGCTGCTAGTAACCCTTCGGGGCGAAGTTCCGGCCTTGTCAGCCTCCGCCTGCTTGCAGGTAGATAGGGGCATGGTCTTTGAATCCATCAACTTGGGATAGGAGCGAAGAAAGGAAGGGCGCAGGTATCTTAGGCGGCAGGTTAAATAGGGAAGGCGCATCCGGCTTTGAGCCGACTTCCCTCTAGGCCACGTAACCTTTGCTACTTGTCTGAAAATCACACTTAAAATCAACTAGACTAATCGGACTCGGTTTCGGGTCCTTCACCGTGTTGAGTGTGAACTCAGGGTTTGCTCTTGCGTTTGTCTTCGTGTCTGTCCGTGTGTGTTATCCTGTGCAATTGCACATTTTCTAACTCAACCTACTTACATTCATCATTTCCTCCTCAAGATGTCGGGATATTGGTCCCTATACACCTCTGGTCATTTCTCCTCGACCATATACCGTTCATCTTCTCCTTCTCCTTCTTCCATGTCTCCTCTACCATCCATGGGAGACTCTTACCCGTGGTCGGTTCCATCTCAACCCGATGATGAAGTCAGAACTTCGACTGACTTCTCCACTTATTCGCATTTCTCACCTACTCCATATTCTAATGCTCTAGATCCACTTCCACATTGGGCTGACTGTCCATATTCTCGAGAGCTTGCAGGAGTCAAAGAACCGAATGAAGAGCAATCCACTGCTGAGACAGATGATTTGCGAAATTATATGCCCCCGCATACTTCATTCTCACCTCAAGTAGGGACCAGACGAAAATTTACATATACAAATCCCGACTTGACCTTGGGGCACAACATGGTCGATCGAACATACCAAAAGGAGAGGCATGCACATCTTGATTTCCCAGACTTGATTGACTTTAGTGATAAAGCTTCCATTAACCAACCTTCATTCGGAGAGCCTATACATTCAAAAGATTGGACTCATGAGCTAGACTTATCAGTCCTCGTTTCATCATATGAGGCTCTGACCAATATTTGCCATCTAGATGGTCCATACTAGACCCAACATTACATGTCAGAGTCTAGGTATGTTGAGTATGAGACCTCAATATCTCAGCAATATCCTCCACTTGAACCGAACTCTCCCATGATTTGTCATGAGAATTTTATGGAGGATGACATCTCTAGACTTATCAAGAAAAATGAATAATTTGGTAATGAGTTAAGAGATGTCATGAACATATTGCACTCAATTTCGGCCATCCTAGGTATGAAAGTGGAGAAGGAAGTAAGTAGATCTGATGTTGAAAACCGAGCAAGCATCAGGGAACCCACACCGTCTGTACAGCTGGATTCCATTCTATCTCCCTCTTCTACTAACCACTTACCCTCCAATCCAGAGTCTGATCATTCATCTACCAAAAACACCAAAAAATTGAAAAATATAAAACTTACATAAAAATTGAAAATGAAAAAGACCTTAAAAAATTGGATCATGTCCTAAGGAAAGCACTCCATGAGGAATTGATCTTTAAACTTCCCTTAATTAAGGCCATAGATCATTTCCCCGACCTCAAGAGATTTGTAAAGAGTAAATTGATGCCCAAGAGGTCGGGACCTAAGAGAACAAGGACCGAAAGACACATAGTATCTATGGTCACCTCCTTGGTGATGGGACGAAAACCAAGAGCCACAAAGTGAAGCGGTTGCCCCGAGTTGAGTGTGAAATCAAAGACACCATCTTTACCCATGCGAGAATTGATGATGGCTCACCGATAAATATCCTCCCGACCTCTGTGTTTGACAAGCTCAAACTCAGGCCAATCAGAAAGTCAAGAGCGATCGTTCAGCTGGCTGATCGATCCATCAAATGATGTAGAGGAAATATTTCAGTCATCATTACTTTCCAAGGTGTTGTACTTCAGGTGGACTTTACGATCATTGACATCGAGCACCGAGGAGAGTTTACCCAATCTCCGATTATTCTCGAGAAGCCGTTCTTAGCCTCAGCTAAGGCGACTATAGATTGCGAGACTCGGGAGATCGATTTTTCAGCATTGGGAGCACTCCGACCGCACCCATTCTTTGATACACTTTACTCTAAGGTGACCCGTACATCCGTTGACAGTTGTGACCATCAAGAGGTAAATGAGTCCCACCTCTCTGCTACACCTGAGAGACCAACTACCCGGACGACCGTTGGTTCTGAGACTCCCCACATCTCCACTTCATCAACTGCTTGCACCACCACCGTGATAGCTTCTAAGAAGGACTCACAATCAGAAGCTATCATTAAGTCAGACATGACCTTTGTTGATTGCCTTGATCATTTTGATGATCCGACACAAGAGCCCAATAATGCCAAGCCAACTGAGATCACTGGCACCTTCCCGAGCTGTGTGCTGACACTTCAAGAATATTATAATCTATATGGTGACTCGTCTGATGAGGAACCCATGGTCAGCACCACACCATGTTCGGACCTTTAAAGGAAACAACCAAGAAAAAATTCACTCCACCTAAAAACACGGTTGCTCCCTCTTCTAGTCGGCTATCTAGTGAGAGGAAGTCAAGAATTGATTCCTCGAGATGTTCCCCCAAACCTCTCAAGGCGCGTCGCTCTCATCTCCCTCTCATTGATTCAGGTTCTGGAAAACCGACTAAGAAAGTTTCCTTCAACACACCGGAGAAGGAATTGTTGGAAGAGTCCTCATCTGGCCCGGATAAGGTGATTTATATGAGTAAGCTCAGTTCGGCTATTCTCAAGCCTTATCTAAGCAAGCAGCCGTGTGTCGACCCTCGTTGGACGATCCCTACACCTCACTATTATTCATCTGAGGACGATTCCGACAGCGACACATATGTATATTATCCACCTCCTCGTGTCCGCAAGAAGGTTCGTCACAAACCTTCTTAATCCTAGTATATTCTCATTCTTTCTTGTATATACTTTCTCTCCCTCCCTTCCCAGTGATTCAAATCACTCGCCCGGGTTCCATATCATATTATGACTATACTTAGGATAACTAGATCCTAAGTATGGGGGGGAGAGTGACTCGTGTCTGTTCTCTGTACATCCTCCAGAACACATCGGTTTTCATACTCACTCTTGTCCTATATTTAGGCTGATCGGAGCCTAAGTATAGGGGGGACCGATGCCCACCATGTATATACTCATTCATTTCTCCTCTTGCCCTCGTCCGCCCCATTTTTTCTCTTCTTCTACACTTCGGCTGCCAGAGCCTAAGTATAGGGGGGCGGAGCGACTTCTACACATTTTATAATTTTAGCTCTCCCATGCTTAGCCCGAGCTATGTCTTTTTCATCTCTTATCGTGCTCTGAGGACATAGCACACGCTAAGTATAGGGGGCGTGTATATGTTACATATATACTTTACCCATAGCTCGTACTTTCGCGTATTTTCGCATATTTTTGTATATATTATGCAATAATTATGGGGTGGGTAAAATTTGAAAAAAAATCATGTATACTTGTATAATATGTATAATATGTACAATTCTTGAAAAAAAATCTAAATAATACTTGTGTAAAATGTGTTGTAAAATAGGATCTATACCAAAAAATATATATTCTTGTATATTATGTACAAATTGTGTTAAAAGTGTTGTAAATAATAAACATTGATGTATACCAGAAAATAAAACAAAAAAGGCTTCTTATTTACTCTTGCATATCATCATTGCATTTAAGAAAAAGAGTCTTGCATTTCATTCATAGCATGTCATCTACACCTCATCTGCATATCTTGCATAGGCAAGGTGAAAAGCTAGTGGGTTCTGAACCAAGTTATGAGTAGCTGTTGAGGATGGACTTGATTTGACCTTAATCCACCTAATTTCAGAGGAACCTTATAGGAACTGGAGTTAAGATTTCTCAAGTCAAGTGACTTAATTCTTTGAGTCTGCAACTCTATGTTCACATGTCATCTTGATTAGTCTAAGTAGAATATCTCGTGCACATGCATGATTCTTTTAGACGGTGACCTAACTTGGACAAGCACAATGCACATAGCTCTTCATTGATGAGGTGGTGAGGAAGTAGAATCCTTTAGCTTGGAGTAGCACACGGGTGGAAACATCCGTCCTCCTCTAGGGAGGGTAGTGCATCTCAACCTAGTCTGGTGGTGTTGAAGTCTGAGGATAGGACGTTGTGGGTTGCAATAATGCTTCAAAAGAGGGATAGTCTACTGGATCAAGAGGAAAAACTCCCGATGTATATGATGCACCTTGTATATAGTTCCAAAAAATAGGGAAGAATGAAAAAAGAGAAAAAATGCAAGAACTCCACCAAAAAAATAGACAGGCCAAAAAAAAGTTTCCTGCCGGAGAATGTATATTAGCAAGAAGTTTGCAGCTGGATGACTTGGCTACACTGGTTAGGCATCCCGGGATAGGTAGCTACACTGGCTACCGTCCATTCTTTTCTCCACCCCCTCCTCTTGAGCTGGTCGCACTTGAACTTAGAAGGGAATACCCCGCTCCTCGAGGAAAGAGTTACTGGACCGGGTTATTGAGTTACCTTGTTAGAGGAGGCTGGTTATGAGCCATTTCTGATGTGGAGAGCTATTTTACACTTACACAGTACAAGTAAGAATCATAGTCATCAGAAATTTGCGTTTGTGGATTTGTTCTGACCTGACTGTTGAGGCGTCTTGAATAGAAGACTTGTGGAACTTGAACTCTGTAAGGTCTTAAGTTCAGATCCCAATAAGGTTCCGCCACACAGTTAATCCAAAGGTCGAGTCAGGCTCCATTTTCAACTTTTGTTCATGACCTTGGTATGGAACCCAATCTCATTTCACTCTTGCATTCCATTTAGTTGCTCGGGGACGAGCAAGGTTTAAGTATAGGGGGTTGATGAATCTGTGATTCATCACTCTAAAAGTTGAAAATAGAGCTTTGTTCCCGAGTAATTAGAGGCATATTTTTACTTATATTGCATAATTACATTCATGCATACCTTGAAAACATTTGCATTTTTAGCATTCATATTTGCAAAAAATAAGAAGCCAAATTCACTTGTAAATGTTCACTTGTATATTAGATAAAATACCTTATTTGTATATATTTTATACTAACTCCGAATCTAATAAAACCAACTCCATAGTGTATATATTACTAACACTAATTGAAGAAAAATATCAAAAAAAATACTAACTTGTAAAATTACCCAATAAAACCACAATCCAAGTTTGAAACTAGGAGCCTTAAAATGCACATATCTCTCTCATACGACCTCCGAATTAGGTCTACTCACTTTTAAAGTAATATACATTCAGAGACCTTCGAAGCAAGACCGATCTCATAAAATCGGAGCTCGTATGCAAAACTTGAGTTTTGGGCCCCTTTTGTACATTATACATAATGACCGTTTTACCCCTGTATTTTCTCATTTTATTTTCTTCATTATTAAAAATCCAAAAAAATAGATTAAATTGTAAATATTCTCCTCATATTTTCCCTAACTTTATTTTGACTTTTTCTCTTATTAAAATGATAAAAAAATTACAAATGATAAAATGCAGTATTTTATACCTATAAGGTACCACCCAAAAATACATTTTGTACAGATGATCTCATTTGATTTTCAGCCCTTCACAAAAGTTGTACATCTCATCGAGACGAGCAACTTTCGTGTTGACTACTTTTGATCAAACCTCTTTTGTTATTTCTTTTTTTATTTTTCTTTTTATTTAACTTTGGATTTTTCTGGGAGCGACACGTGGCTGCTCCTGAAAAATCATTCTCCTCTACCCATTCCTCCCCCACTCTCCCTTGACTTAAGGGAAAAGCCAACCATCGACAACCACTCCCACCCCATCTTCGCCACTCATAACCCATCTCCTCCACCTTCTCCTTCTCCTCTCCAACCTCCACCTTCCCTTCTTTATAATCCCCTCCACTCCTCCATTCATCCCCATCCACCGATTCGAGAGAAGAGAGGTCGAGCCCCTTCAACTTACAGGTGACAGCTGAAGGAGACAAGTTGAGTGACGACAACCTTTCAGGCGAGATCCGCGGCTTAACCATTACTGCGTCGCGAGATTCCAATCGGACTCGCTCAAGCTTCAGAGCAACCGCCATCTCCTCGAGGCCACGATGGAAGCCGCACGACGCGGCTCCACAATCCGACAAACCACACAGATAAGTATTCTCTATCATTCCCATGTTATTTCATTTTTTTTTCTTCTAACATTGTTTGTGCATCTTGTTTATCAAACAAAAACCACCATCACCATACATCACTATTCATCATCATAACAATCATCACATTACATCACCACCATCATCACCATCACCCCATTTACAACCATTTCATTTTCACATTGTATTTCTTGTTTACAAGAAGAAAATATAAAAAAAGTGCAAAAAAAACACACACAAATTTCCACTCTAGGCCACCACCCTTGACGCCTCTCCACCGGCCTCCGCCACCCAGCTGCTTCTCCAGCCTTCAGCCAGAAGCCGCTCGCCAGCAACCGCCTTGAGCAGCGGCTGCCTCCTCGGCAAGCGCTTCGCCCCGTACGCCGGCCTCCTCTACGCCAGCTGCCACGCCCACGTGCGGCCAGCCGCCTCCCGCCGATAACGCGGTCGCGCGTGGCCGCTCCTGCCCAGCGACAGCCGTGCGACGCAGAAGCCGCTGCCGCCCTCCGCTCAAGCGCCCCCCGGGCTCCGCCTCCAGCGCAACCACAGCCAGTCTCCAGCCCGATGTCGCCCCGCCATCTCCGCCTTGGCCGAAGGCCTACAGCCCGCGCACGCCGACTATCACCGCCCCTCCGCCACACATGGACGCAGCTCCGCCCGCATGGCGGCGCTTCATCGCCCCCCCCCCCCCCCCCGCGCGGCGTCGCCCTGCGCCTACCTCGCGCAGCCGCACACCACGAGCCCCTACACCGTAGCGCCCCGCGTGCCTCCCCTCGATGTCCAGCCGTCGTGCGCGCCACCGCGCAACCCGATCTCGACGCCCAAGCCCTAGCCGCCACCCACGTTCCCTGCTGTGTCGTGTGCCCTAGCTTGGAAAAGAGGTTCAATTGTCTTTATTTTAATATTTGTGAAAATTGCATATTTTACCCTTTAAGTATTTAAAATTTCAAAAGTGCCCCTGTACACAAAAGTTTGTTTATTATTTGGGATATTTACCCAACAGACCCTAAAATCTTTCGAAATTACCTCTACGACCTTTGAAACATCATAATTCCTCCCACGACCCTGTAATCTTGCTAACCCTTACCCTACAGACCCTGTGGTTTACTATCGTTCATTTATCCGTTAAAAGTAACCTGATTCCGTTAAGTTTTTTATGTTATACCCATTTTGTTTAGTAAATTTACATTGAATGCCATTCCATCATCCCCCACCCCCAGCCCCAGGTCCCCTGTTCAAGCCCCTGCCCCCCACCACCACGCGCCGCCCCTCCAACGTGCTCCCGACTCCCCTGCCGTCGATGGAGCTCCCTGCTCCTTTTCAGCCGATGGAGTCCCACCCGTCGATGCTGCTCCCGCCATGCCCTGCCCCCTGTCGACGCTACCTGCAAACCCCCCCTCCCGCCGACGCTACCTGCAACCCCCCCACCCCCGATGCTACCTGCAACCCCCCACACCGCCCCGCCCCCCGACCCACGATGGTGCTCCCACCGGCATCAGCCGCATCGCCTCGCTCTTCGACATCCGTCTCTTTAGCAACCAGCTCTCGGGTACGCTGCCGCCTGATCTCGGCAAGTACTCACAGCTTTATAACTTCGAAATCACGGAGAACAACATCACCGGGGAGCTGCCGGAAACACTCTGTGCAAATGGGCAACTGGGGGTCATCAAAATCCAGCAAAACCAACTATCTGGCGACTTCCTGGCGAAGATATGGTCGCTGCCGAACCTTAACACGCTCGTGCTCAGCGACAATGATCTCTCTGGTGAGCTACCCGATAAGCTCCCGATAAATCTTACGAGATTGGAGATATCCAATAACAGATTCGCTGGGAGGATCCCGACATCTGTTGGGCAGCTGAACGTCCTCTGCGCGAGCAACAACGCATTCTCCGGGGAGTCGCGAGAACCACGTGGGCAGCGGCGGTGCGGGTGAGGTCTACCGCGCATCGCTGGGGAATCGCGACGGGGACGTCGTAGCCGTGAAGAAGATATGGAACAACAAAAATAAGGAAATTAATCTCAAGACTGGGGAATCGCTGAGGTCTTCTGCCCGATGCTGCTCCCTGCCTCCCGGGCACCGCCCCGCCCCCCAACCCCCGATGGTGCTCCTGCCCCCCACCCCCTGCCGCTGCAACCCCCCGCGCCGCCCGATGCTGCTCCCCGCCTCCCGTGCACCGCCCTGCCCCCCCCCCCCCCCCGACCCCCGATGGTGCTCCCACCTCCATGGTGCTCCCGGGCACCGCCCTGCCCACCCCCGACCCCCGATGGTGCTCCCGCCCCCACCCCCTGCCGCTGCAACCCCCCCGACGCCCCTCCAATGGTGCTCCGGACCCCCCTGCCGCTAACGGAGCTCCCTGCTCCTCTTTAGCCGACGGATGCCCCCCACCCCGATCTGCAACACCCCCTCCCCTCCGTTCAATGGTTAATTGGTTAGGTTAACTCACGACTAACCCAAGTAACTGACTCAAATGTAGTTAGAATTGACGGGAGGGTCTGTTGGGTAAGACGGAGCAAGATTACGGGGTCGTGGGAGGAATTACGATGTTTCAAAGGTCGTAGAGGTAATTTCGAAAGATTTTAGGGTTTGCTGGATAAATATCCCTTATTATTTCAATTTCAGTTTTGCAAAGATACCCCTGAATTTGAACGTTTATTTGGACATTAATTTTGCACCATTTTATACAATCAAAAATAGCATTGTGTAGAGCAACTAATTCTTTATCTTGTGACTATTTATTTGCATTTTTGTGAGCATCTGATAATTTATTATAAATCGGAGATTGAAAATCAATGATATTTTACTCATTTACGCTCTAAAATTCTCACAGACCTTTTATTGCTCCAAAAATTGTGAAAAAATTGTTAATGGTGCATCTAATTGTGCTTTAATTAGTAGCCAAATTTCGTCCAATTAGGAGTTTTCTTGTGTATAAAATAAATTCTAGGTGACTTAGGTAATTGATTTTTAATTAATTCCATGAATATGGTTTTTGAGAAATTTCAAAGCTCCTGAATTCCTTATTGAAATATATATTTAAGATAAATAGGACTTTGAATGATTTAATTACATTGATTAATTAGAAATTAAAGACTTACAGTCTCTCTATTTTCAGTAAAAATTCATAAAAAAATAAAAAAGTGTTGGAAAATTATAAAAAAATTAGTGTAGCTTCATTTCATCATATTTAACTTCCAGTAAATTTTTCATAATTTTTGCATATCATTTGCACGAAAAATTGCATAAAAATCCCAAAAAAGTTTGTATTTTTCATTTATGCATTTTAAACCCAAAAAATCTAAAAAAAATACATTTTGCATTCAGTATTGGATTAGGTTCTTAAGAAAAATATCACTTGGCTGATTTGAATTAATTTGACATTAAAATTAAATTTGGCGAAGTCGCTTATTCTCTTATTAACCTAATTCATCCGCATTGGGCATTTGTCATTTTTATCGCATAAAAAAATTACAAAAAAATCCCACTTGGAAAACCGCAATCTAATCCATCTAACTTGATGCCGAGTTGTTCCTTTGACTCCTTGAGTCGACCCTGGGGCTTGCCCAGGCTAAATAAACATAAAACCGCATATTAAATTCATTCGACGATTATTCGATTTGTGCGGTTATTTTTTATCGACACGGATCTATCCGACTGCAACGCACTCGTCTATTAGACAACATATAAAAGGGTAGATCATCTGTGTTTATCACTTCCTGTCTGAAAATTTTAGGGGAAGTAGTCACTACATGAGCCACCATCAAGGCTCTGTTCTTAAAGAAGTTCTACCCAGTTAGTAGAATTAATCAGATGAGGATCAAACTCAAGAGCTTCACCCAACACCCGAGCGAATCATTTCATGAAACCTGGAAAGATCAAAGACCTAATCCAGAAATGCCCTGGACACATGATAATTAAAATGATGCTGGTCTAAAGTCTTGTTAGTGGGCTTAACCCTGAGACCCAAGGGCTAGTGACTACATCCTGTGGAGAAAGCTACACTGGACGTCACGAGGACATCGTCTACAAGGTGTTCGAGAGACTTGCTGAATTTAGCCATGCACAAACCACCAGTCGGGCCTACATTGCCGGCTCAAAAAAGATGGTGAATAATCTGACGACCGATCAGAGCACAGACATGGAAATAATAGCTGATAAGCTAACTATGGTCGAACAGATTTATAAGAAGGTCGATGATGAATCTCAGCTTCATCACTCTAAAAGTCATTAATTAAGATATAATCCCTAAAAATCATTAGCATTTCTTCATTTATTCTGCATAATTAGCATTCTTGCATGTGTTGATAAGAATTGCATTTTACACTTATTTTCACATAAAATAAGAAGCCAAAAAGCCTAGCCAAATTGACCTATAAATACCCTAACTTCCACAATTTTCAACTAATTCATGCTAACTCCAATTGACCCAAAACCACCTCCACTGTGCACATATCACTAACAAGAATAAACAAAAAATACAAAAAATCACTAACCGAAATAACTGGACCAAAAACTAAAACCCAGTTTTAGGATTCCCGGACTTAAACCACAATATCTTCCCCATCCAGTGTCCGATTTGATCTTACTCACTTTTGAACTAATGTACATTCAATTAGCTTCAAGACAATACTAAGTTCAAGTGAATCGGAGCTGATATGTGAAAAATGGGGTATTAGGCCTCTTTTGTACATTTTGTATTTTGGCGGTTTTCAACTGAGTATTTTATGTACATAATTAACCAAATTTATTTTTATTCTTTTTCATTTGCCTTCTTTTATGAAAGTTTTATAAAAATGCATAAAAATCCAAATACAAACTAAGCTCGAAATCAAAGAAACTAACTGTGTCCGAGTCTTCACTAATTGTCTTTATAAAAATCATATTTTCATGTTTTATTTTATTTCTTCTTTTTATTAATTAATAAAAATGCAAAAAAAATAGATAGAGGTGTAAATATTTATCTTTGATTTTTATCTATTTTTTATATTTTTATCTGTTTAAAAATGACGAAAAAATGATAAAATGAAAAAATCAATGTATTCTGTGTACATGGGATACCTCAAAAATATCACTTTGTACGAATGATTGATATTGCTTTTGATGTCTTCATGAAATTTGTAAATCTCATCGCGACGAGCAACTTTTGTGAATAACATATTTCGATCCAAGGTCAACTACTATTTTTACATCTTTTAGAATATATTTATTTGTTTCGAATTTTGTGGGGCTGACATGTGGAAGCTCCTAGAGCCGCCACGTGTCACCAATTTTTTGGGGTTTTTATATTTTGTTTTTTATAAAAAAAGGAAATTAAAAGCCACGCAAGTGCGGGACATGTGCCCAAAAAGTGCCCCTCGCACACCTTCCTGATGCCACGTGGAGGCACCAGGGACGTCCGATCTCGGCCGACCGGACGGCCCCTGTACTTTCATCTTCCTCCCAACTTTCTTATTTTGCACCGTTGTCCCGCAAAATCCCGTTGCGCCGCCCTCTCGTCGAATCCCTCGTCCGATCGCCATCAAATCTCCATCCAATCATTCTCGCGCCGGCTGACCCTCATCAAGCAACCTTCCCATCTCCGGCCTCTTCTCTCTCTCCCTATTAAACACCATCACCCCTTCGATTAACCGATCCTCCGATTGCACTCAGAAAGTCTTCGCGGAGGTGACAACACCGCGAAGTATCTTCTTCGGTGAGATCCGGCCATCCCGACCATTGCAGAGCCTACTCGATGCCTGCTTCGCTCTGGTACTATCGTCGAGCTAACACCACGCTTCTCAACATCGACCACCTTCAACTCTACTACCGCCATCAACCACCTCCTCTGTCTGGGCTTCATCTTCGATGTCGTCGCATTGCTCACAACCAGTGCCAGATAAGCTACATGCGGTTGTGCTTCATCATCAACAACTGCGGAGCCCGCACCTCATCAGCGTCTTCGCTCTGCCTTGCCATTCACCATCGACCATCATGCCTCCAGCCATCTGCCACATCTTCGAAAGAAGGAGAAACCCTTCAACGCCAGGGCTCAGCCATTGCTCAGTCACCCCCTCCTCCACAATCCACTGCTTCGTCGGAGCACGAGGCTTCTGTCGGGGGACAACCATCAGAACATCAAACCCCCGACCCAACTCTACGTTGCCCCCTCCGCCTCACCACTGTGCATGTGGCTCGAGACCCCTACGCACGTGCGAGGCAACGTGCGTCAAGGCAACGTCAACAACCCCAGGGTCACATACTGCACACGTGACCGCTGGGACATTTGCAAGAAATCCTCGGCCTTTATCTTATTTGCAAAGAAGTCCCCAGCTACAGGTCATGACGTGACCATCTGGGAATTTTGCAGAATCCACCTCGACAGTTTTAGTAATTACATTTAAGTCCATTCTTTACATGATCTTATTTTATGTTAATGCAGAAATACCCATGTATTCCCTTATTGTTTCGAACCTCTACATTGCATTATTTATTTAATTAAAATAAGCATTTTGTTCTACAACTAATTCTCTACATATTGGCATATGTTGGACATTTTTGTGATCAACGACTAATTACTAATTAAATGTTTTGTTGAAAATTACATATTTTACCCATTCTATGCTTGAAAATTCATAACTAATTAACCGTACTCTGAAAATTGCCAAAATAAAATCACTAAGAGTAGATTTAGTTGTATTTACATCCTTCCCAAACAAATTTGCATTTGCATCATCATTTGCCTTCTAAAAAACATTTTGCATATTTTAATATTTAATTTTTAATGGGTATTAAATCTTGTATTTTTGAGGTTTAGGATTTTTCTGAGATCAATCATCTAGTGCTAGATCTTGGGTAATTTTATCCCTTGAAAATAATTTAGTTAGTATTTATTATAATTAATTATTAAAATGCACTTTGTTTGCATTCAAAAATTCATAAATATTTATCTTGCATCCAAAAATTCCAAAAAAAAACTATAGTGCATTAATTTCATCATAATTGTCATCTTGGCCTTGTTTCATATTTTTTGGATATCGTTGATTGATATTCATTTTCTAATTCTTAAAATCATCCAAAGTTGCATTTTGCATCCCAAACTTGCATTAAAAATTACAAAAAATGGCACGCCTTGAAAACCATTCACGAACTTTGATAGACAAAATTTTTAGGTTGTGCCTTTACCTCCTTGAGTTCGACCTTGGGACTTGTCCAAGTAAAATAAACATAAAACCACATTGATTAAAATTGACTAATTTTTTTTGTGGTTATTTCTTGATAGATTCCGATAGCTCGCCTACAACGAAAATGACATTCATAATTTAATTCACGATAATTAAGTAGGGCATTATATGACTCGTCATATGGTGTCGTTTCCTGGGAGGCAAACGACTTAGTTTTTGTCTATATTTTTTTTGGTTTTCTTTATCCGGGTAGTCAAACCCTCAAATTTTTCATTGTAAATTTTCCATTTTTTTTCTTCCTTTGTTTTATTTTAATTTCAGCATTTATTTTCTTGTTTTATTTAATTATTAATTTTTGAGTCACTCTCTTACATTCTCTCTCTTATTTTTCTTGCGAGGTACAAGAGGTACGTGGAGCGGTTTTATCAAAAACCAACGCATCTTCACCAACTTCCAAAAAGCTGCATTAAAAATTAAGATCGAGTTGAGTCGTGAAAGAGCGTATTGTCTTGGATTTATATTTCTGCAATTTTAACTTCTGTAGATATTTACTCATTTCTAGCGGTGTCCATTTGGACTCTTGCGTGTGTAAAAAAGATCTCAAACTTTTTCTGTGGTGTGTCGTGGCATGTTTCACTCTCCAGTGAGGGTGGGGTCCTACTTGAGTGGTGCTTATGATAGATATGCACATACAGCTCCTAGAGCTTTTAATCTTTGATAGTGCTCATAGAACCTAGGACTACACTTTCTCTTAATTGATACGTGCATTAGATCGTTCAACTTAATCAAATTCAACTCAATTCTTCCAGGCTAATAAAACTTTCTGCTATGTGTGGTTTTTATCGGCTTGCACTCATTTAGAATAATCTTTCAATTCTTGTATTTGCACCACATGGAGATAGCGAGGAATCACTATAAGTCTTCTAACTAAGCATACATCATCGTTTTTCACGTACATCAGCTTTTCCTGAATTTCTCCCTCCTGTTTTATCACATAATTTTAAAAGGAAAGTGGGACTAGACGGTAGATGTGATTTGTGCTCACCTTAAATTTTCAGTTATCGCCTAATTTAAATTGGGACTGCTAAATATAACTGATTCTAAACAACCCATAAAATCAAAATTTTTGCGCGAGAGCAACCCCGACCTTGGATTCTTTTATTTGTCTGAGTGAGAAAGAGACGACAATTAAGGCTAGAGCCCAAATCTGTATTTTCATATTGACTACTGATTTGATAAAAACAATTAGCTACTTCTCAGTGAGGATTTAGGGATTGCCGGTAAACAGTTTTAGATTTCCTTAGCAGAGTGGGTGCTTTAAAAGACACTGCGTAAGGCTCCATCCTTATGTAACATAGGTAGTTGTTTTATGGTCCGTACTTACAGCCATACTTGCTGAAAGTAGGTGCAACTAGTCGTAAGAATTCGAGCCAGTCATTAAGAAAATTTCTAGCACCTAACAACTTGCTAAATTCTTTCTAACATTTATTTATCACAAACTTAAAATTGAAAAGATAAATTGCTGAACTCTTACGGCTTCATTGTGTGAGTTGGTGAACTTGGGGTTTGATTTGTGTTTGAATTGCATGTGTGAACAAATTTCAAAGATCAAAAGCCGCACATTTGTGTCATCAATCTCCTTGAGAAAAATTTCTTTTGAATATCCTATGCACTTGCACCGAGATCAACCATGACGATTCATCATCAACCTCCTTTGACAAAGACAGGACAATGGTCCAAGTACCCATCTGATCTATATTATGAAAATAAATTTATCTCAGTCAGGTCCAAATCAACTAAACCCTCTTCTTTCAATAATCCTCCAACATTTAAGGGAGATTCTGACTCTCGGATGAATTCAATCCCCTCATTGAATTCCAAACGATTCTACTTGAATGATCCTACCACCCACGACCACTTACCATCTTGGACTAAATCATCTTATTCTTGGTTTCTCACTAATGAAACATATCAAGATATAATTGCTTTTGAGGCTCATGAACTGGTCGAGAGACCAAACCCGGTCACACCAGATGGAGAGCATCTCACTTAATGATCATCAACGTTGGATTGACTGTGATGATCAAATCCCTATTGACCAACCCGGTTACTACTCCTTTGATCAGCCTATACATACATAGTACCAAACAGATGGTATCGACACATATGCACCCTGTATGACTCCATTATTTGGGGATACAATCAATCATGACCATGGAAGTAGACTCTACTCAAACCATCATTACATGCCTGAGTCACGGCATGCTGAGTATGAGACCTACGAATCCCCGCAAAATACTTCCACTGAGCAGCCTCCTTCCATAATTTTTTAGGAGAAATTTTTCAAAAAGTAATGATCATATATTATATATTCCAAGAGACTCTTCATCCAGCTCATAAAGGAAATGGAAGATGAAATTTCTGAAAACAAGAACACATACCGGATGCTCCCATGATTAATCATGAAAAAGATTTAGAGGATGAAATTTCGAGGATAAATAAGAGATTTGATTTAATGGAGGATAGATTCAGAAAGTTTGCCGACTGATTAATTTCACTCTTTAGTAGCTCAGACACAAAAATGAATGAGGAAAAGATTGGATCTCATGTTAAAAATTCTGCGGATATTCAGAAACCTAGATAATATTTTCACCCTAGGGACGACTCTGACAGTGACAATTCTGCATATTACTCCCCTAGGGATGACTATGTCTCTGACTCTTACTCTGAACATCAAAGCCCTTGTTCATCTACGGAAAACACCACATCACCACACCACACATAAAATACCAAAAATTGAAACATTCAAAAACTCCTAGAAAATTGAAAATAAAAAAGTACATAAAATTGAAATTGAAGAAGATCTGAAGAATTTGGATCCTGCTTTACAAGAAGCACTAGAGAAGAGACTTGTTTTTAGAACTTCCCTTTATACAGGCCATTGAAGACTTCACTGACCTTAAAGGATTTGTAATGGACAAATTAATGATGAAAAAGTTGGGCAGGATAAGAACAAAGACTGAAAGACATATCTTGCCAATGGTCTCCTCCTTAGTGTTGAGGAAGAAAACCAAGAGCCGCATAGTGGAGAGGTTGCCCAGATTTGACTGTGGAATCAAAGACATGATATTTACCCATGCTCGAATTGATGGCGATTCACCAATCAATATCCTCCTGAACTTTGTATTTAACGAGCTCAAACTCGAAACCTATCAGGAAGATACGAGAAATTGTTCAATTGCTTGACTGATTGATTAAACGACTGAGAGGGATTATTTTTGACATCATTACATTACAAGGTGCTCCACTCAAAGTAGACTCAATGATCATTGATATTGAGCATCAAGAAGAATTCACCTAGTCTTCAATTATTCTCGGAAAGCCATTCCTAGCATTTTCTAAGGAAATTATGGAGTGTGATACTCGGGAAATCAATTTTACAGCGTTGGAAACACTTTAATCTCGCCCAGTCTTTGAGGAACCATGATTTTTTGAGGTAACCCATGAAGTCCTCGACAGCTGTAACCATCAAGTGGTGGAAGAGCCTTGCCCGATTGCTACACCTGAGATAGCAGTTGTTCATGATACTATTGGTTTAGAGACTCTCTCTCCTCTTCTATTTCCAGTTGCTCTCACCATGGAAAATCGAATATATGAATCATATGATCTTGAGACTTATGCATGGGCGCATCCTGAGTCAACCTATACTGACAACCTTGATCAAATAAACTCGATACAAGAATTCTCCAACATCAAGTTAATTGACAACGAACATGCAGAGACTCTCCCCACTATTTCAATTCCTGGGGATCTTGCCATATAAAAGTATTTTCAATGTGATACTGAGACATATGCATGGGCTCACCTTGGGTCAACTTACTCTAAGTACCTTGACCAAATCGTTCTAACTCAAGAGTGCACCAATATTAAGAGGACTAGGAAAACACGCAGGACGAAAACTAACCAAGGAGAAAAAGTTCAATGGTTATTAAACTAGAGACTCAAGTGGACCAGCACCTTCATGAAAGAAAATGACTGCTCCCTCATCGAAAAACGAAGTCACCTTTGACCTTCCAGAAGATGAATCATCAGATGATTCCTCATCAGGTTCGGAAAAGGTAATCTACATGAGTGACGTCTGTTTGGCAGCTCTTAAACGATATCTTTGCAAGTATCCAAACTTTGATTCTCGTTGGACGACTCTCGTTCCTCACTACTATTCATCCAAAGCCGATTCTCCTGGTCTCAGCAAATATACTGGAATAATTTCTTATGAGCCAATTGGGACTGTTGCTTCTGCGTATTCATCCGAGGATAAATCACTTAATCTCAAGAAGGAATGAATTCTGAGAAAACAACTAAATAAACAAAAAGACAAGTATATCTGGAGTGCGTTCACTTTCAAATACTATTCCTCAGAGGATAACTCCGATGATGGTTACTTTTCATCTGACTGATACGCTTCATCTGCCACCACAGGCTCACAAAAAGATCAGCCGGAAACTGCCTTAATCATTGGCTACCAACCCCTCCCACCCTCCCAGACACATCGATCTCCTTGTACATCTTCTTCCTCTACTTAGGCCAAGGCGTAAGTATGGGGGGGACCGATGCCATATGTATATACCATTTCCCTCATCAAACTCCTTCTCACGATCGCCTCATTTCCACCCTTCTTCTGTACTTAGGATGACCAGAGCCTAAGTATAGGGGGAACCGATGCTCATTTGTATATATTCTCTTCATTCACATATCCTTACCACCACATTTTTCGCTCTTCTTCTATACTTGGATTGTTCACAACCTAAGTATAGGGGGGCAGATCGATCTATTTTGTCCTTTTCACTCTCTTACGCTTAGTCCAAGCTATGTCTGCTTTACGCTTCCTGTGCTTTGAGGACACAACACTCGCTAAGTATAGGGGTGTCTATATATATACTGTGTATATATTTTACCCGTAGCTTGTACTTTTGCGTAAGTCTATATGTATTTACAGGGTGGGTAACTAGTCAAAACAAAAATTGCTACTAACATTGACTGTGTCCAACCAAAACTTTTTTAAAAAAATGGCTTTGTATTCATTTTTGTATAAAAAATAATAAAAAGAGAGAGAAAGAGAGAGAGAGAGAGAGAGAGAGAGAGACGTGTGTCTACATTTCACACACCTGCACTTCATCCAGCATTCCATTCATTTGCATTTGTGAAAAGTACTTGGATTTTGAACAAAGTTATGAGCAGAAAACCAAGAGTGTTCTGGACTTGATCTTAATCCACCTACATTTCAGAGGAACTTCACCAAGAAATAAGATTTTAGAAACCTCAGGTCTATGACTTAATTCTTCAAGTTCAACATGATAATGTGCAGCGTTTGGCTCTTAATCTCAAACCCGGTCTCTTCATTCTGGGTACAACTCTGGAATAAGGAATTAATTTTTACTCTTACACTATGCACTTATCTCAACTCAGACAGAGTGTTGGAAGACTGAGTGAGTTTGTTTTCTGGTAGTATGGAAAAAAATTCTATATCCGTAGGGGTACAACAAGATCCAAGCAGAACAACCAAAAATCCAAATACAAAGAAGCCACTACCTAATAAATTCCTTTTTAAAAAGGTCCAAGCTTCAAGAAAATCTACGGATTTTGGTAGAGACTCGAAAACATTGGCCAGCTTCACAAGGAGAGGTGAATACACCGGCTACCCTCTAGTTCTTTTCTCCTTCTTCTAACTTCTCCCTCATTTCGATTGTGAATACAACATGATAGACCTTAAAAGGAAATACCTGACTCATTGAGGACGAGTTACTATAAAGGTGGTTTGCACGGTAGTCCGGCATTCTTGACAGGAAGAGCTAAAACCTTTCACACACGTGACTCGATTGTTCAATGTTCGTAGGGTATGCTTTGGGAAGAGGATTGATCTGAGATGACTTCTGAGCCGAAACTACAATAATGATGTGTAGAACTTGAAGGCTATTGATTTTAAAATTCTAAGTCTCACATAAGTTCTTCTAAACTTATAATCCAAAGGTCAAGTCTAGTTTTATTTTCACCTACAGCTCATGGTCTTAGTATGGAACCCTATCTCATTTCACCTCATGGCATTTCTTTTGATGGTCAGGGACGAACATGGTTTAGGTATTGGGGGATGATGAATCTCAGATTCATCACTCTAAAAGTCATTAATTAAGCTCTAATCCCTAAAAATCATGGGCATTTCTTCATTTATTCTGCATAATTAGCTTTCGTGCATGTTTTGATAAGAATTCCATTTTATGACTAATTTTCACACAAAATAAGAAGCCAAAAAGCCCAGTCAAATTGTCATGTACATAGCCTAACTTCCCAATTTTTTAACTAATTCATGCTAACTCCAATTGTCTCAAAACCATCTCCACTATGTACATATCACTAACAAGAATAAATGAAAAATACAAAAAAATAAACTAACCCAAATAACATGACCAAAAACCGAAACCCTAGTTTTAGGATTCCTGGACTAAAACCAAAATATCTTCCCCATCCAGTGTCGGATTTGATCCTACTCGCTTTTGAACTAATTTACATTCAATTACCTTCAAAACAAGACCAAGCTCAAGTGAATCAGAGCTCATATATGAAAATTGGGTTTTGGGCCTCTTTTGTACATTTTGTATTTTTGTGGTTTTTGTCCTAGTATTTTATGTACATAACAAACCAATTTTATTTTAATTCTTTTTCGTTTACATTCTTTGATGAATTTTTTATTAAAATGTGCAAAAATCCAAATTAAACCTATAATGAAATCAATGAAGCTAGCTGAGTCAGAGTCTTCACTAACTGTCTATACAAAAATCATCTTCTCGTGTTTTATTTTATTTCTTCATTTTATTCATAATAAAAATACAAAAAATATATTGAGGTGTAAATATTTGTATTTGATTTTATCAAATTTTTTTCGAATTTTTATCTGGTTTAAAAATGACAAAAAATCATAAAACCCAACAATCAAGGTATTCTATGTACATGGGATACCCCAAAAATATCACATTTGCAAATGATCGTTTTGGTTTTGGTGTCTTCATAAAGTTGTAGATCTCATAGAGACGAGAAACTTTTGTGAAGAAAATTTTTCAATACGAGATCTTTTGCTCTTATTTTACGTATTTATGAATGTATTTTATTTTTTCGAATTTTGTGGGGCTGGCACGTGGCAGCTCCTGGAGGCGCCACATGTCACACATTGTTGTGGAGTTTTATATTTCATTTTTATAGAAAAAAATAAAAGCCATGCACGTGCGCGACACGTGCCTCATGCGCATGTGCTCCTCGCCCTCCCTTCCTAACGCCATGTGGAAGAACCAGGGTTATCCAATCTCGGCCAATCGGGCGGACCCTGTACGATCGTCTTCCTCCCAACTTTCTTCTTTTGCACCGCCGTCCTGCAAAATTCCCGTCGCACCAGCCTCTCGTCGAATCCCTCATCGGATCGCCATCATCTCCATCCTATCAATCTCTCACCGACAGACCCTTGTCAAGCAACCTTCTATCACTGGCCTCCTCTCTCTCCTATTTAACACTACTGCCCCCTTCCGATGAACTGATCCACCGATTGTACCTCAGGAAGGCTTCGCGGCAGTGACAGTACCGTGAAGCATCTCCTACAACGAGATCCGACCATCACGGTCATTGTAGAGCCTTCTCCACGCCTGCCCTGCTCCAACACCGCCGTCGAGCCAATGCCATGCTTCCCAACATCGACCATCGTCAACTCTACTACCACCAGTGACTCCCTCCTCTCTCTCCGAGCTTCATCTCTGACATCGCCGCAATGCTCGCAACCAGTGTGAGGAAAGCTACTTGCGGTTGTGCTTCATCATCAACAACTAGGGGAGCATGCACCTCATTGGCGTCTTCGCTCCGCCTTGCCTTTCATCATCGACCATCACGCCTCCATCCATCTGCTATGTCTTCGAAAGCCGGAGCAGCCCTTCACCACCATGGCTCCATCGTTGCTCAATTGCCCCCTCCTACGCAATCGAATGCTTCACCGGAGCGCGGGGCTCTGCTGGGGGACAGTCATCAGAACATCAAAGCCCCGGCCCACCTCCATGCTGCCCCCTCCGCCTCGCCGCTGGGCGTGAGGCCCAAGACCGCCACGCAGGTGTAAGGCACATGCGTCGGGGGGTAGTCAACAACCCCAGGGTCACGTGTTACGCATGTAACCGTTGGGAACATTGCAAGAAATCCCCTGACCTTTATCTTATTTGTAAAGAAGTCCACCAGCAAGAGGTCATGTGCCCGCACTTGACTATCTGGCAATTTTGCATAATCCACCCCGATAGTTTTGGTTATTGCGTTTAAGTCCTTTCTTTACATTATCTTATTTTATATTAGTGCAGAAATACCCCTTTATTCCCTCGTTGTTTCGAGTCTCTACATTGCATTATTTTATTTATTAAAAATAATGTTTTGTTCTAAAACTAATTCTCTACATCTTGGCATTTGTTGGATATTTTTGTGATCAGTAGTTAATTAATAATAAATTTTTTGTGGAAAATTACATATTTTACCCATTCTATGATTGAAATTTCATAACTAATTAACTGTAGGCTCTGAAAATTGCCGGAAAATCACTAAGAGTAGATTTAGTTGTATGCTACATCATTTCCAAAAAGAATTGCACTTGCATGTATTATTTTACTTCTAAAAATTATTTTTCATATTTCAATATTTAATTTTGAATCGGTATTAAATCTTGTATTTTTGAGGTTTAGGATTTTTCTAAGATCATCACCTAATGATAGATCTTGGATAATTTTATCCCTTGAAAATATTTAGGTTCGATATTTATTAAAATTAATTATTGAAATTCACTTTATTTGCATTCAAAAATTCATAAAATATTTATCTTGCATCCGAAAATTCCAAAGAAATTACAGTGCATTAATTTCATCATAATTGTCATCTTGGCTAAGTTTCATATTTTCCAGACATCGTTTGATTGATATTCATTTTCTAATCCTTAAGATCGACCAAAATTGCATTTTGCATCCCTAACTTGCATTAAAAATTACAAAAAAAAGACCGCCTCGAAAATCCTGTACGAACTTTGAAGGAAAAATTTCTAGGTTGTTCCTTTGCCTCCTTGAGTTCGACCTTGGGACTTGCCCAAGTAAAATAAACATAAAACCGCATTGATTAAAATTGACTAAATTTTTTTTTATTTCTTGACCGATTTCGAATGTCAGCCTAATTTAATTCACGATAATTAAGCAGGGCATTCTACGACTCGTCAGTGGACGAAAGTCATAAATCATCCGATATAAAGAAATTGGCTAAATTGCCTAAGCATATGGAGGAATTGGCTGACAAGGTATCTAAGATTCAGATACCTACCCTAAATTCATCTCCTGCTCCCATACCCCAAATTCACTACATTCGAGGTCAAGGGGTAGGGCAACAATGCCATTGGGGTGGAGACCAAGTCTTGTCCCATCAAACTGAAGAAACCTCCACTCAAACTATTTACGAGGAACCTTCGCAAGTTATGGAAATAAACGCAGTTTGGTATAACCTGGAACATGTCAATCGTTCGGACCAAACTCTACTCCAAACACTCGTCCACCAGAAAACCGACCCACCTACCAGCCTCAACAGCAGCAGCGTCAGCAGCACCGCATGGGTTATCAAAACTCGTAACCATAACCACAATAGAATCAACGTCAAGGCTAGCAGGGCCAATTCAAACAATATCAGCAGCCTTAAGTCAAGCAGGGCCAGGGGCCTCCTCTTCTTATATCACTCTGGAACTCCAACGAGTGCTGAACGAACTTCATCACATGAGAGTTGACATAAATCGACTCTCTCGATGGAGAGATGAGGTGACCACACCCCAAATTGTGATTCCAGCTCAATTCCAAGTTAATCCAAATTGCCTCGGATACAATCAGGTATCAATCTCTGAATATTCCTTACCTGAATACGAGATATTGTCGAATCTTGATGCTTGTCATATTTCTCTTAGGAGCGGAAGGACCGTGACCATGCCTGATCGAGTGAAGGAACATGGTGACATAGCACCAGTGTCCACAAATTCACACAATCCTGGGGGAATTGAGGAAGAGACACACGAGGAGGAGAAAGAAGAAGGCCCACCCACACCACCCATGATACACTACACCTCTAAAGGTCATGCAGAGTCAGAATCTGAGTCTAACAAAGAAGCACCACCAAGACATCGACAACAATCAACCACCAATTTTCCTACTTTTAGATCACTTAGTCCGAGTCTTGTAAATAATTTAAATACCTCATTCAATAAAGTGATGTTTTTTATCACAACGTGTCCATCCCTTTCCCTCATTCTCTTACTGCCGAAAAGAAGAAAAACATTAAAAACCCAAAAAACTGATAACGAGATGGCATGCATCTATAGAGAAAATATTATTGTCACTCTGTTCCTAGACGGGATATAGAAAGAGACCTAGATTTTCGAAAATACCTTAAGGTGAGATGCACACCGACAAGGGCCAACAAAAAGAATCCTAGTCGAATAAAGAAACACATGCTCTTTCTTGCTACATCTTTTCTTATAAAAAATGAGCTGCCAAGGAAGAAAAGAGACATGGGTGCTCCCTTTGTCACTAGCCAGATCAATGAAATCAAGTTTGGCCGAACATTGTTAGACAATGGCTCATCCATCAATATAATGCCCACAACTCTATTTGAGCATCTAAATCTAGATCCTCTTAAGCAATCTGCACCTATACTTCAATTTGCACATACATGAACTAAGAGACCTAAGGGGGAGATTCGAAATGTTGTTATAAACATTGAGGGACAAAATTACCCAGTCGATTTCACGATACTTGACATGGATATCCCTAGACATTGGAAGGACTCCCAAATGATACTAGGGCGACCCTTTCTCAGGACTGCAGGAGCTATACTCGATTACACATCCAGGAGAATCTAGTTTGGAAAAGTTGAACTTAAAATGAAGAAAACTAGGTTTCAAAGACTTGACACTGAGCCAAGCATCGAGTATGAAAAATCAGAACCTGAGGCAGAAAATATGAAGCAATAGTTGGGCCCTGGAGAAAAACCCAATCACAATGATAGAATCACCTAATCTGGAGAGGACACAGTTGATAACTTAGTCTGCCAGCTCATCCATGCATCTACCTATACTCGTAGAGACTCAGTGGTCCGTCTTGAACTGTTAGTCCATTCTCTTTATGGACAATCCTAGAGTGAGGTACACAGATGGGACGCGGCGCTTGCCACACCACATTCCATCATTAGCGATCCGATCCCCGAAACAACCAAGATGGTGGCTGTTATTTCTATATTGCAAACATCCACATCACAACAAGAAGAACTAATGAGAAGGCTAGATTCGATTAAGGATACAAACTTTCTCGAGCTCAAACCGTTGCCCCCTACTCTTATGTATGCCTTCTTTGCAGGAAATAAGGGACAATTTCCAGTCATCATCAAGTCACATTTGACTGAAGAGCAGGAGATCTGCCTGCTTAATGTTTTTGAGAATAATTGCAAGGCTTTAGGCTGGAGATTGTCTGATCTTCTATGGATAAACCTAACCCTTTGCTCACACCATATTTACCTTAAGGATAATGCTAAACCCTCTCGTGAATGCCAACGTAGGTTGAATCCAAACTTGCGAGAAGTGGTTATGACTGAGATCGAAAAATGGTGTAAGGCTGGTTTCATATATCCCATCTCAGACTCCAAGTCGGTGTCACCTTTGCATGTCGTCCCGAAAAATTCGGGACTTCATATTATCATCAATGAGGAGGGAGAAGAGAACACGACACGAAAACCCACACCATGTCGTGTCTGTGTGGATTTAGGCGTCTGAATGCTGCAATGTAGAAGGACCATTTTCATTGCAGTTTATTGATCAAATCTTGGAGAGATTGACAGGGAGAGAATACTTATATTCCTTAGATGAGTACTCAGGCTACAATCAGATAGACATTACAACCGAGGACCAAGAAAAGACTACTTTTACATGTCCTTTCAGCACATACGCATTCAAGCACATGCCTTTTAAGCATTGTAATGCCCCCGGCACTTTTCAGCGATGCATGATTGTGGTTTTTGCTAAAATGGTTGGCGATTTCCTAGAGGTCTTCATGGATGACTTCTCGGTCTATGGTGATTAATTCGATGATTGTCTAACATACCTGGATCGAGTCCTCCAAAAATGTAGGGGAGTGAATCTGGATCTCTCTTGGGAGAAAAGCCATTTCATGGTAAGAAAGGGCATGGTATTGGGGCGTGCCATCTCCAAGAAGGGAATGGATGTTGACCCTGCCAAGGTGGATGTGATCAACAAACCCGAGCCACCTACCAATGTGAAACAAGTACGGTCTTTTCTGGGGCATGTCGGATTTTATAGGAGATGTATCAAGGATTTTTCAAAAATTACCAAACTGCTAACTGACCTCGTAGGAAAAGACACCGAGTTCCAAGTAGATCACAAGTGTCTTGAAGCCTTTGAACTACGAAAAAGGAGGATCATTGAGATTCTCGTCCTACAAGCCCCTGACTTGTCTCTTCCCTTCGAGATCATGACAGACGCATCCAATTTTGCAGTAGGGTTTGTGTTAGGATGAAGAAAAAATGGAATTCCGTATGCTATTCCCTATGTAAGCAAAGTTTTAGACCCTACTCAGAAAAATTACACTGTGACCGAAAAGGAAATGCTTGTTGTAGTCTTTGCCTCGGAAAAATTTTTATTTATACTTCTAGGATCGAACGTGATAGTTTACACGGATCATTCTGCCATTCGATACTTAATGTGTAAAAAGATGCAAAAGCATGACTCCTTAAATGGATACTATTGCTTAAGGAATTTGATTTGGAGATTAAAGACATACCTATGGTTAAGAATGTCATGCACATAAAAAAATCCTTGAATCTGAATCCATCCGTGAAACCATCCCATATGAGTCAATTTCTGTTATTGACTCGCTCCCATGGTGTGCTGACACGGTGAACTATGTCATCTCTAAGAATGTTCCTCAATGTTGGCCCAAGAATAAAATCGCCTGACTCATGTCAGAAGCCAGACACCACCACTGGAGGATCTGTCTAAAATTTTCTTTGAATGACCGGATTGCATATGGAGAAG
The DNA here is from genome assembly GCA_037367405.1 of Ottelia alismoides. NCBI lineage: Eukaryota > Viridiplantae > Streptophyta > Magnoliopsida > Alismatales > Hydrocharitaceae > Ottelia > Ottelia alismoides. The sequence continues at coordinate 772,997 of JAZKJV010007007.1, read as the reverse complement.
ACGTATTCCTGATGAGCCGAAAAACCAAGTGGCTAAGGGAGATAGGTATTAAGGGTCGTTGCGACCTCAACCTCTCGAGTCGGACTCAACAAGAAACTCAAGACCACCAAATAAAATAATTAACCAATGAAGTCGAATAGCGGTCTCGATATTTTATTTAACCTGGTATAGCGACCAGGTCGAACTCAAGGAGCACGTATTGGCTTAAAAAGCATTCGAAGTAGTCAGAAAATCAAATCAAAAGAAGAAACTATTTTTGGTGGATTTTATGGGCTTTTAAATTTTTTTGTGATTTTTAATTAGAGAGAAAATATAAATAAAAGCGAAAAAGTCACAATCAACTAATTATTAAACACTCAAAAACAAGTCAGAAACTTGCAATAAAAATATTTTTGGGTTTTATAATTTTTCAAGTGTTTTTGGTAATTTTCTCAGATTTTTATAATTTTTAATTGATTTTATAAAAATGAAGTAAGGTAGAAAATGAAAATCAATGTGCAGCCACATTTAAAAGGCTATTTAAAAATATAAAAATAGCTCTAAAAATCTGGAGACAATTTTATAAAAAAAATACAAATAAAATCCTAACTATAGAAGAAGAAATTGCATTTTTTTTATTTTTTAGAATTTTTAATGTTTTTATACGGTTTTTAGGGTTTTCCAATTTTTAGGGGTTTTATAAATCCAAATCAAGCAAAAATTGGATAGGCACAAAAACACAACAAAACAAGCACAAACTATTTTTTTTAGAATTTTCAGAGACATTTTAAAATTTTTAGTTGATTTTTAAATTGAAACAATAGCAAAAATGAATGTTTTTGAATTTTTGAAAATAGAAAATCAAAACAAAATTGTCCCAAAAAATCAATGAAATTTTTACACAGTGGCAGGGACCACGTATCCAAATTTCAAGAGATTTGAAGTTGATTTGATATTGTATTCAACCAATAGGAGAGGCACAACACACAAGGACCTAAATGCAAATAATAAAAACCTTTCAGCCAAATAATAACACGTCAAAGAAATGCAGGGCTGAAATTGCAAAAAGTCTAGAAAAACACGAGATAAGCACGTGATTTACATAAATAAGGGCATATCTGTCATTCCTATTTATAAAGATGTAATCAGTAACATCATTAAACTCTAGGATAAAACATGCAATTGTTCCACAAATCATGCGTCGATGCACGTGCTCCACATACAGAAGGACGAATTTGCAATTTAAAACAAACACAAGGTCCTATGTGCAATTTATCCAAATTAAAAACAACTTCTAAAAGTACTTACAGGACTACAACGAAACTGCAAAACTAAGGAGGTCCTAAGTGAAATTTACCCTCTTATTTTGATCCAACGGATGAAGGGGGGTACACGTAAGATCTGACGACTAGTAGAAGGCGATACCCCTTCGACGATCGACGTTCCAGATGAGATTCTCATATGGATCGAACGGCTAGGAACTCTCCACAGGTGGATGGCTGAGATCGACCTGGAAGAAGAACTCGATCGGACGGCTAGGAGGGTCCTAGATGAACACTTTGCTGGCGATGTTCGTCCGGCCACTATGCGCACTAGGGGACTCCTCCGAGGCTTTTGGGATGGGGAAAAGAACGTTGGTGATGGTCCGTAGCTGATGGAACGCTCCGATGAGGCCGGGAGCAGCTGGAGCGCTCCGGCAACAAGGTGGACCTGGAGCACCTGTGCTTCAAGGTTTGAGCCTCCAGGTGAGGCTCATTCTTCGTCAATCCTGCACAGAATGAACGTTGGGTTGAGGGCAAGGTGCCTCGACCCAGTTATGGGTGAAATGGGTGGTCAGGGGAGGCAGAGCGATGCTCTCCGGCGAGTGACGGCGGACGAGAGTCGATACCCAGTTTCGGGGAGAACCAGGGGGAGTGACTAGATGAAGAAGGTGGGTAGGAGTCTCGTGAAGGTGATAGGGTAGTCAGAAGTGGAAATGGATGATCGGAGCGCGGTGAAATGGGAGGTGAACGTCGGCGGTCGGAAAACTAAGAATGGAAAATTAGGGCAAACTAGAGGCTATCGAATCTACCTGATGGTCGCAGACGTCTGTGCAGGAGGCCAGCTTCCTCCTAGGGTCCTCACCTCAATGGAGCGATGTCTCCAGAGGCTCTGGCTCGCTAGTGGCAGAGCACGGCGAGGTTGGGTCGCCGGATCTGAGGCTAATGGCCTCAAGCCCTCGCTGCTACACTCTCCCACACTCGTTGTCACTTTAGGAGAAGAACAGAGGTCACATTGGTCGAAAGAAGATGGAGGTTCTAGGTCAGGTCTTATACGAGCAGGGGTCCGAGAAGATGGGAATTAGGCATGCTAATCGAGGCATGGATACCTAAAGAAGAGATCGGGCGTGAATCACGGGTCTGCCCTCGACAATCGGAGACCTGGGTTTGAGGAAATGGAAGGTGAACCGCGGCGAAATAAATTGGCTCAGCACGCATATTCGGTTGCAAAGTGGTCCAGGGGGAGAGTTGATCGGGGGTCAACAATCCCCCGTGGACCAATCAGAATTCAACATTCCAAAATTATTTATAAATTAAATTAAAAATAGCAAATGATTTTATTTCAAAATATTCACAACCATGAAAAATGCTTATTAATTTTAAATTATTTTTCATGATTTTTATTTATTTTTTTGAAAAATAAATTAGTGTATATACATAATATAATTATATATACAGGTATAAAATAACTATGTATTTTATATTTTTATTTTTATTAGTTTATTTTTGTATAATTATCCCAATTTTATAATTTATTTATTTACAATATAAAATCTAGGAGATAAAATAATTTTTATTTTATTTTTATTATTAATTTATAAGGGTAAAAGAAATAGATGATTTATTGATATATGCATGGTATGTACAGGGGTAGGAGAGAGAAATGATTTTTTTATTTTTTTTATTTTTCTCATTTTTATTTTATATTAGAAATATGTACAAATTAAGACAAACCCATTTTTATTTTTGTTTTTGGGAAAATAAATTATCTACAAGAGGGAGGAATATATACAAGGTGAATGGTCCTATCTCTCTCTACTTGTTTTATTTTGCAGTTAGGCCAATGCTTGGCCCTCCCTTGGGTTCGGGTCACTCAATATTTATTCTAAATATTTCCCTCCTTTTCTTTATTTCTTTATTCTTTTATTTTTAAAAACATGCTTAATTATTGGTATTTACACAAAGCATTCCTTTTGATAAACTATTATATTTACAAACATATACATGGTATTTTGCCAAGATATCTAGCTAAAATAAAAGAATAAAGAGTGATGAATGGGGATTCATCAATTCCTCAAGAGGAATACCAAAGAGTCCTCAATCTCTACCATAACTTGGAGGCAGGAGGACATCATGCTGGGAAGTGGACCGTTGAGAAGATACTACAATGTGGATTTTACTGGCTGACCTTGTTTAAAGATGCCTACAATTTTGTCAAGTCGTGCCTGGTCTATCAGAGAATGGGAGGGACCATTGTTTCCAAAGATGCCATGCCTAAGCAACCAGTGATCATTTGTGATGTATTCGATGCATGGGGCATTGACTTTATGGGCCCATTCCCTAATAGTCAAGGATTTGAATATATTTTTCTCACGATAGATTATTTATCTAGGTGGGTGTAGGTTATCCCTACTCGAGTAGTAGATAACAAAACTATTTGCAAGTTTTTGAAAGATCATGTTATTTCGAGGTTTGGAATCCCAAAGGTATTAATATATGATGGGGGTAGCCACTTTGTTAACTGAGAGATGTTGAAGTTGACTAAGGACAACGACATCGTGGTGTCAAACAGGGAGGTCAAAGGAATTTGACAGAAGCTCGTCTGCCCTGACAAGAAGAACTGGTCGCAACTCCTGGACCAGGTTCTATGGGCTTACCAGATGGCTTATAAGATCCCATTGGGCACCTTCTCGTTTTTAATGGTATATGGAAAGCCGTGTCATTTGCCAGCAGAACTCGTGCATAAAGCAGAATGGGCAATCAAAAAAATTAACTAGAACTATCACTAAGGAAAGAAGAACAAAGAGATGGATTTGAATGAACTATCCAAAATCTGATATCATGCTTACGAAAACACCACCATTTACAAGGACAAAGTAAAGAAATGGCATGACAAGAACATTAGAACAAAGACCTTTGTCCCAGGGCAGAAAGTATGGTTATTTAATGAAAAATCGAAAAATTTTCCAAGGTAAATTGAAATCAAAATGGACGGGACCCTTCATCGTAAGAGAGGTACATAATAACCGAAGTATTGAGATCTCCGAGACCGTAGATAGCAGGCAAACATCTACAGTCAACGATTAGCTTTTTAAACACTTTGTCGAATCCAATGAGCAGTTAGTGCAAGTAGAACATATCTCCTTCACTCGGGGCATGGCATTTGCCAAAAGACTCAAACTGCACGGATAAAACACCTCTTCGAATCCAATACTCTTATGTATATCCATCAACCCACTCTCGGTTCCCCAATACTTAGTATAAGGGGATCGATCTCATTGTGTATACATAACTAATATTCTTTCTGTTCACCCTCGACTACCTCATTTCATGCTTTTCTTCTATGCTTAGTCCCTCAAATGTCTAAGTATAGAGGGGCATGTCCGCTTCTATTACTCTTGACTCATCTATATTTAGTACGAGCTATCTCTACATTTCACTTTGTGCCATGCAGACATAGCACTTGCTAAGTATAGGAGGTGTGTTGTATATATTCTATCTACTTTATCCATAGCTCGTACTTTAATTGGTTTATATAACATCGGGTATTGGTACAACTAGTGTATATTATGTATATAATACTAAATGCTTTCTGTAAATAATACCTGTTTTTCAAAAAAACAAAAACAAAAAAAATCACCCAAGGTCTTGCATTTCATAAAGCATCCCATGCATTCCTTGGTTGGATTATTCCCGACACATTCACTATCACTCAAGGCTTGAGGATTTTAAGGACACTAGATTTTTGTGATCTTCGGAATCTGAATTAACCGACCTTAGCCATTATGGTTTTGAACTTAATAATCCACACTTCCCTAGTTTGAAAGATTTGAGCATTGTATTGCACTCTTCATCTCTACCTTCAAAAGAATATGAAGATCACTTCACTTTCACAAATGCATGATTGATGAGATGAGTTGTTCTATCACTTGAGGAACTAAGATTGGAGATTTAAGTATAAAGCCAATATAATGATGCTTGAGGATGGGATAAAGTTAATGAAGGCCTTAAGAAACTTGAGTGTCAACAAAACTATAGCCAGTATGTGAACAAGTTCATATGCTACTTCTTTGATATTTACCTATGTGCCAGGTTGTGATGAAACTTAATGATAATTATTGATCAGTGTGCGCCAACTTTTGGTAAAGTAGTGGAGCTAGCCAACAAAAGCAAAGAAATGTCAAACAAAAGCTCTATCATCCAAAGTCAAATTACAAATGAGCTTCCACCAATGGAGAGTGCTCCCAAACATTTTCAAAGTGACCACTTGGACCAAGCACTAATTAGGATCAAGGAGTCAGGCTGACACCAAAAAAAGGGCTATGCATCATAAATGCTACAAGTCTGGGTGTCGAAGGTATCTTAGATACTCAAAAGAGACATACCTCGATGTAATTCCAGAAAAACAGGTGCAGACAAATCCAACTCTCTTGACAGATGCATTGATCAACAATCTAAAAGTTTACATGTGTTGAGTAAAAAGGCACTTGAGAGGCCCCTTGTTCCAATGTGAGGGAGAGAAAAATAGACTCAAACCCATGCCCTCCATCATCTGGTCGTCCATCTACACCTTCAAGTCCGATGAACTAATGAGACGGTTGACTGAAGCAAGAATAGACTTATTCTGTAGTGTTGAGGGTTAGATCTAGAGGAGAGTTGCTTGGATTGGAACTTCGAGTGATGTCTCGACACGACTCTCATGAATGCAGTACACTAATGTCATATCCTTATATTATATGTACAAAAAGAGAGTATGATAATTAGAGAAGTTGGATTCCTTCTGACTAGAGCATGGTTTGAGCATCGAATATTTGGATAATTCAAATTAAGGGTCTTCGATGAACTGAGCTTTGAAAATTCACATGCACGGTCAGGATTTATCCCACTAAGTCTTTCATTGATGCTCAGGGACGAGAATGGTTTAAGTATAGAGGTATGAGGAATCTCGTATTCATCATGCTAAAATTGATTTATTAAGCTTTGTTCCTCACAAATCATTTTGATTTAATAATTAATAGAGCATCATTAGCATTCATACATGTGTAAATAATATTTGCATTCCATCATGCATAATTGGATTAAGTGTACATTGGCCTAAAAAGCAGCTAACTTCCCATATTTTTAGTTAATTCATTCTAACTCCAATTGACCCCAATCTACCTCCATTATGTATATATTACTAACAATAATAAATAAAAAATACAAAAAAATACAAAATAAGTGTCAAATGATCCCAAAGTCTAATTTCACATCTGACGGACTAAAACATGCATATCTCCCTCATACAGTGTTTGATTTTGGTCTATTCACTTTTAAAGTACTCCATTTTTAAATACCTTCAAAACAAGACCACTTTTGTAAAATTCGAAGCTCATTTGTGAAAAATGGATTTTGGGGCTCTTTTGCGTACTTTAACTTTTTGCTATTTTTGACGGAAGTATTTATGTACATAATTAAACATTTTAATTGTATTTCTTATTCATTCGTGTTCTTTGATGAATTTTTTAATAAGATACACAAAATTCCAAATTTCTTTCAAGATTGAAATATAAGAGACTGACTGAGTCCAAGTGTTCGTTGTGAGTTTGTACAAAAGTTGCGTGTTTCGTACTCCTATTTTATTTCCCTATTTTCTTATTTACTAAAAATATAAAAATAGATTAGTTTGTAAATAATTTTCTTATATTTTATCTTATTTTTTATAGATTTGTATCCTCTTTTAAAACCACCAAAAAATTACAAAACTCCAAAAAGTCGGTTTCCAATACATTTGGAGACCACCAAAAATACTACTTCACACAAATGACCTTCTTTGCTCCTAGATAGTTCATAAAAGTGGTAGATCTCGTCGAGGCAAACAACTTTTGTGAAGGAAATCTTTCGATCCGAGGTACCCTTCTATTTCGTTCCTATTTTTCTGTCTTTGAATTTTAATTTTTTGGGATGCCACGTGGTAGCTCCTGGGTGTGCCACGTGGCACCCCACTTTCTCTCTCCTGATGCCCTGAGTCACGTGCCATGCATGTGATCCTCTTCCTCTTCCCAAACAGCTGCCAACTCATCTCCACCATCGGGTCACGTGCCGCTCTTGCGACCATTAAGCCTCTGCCATGCACGACCTCCAGTCGCTACGCGTTGCCTTCTAGTCGCTCGCCTTCTCCTCTCTTAACGTGCGTTGACCCCCCCCCCCTATAAATACCACCCTCTCCAACCTTCCTGATCATCCGCCATATCTTTCTAGCCACATGTCAAGGATGGTGACAGCATTCCGACTAGTATAGAGCAAAGACGAGTGGAACGTGGAAGAGGCGTGATTCACGGGGTCCTCCTGACGCCTTGTTGCATTTGATCAGATGCTTCAGCTTCTCTGGGATATTTTGTCAACCCAGACCGAGGCGAAGAAAGTCGGAGCTCTATGAGCTCCAGCACACTCCAGATGACACTTACTGGGTATACAATAGTCGCACGGATCCACCTCCCTCAACAAGATTTCCCTTGCCTTACAACATCCCGAGAAAAATCCCCATCTCTGGAAGGTCGATCGTGGAGTATCTGCACCTAGCAACCTTAGCCGGAACTATATCATCGGAGACCTTCATGTTCAAGATCAAGAGGAGGAGATGATCGAGCCTCAAAGCGAAATACACAATTAGAACAAAAGGCTACAATGATCTAGAAGTTAACTGAAATACCCCGCCATTTGGAATAACTGTAGAATTCTGGGAGTTTGACAAATGACAGATAAGTGCTCCGGGATCTTTATATAGGACTAGTTACTTAGTTTTATTGCATCCTGGTCCCTAGCTTGATCATTGAAGAACTTACTGATTTTATGTCAAAAAAATGCAAACTTGGTACTATTCTAAAGCAAATTTCATATTTTGTGTATTGAGACATTGTGGATCTGATTTGAGGATATTGAATTTGAATCTTTGTTTTTGATTAAGACTATCGTTGTGGAGTCTATTTCTCTAACGTTTAGTTAAAGAATTTTTTTAGAAATAAAAGTTGTTACATGGAAGAATCGAGAAGATCTTAAGCACCATATCTTGGAGTGGTATGGATTCTAGTGCTTAGATAATCTGAGGAAATTTATATTGCATGAATTTGATTGGATATGTTTAGAGTCATGATTTAATTGATCAAATATTTTTAGAATCATTTTTGGCAGGGGCTTGATAGAGGAGGCTTGCATAAATTATTCTCTAGTTTTTTATGGCTTAAAAAGCATTTCTTCGGGGATTGAATCATAGGAAAATTAGATATAAGTTCATATTGGGAGTTATCATTGATCTTAATTATTGCAAGGATATTTATTGATAAGTCTTATAGCTTGCAACCTTGGTTTTATCTTGATAAATATTTCTCAAAATTATTCTTTTGATATGTGATTTCACTTCAAGGATACTGATTAGTATTTTATTGGATTGAAATTCATAATTCACAGATCCAGTGCTTCATTCTCTCTGTTTAGTTTTTGCATTTCATTTCATTGCATTTTATTTTTCGACACTGAAATTAATTAGCAATTTAGTTTAAAACCATGCAACTAAAAATCAATTTTCCCTGTGTTCGACTTTGGTAGACTTGCCAAAGTATAAATATTTCACGACACTCGAAGATTGTGGTTTTTCATCGACCGATTTTTTTTCTTATGTACTACAATTATCGATTATTAAAGAGGCGGATTTCACTTTCATCACATATATTAAGTAAAGGAAGTCTTTCTTGGGGTTTCCCTAGAATGGAATATATGTCCAAGTTGTATTATTACAAATGTGACAGTCCCAATACCCTCTTCTTTTTTCTTCTAAACACTCCAAAACTAAGATCCAAGAGGTATCCCTGAATCATATCTCAAGCTATGGAATAGCCAAATTAAGAAACACTTATTACCATTTTTTTATCATTCCAAATGATTAGGATATTATCTACATTTAACATGATGAAAAAAAATGGCACTCCCACTAAGCTTAACATGGTTCATCGAGATTCTATATAAAACCATAACGTTTATAATTTTATCAAATTTGATGTTCCAACTACTAGAAGATTATTAGAGTCCACAGATGGAGTTCTTTAGCTTGCACACCTTGCTTTCCTCATCCATAAAGCTCTGGGTTTACTTCATGTGAAAATCCTCAAAGAGGTAATCATAGAGGAATGTGATATTGACTTCCATCTTGAAGATGTCAATGTCAAGTTGTGTAACTATAGTTGGGAATATTTTGATGGGTTTAAGTATGGTTATTGAAGATAAAGTCTCACCGCAAGTGAGGCCTTCTCTTCGTGTGTATCTCATGGATACAAGTCGTGCTTTGAAGGTCTCTACCTTCTCATCAAGTTCCCTCTTTCTCTTGAAAATCCATTTACACCTTAACAGGTCTAACCCATATAGGTGAATCCTAGAGGGTCCTCATACAACACTTGTATATGAAGTCTACTTTAGACTTTATTGCTAACATCCATCTTTCCATGTCATGATCTTTAGAAGCTTCATCATATGAAGTCAGATCATTGTCAGATTTAACTGACACATGGAATCCATCCTCAAACTCATTTGAAGAGGTATGAGTGTTTCATCTTTAATTATCCTTTTAGTTTCCAATTTCAGGAGCCTCGTTATCTTCTAATGATTAAATGAGTTCCTTCATTTCATTTTGATTCTCAAGAGAGTCATCCTCTAATAATCATACCTTAGATATTAAATCTTTTAAGAATCTCAAGGTCATAAAATTGGTATCTAGTACCATCCTTTATTTTTCCTAATGAACCATTAGTCTCTGGTGCTAGATTCCAGCTTACTTGCATGACATGGTCATGGACCAAGCAACCCTAAATCCTCAAGTGTCCAATACTTGCCTAAGTTCCAAACCAGCTTATTAGGGGTTTGAGGTTCAGATATGCATTGAATCATATTAAGGATATATTGTAGTCTCTACTACATATATACCTATAAACTAAGAGGTAAATATGTTAATATTCGTTATTGATCAAATCATGTCACACATGACCCAATTGTATCTCCCTATAACTCTGTTGAATTTAGGTGTATTAGTAGAAGTGAGACAGGAATGATATTCCTTTCTCCATAAGGTATTCATTGTATTCATCTAATAGGTACTTGCTACCTAGGTTATATTAAATTCATTTCCATCTTCCTTCAAACTTTGGTTCTAAACCAAATCTTGAGATGTTTGAATATTTCAAAGTTTTTTAATGTGAAGGGAAGAAATCTCATATCAAATAATCTTTGAATGATATCACGTCATCCATGTTTATTATGATACAGATGGTCCACCTACATCAATATGTATGAGATCTTAAATACCTTGTCATCTAATATCGTTCCCAAAGAAGGGTCCATTGGACTTTCTCTACTTTGAATACAATATTCATAAGTATGTAAGATTTGAAATTTAAAGCATTCTGAAGTTTCATCTCTTACTAGTCTATTGATCACATCTATAGACATATGTCCAAGGTTTGATACCAAATCATTGTCAAGTGATCTTAGTCCTCCTATGGATCTTTTAAGGTTTAACTTTCAGTATTACAAATATTAATGAACCATTCATTAATTTTCCAATTTAGTAGAGTCATGTAGATGTTATATTACTATCTAAAATATATCCATTATAACTATTTATAATAGGTCTATTCCAGAATTCAAGTTTGTTTCCATCATATAGAAATAAACAATGAGTGTCCTAATATCTAGGTCATAGAGACATTCTATAAGACTAAGGGCTCTCCCATTGAAAATATGAAGTCTATTTGTCCAATAGAGATTGTTGCAACCATTGCATCAATATACATGGATGACTGTTAAACCTAAAGATCAAAATTCTAGTCTTCTAATACATATGCAACCAATAGCAAGTGTTATTAGAATAATGTTATATAATTATTAGACTTTGATTTTATCTAACAAGCAAGTCAATTCCAATGATGATATATAGATTATTATGATGCACTCTATCTAAGTCCTTCTCTAAGGAGCCTACATAGTCTAGATAGTCATACTATCAGCACATCAGCTTATTGCAGTATTGCCATTCACAGAAGTACAATCAACTCTTTTGATTATGCTTCTCACATGAGTCAGACCCATGCTTCCACTGCACTCTCTTCATCTGTAAACAACCAATGCTTAAGACAAAGTATCTCTTATTTTGAATTCAAAAGATTTCAATATAAGAGTATTTCAACATTTATACATGCTTGAGTCGATTCATACAATATGAATATTATAAATATTTATGAATGAGTTGAATAGACAGTAGAATGATGAACTCATCATATCTACATCCATATAAACTCTAAAAGACTTTGGTTCAGGTAGCTCAAACATTTTGAATGCATCATCTCTTACAGAGACACCAATATGCATAATGAAGTGAAACATGTCATTCTTGATTAAATGTTGAGAGCACATGTGCATGCCAAAACATCTTCTTGGATTTTATAAGGATTGGTTGACTATTACAATCATCATCGTTATGTCACTTCCAAAGCACACTCGATGAAAGATCAAGACTATAGAGACATATAAACCCTAGGTTGTTGTCTTATTGTCCATTTAATTGACATTCCTCATTATTACGAGGAAACTTGCACATTGCAATCACATACATTTTGTGTCCAAATACAAGTACAATATCTTTATCATGGATCCAATCCATGATATTTTACTGGTTGTTATTGAGTATAGTATTGAGTGGTTTTAATGATGCTTATCTGAAATAAGAAATTTGCATAAATATATATTTTACTTTGATTTAGGAATTTTATACAAAGGTTGCCTTGCCATGTCAATTTCGAAAGTTCATTCCTTTATTCACTTTCAAAGTAAGAGATATACTTACCATTATATCTCAACTAGATCTGGGATCTCCTTCTTACCTTTATTACATCACAATAATATGAGAACATTCAACTTGCATAAAAAGAAGTGGGATCACATTCACCTTGTAAGTCCAACTTGCATTCCTATTTCGGTCTTCAACACTCAGGTCCACCACCCCTAAGGTGATGTAGAACCATCATTAATTGAACCAATTGTCCACAGGATTATAACTCGCTATGCAGAATCCAAATACTGCCCCAATAAAATGAGGATCTAGTATTAGGGTCACTACATATATGGCCTTACTATTTCGAGAAGCAAAGAGCCTGGTCCAAATGGCTGGTATGTAGGAGCTGTCACTTTAGACAGACATCTCCTACATACAATTTCTGGCGACAGAACCCTTAACCTTAATGAGAGACTATAGATGTCACTTATGTGATCATCCATATCATGTTCAAATTTTATTTAATTATTATGAATCACATTCACATAATTACTTCCTCCAAGGGAAATAACAACTATATTCATAATAGAGAGCTTTATTTTTAATTGGATCTAATTAATGTTGTCATATTAAATCAATCATCAATCCAATCAATCAACTAACAAACTTGATTGTTACTTAAAGGATGGTATTAGCTCAAAAAAATGTAGTATTAGAATTTTAATAATTAGAAAAATATATCATGATCCCTTTAAATATTATCTCTTACTTACCCACTATCATGGCTAGTACCGACGAGAGTGGTATAAACCGCTCACAGAGCAACCTGCTATCCCAACGCTCCCTGACTAGACACCATATCCGCCGCAGGTAAGGAAAATGCAAATTAATCACTTTGTACTTGAGATGATAATTGATCTTTCAACTTAAGTTATACCATATAATAATAATCAAAATATCTTTGATTAATATTATAAGGATATTTATTAAACAAATCCCTAACCCTTTTCAGGCATCAATGTTTGTCGCAAGGTTCATGTAATCAATTGTGATCTAGATCATATCTAATCAAGTTTTGGTTATGGTCAACGTCATTCAAGAAAAAATTAACATGTTTAAATATTTCAAAAATATTCATAAATAATTATCTCAGGAAATCAACCATTGATTTCCATTAATTTAATTGAATGGCAATCACAAGTTTTATGATCAAGTATGTAATTTCTTGTAGTGACCCTTATTAAATTAGCAAATCTCTCAATTTAAATCCAAATCAATCGAAATATGTTTCCATAGTTTGCTAATTTAATTTACAACAGAACCCAAGAGATATTCACGCATTTCTAGGCATTTTTAAATAGTAATTGACTCTTTAATTACGTTAAGATTCACCATCCCATACCTAGTGGATACATGTTCATTAAAATGATCATAACTTGAGCCATTGGATTCCAAATCTTAGAAACTCAATCCCACAGTTTCCTTATTTATTTAGAATAATTATCCAAGTGATAATCACATGTTTAAAAACTTTTAAATAGGGCAAAGAAATGCACTAATCAGGGTTGAGTGGATGAAACGCGATGAAACATCACACAACCAAACAATGCTCAAGTCATCTTAGGTCTATGGATCATATCCAAAACCTCCAATCTATGGCTCTGATGTCATTTAAAGGATATGGGAAAGTCCTTAAGTGCATCATGGAAGCGTGAGGATCGCATCTTATGAGACCGAGAGCGATTAGTCGTATTTGTTGCTCGAGGCAGTAGAATTTTTAAAATTTAATCTGATGAAACCACATGATCCAAGAATTCTTCTCGAATAATTTCATCTAAACCGCAAACAAGTATTAGGTTTACCTCTTAAAATGTGTTTGCAATCGAGTCTCTAAAGGAAGAGACCTCTTGTCTCAAGTCTGATTCGACAGAGGAGATGCTTCGAGCACGAAGATGAGTCGCGTGCTTCTCGCAATCCTAGTCGATGATCCAAGCAATGGATCTCTTGATCTTGTCTCACAATATCCAATTCCTTCTTCACCAAAGAGATGCATCAAAGAAGACATAGATCCAAGAGTTGTCGAAGTGACAACATAACGGTGATGCGACGACGAAGGAGACGTTCTCTCTATGAGAGGAGTGGATGACCACTCAAGGAGAAGGAGAAGGCTTGGTGTAAGAATGAGAGAGAAAGAGTTGTCATAGTTGTAACTCGAAGAGAAAGGCGAACCTTTCCTTATATAGGGTTTTGGGAGTCCACGGATCTCAATCCATGGACAACACAAAATCAATGGATGAGATTGATTTGTATTTCTTTCAATGAACATGATATTGTTGTAAAAACAAAACAGTAAATGATTTAACCTAAATTAGTATATAGATAAATTAATATAATTAATTCAAAATAAAATTAATTAATTAATCCTTGTAATAATGAGAGGATTGACCTTATCCCCTAATGGGGGGACGACCACCCTATAATTGGTCTATCTCCTCAATATCTCATGGGATCTCATTATCGCATGAGATATTATTATCTCATGATATCTCCCAGATTTATAACAACACTTATTGTAAATTATTTCACAAAAATAATCTATAACTATCTTGTAAATATTGCAATCATGCCTTTGGAAAAATGTTAATCACATTCACACCTCAAAATAAAATGAAAAGTATATTTTCTGTTAATTATCTAATGTTAATCCAATTCACATCAATAAAAAATCAACAAATATAAATTACAATAGGCTCTCTCTAATATATTATAAATAACATTTATAATATATATGCTTAATATGGTTTGTGCTATCCACATTATTTATATCCATGATAATTAAATCATATTAAATAATCTTGGATATTCATTCTCATTTGCCAAAATAACATGAATCACATTCACATTATTTACATCTTTGATAGGTAAATCACATTAAATTATCTTATATGACTCTTCTTATAATATGAATCAAATTCAAACCATTCATGATAATTAAATCATATTTAATTATCAATTTTTCAATGCTCAGGTATCTATATCAACATAGAAATTATCCTTGAACTCTTTCAAGGATAATGACTTTCTCCACGGATACATGGAGATAAGCATAGGGCGATTGTATTGTTCCATGGGTAGAGACTAGGATATTGAGATCAAATCTCAAATCCATATCTTGCATACATCTCATAGATGCTTGATTAAATTAGAGTTGTAAATCTAATCTTCTTATTGCATCTGAATCACATTCAGATCATTGTCCAACATTTGGACCAAGATCAGATTACTTATCTACTGAGAGAAGTTGCTAAAATCTAGAATGTTCCATCACTCCCTCGCAAAGGAAGTGTAATGGTTAACAATCGTTTATGTTCACATCACCCTCTAGTATTCCTAATACATGTACATCCTGCATACTATAAGACTAGAATAAACCCAAAATTTTAGATTTATTTAGACTGTCTTCTTCTGGATTTTATCATTAGGTTACTCATTTAACTATTGGTAACTGGTATCGATCATATACTTTCCAAAAGCATATATCATACCCACTGTTGATCATATGCTTTCTAATCATATATATTAAACCAACAAATTTAGTCAAGCTTTTAAAGCGAGATAACCGTTCATGGAATTTGATTCCTCCCAATATCTCATGAGTGAGCTCATGTCTTCCAGTTTAGTAATGAATATGTATGATCCCTTTGAGAGATTGCACTACTCATATTCCCTTACATGCATACCAGCGCATCGGTGTATAGACCTTGGTTAGATCATCAATTTATTGGTCTTCCAAATGTACATACGAGACTAATAGTAACAGATCTATCTCTGGTCAGAGGATACGTGCTTATATCATGATAGCATATGACAAAGGTCTTTGGTTATATCCATCTCATTAAGTCAACTTATTGACCCAACTTATCTAACACCTCTGAATCTTTATTCTTATGTAGAGGACCTACATCAAGAGGTCGATTAGATATCAGCCTTTAGAGAAAGGATTGAAGGATATTGAGTATCCTTAAGCGCATCACGGAAGCGTGTTGATCGCATCGTATGCAATCGGGGCAACTACTCGCACTAGTCGCTAGATGCAGCGGAAATTAAATTTTTTTTTTAAAACTAAAGATGAAACCACATGATCACGAGAACACTTCTCGGATCGTTTCATCTAACCACAAGTATAAGGAATACCTCTTGAAGCGTGGTTGTGATCGTGAGATCCCAAAGTAGAGATCCTCCTGTCTCAAGTCCGACCCACGAAGAACGCACTTGCGGGCACGATGATGAGTCGCGTCCTTCCCGCAATCCTTGACGAAGATCCAAGCGTCGAAGGCGAAGCAAGATGCTCTCCTCTTCAATATGCAAAGTGGACGGCCACTTGGATATTAAGAGAGAGACCACACGAGAATTAGAGAGAGAGAGAGAGTAGTAGTCTTCTACAACTCTAGATGATGTACTTTGGAAGGCTACCCTAGCCCTCCTTTTATATTAGTTTAGGATCCAATGGATCTCAATCCATGGGACACATGGATCCAACGGCCAGGCTTGGTCCATGTAAAATCAATGGCTATGATTGTTGTTGGTTAAAACCAATTAATTTAAATTAAAATATGTTGCAACATTATCAACATAATTTAATTTAACAAATTAAGAGATAATGTGACAACAAAAAGGGAGTCAACCAACCACCCTAAATTATAGGGGGTTATTTTGTCTCCTTTTTATTTATCTTATTATTTCTTAATTAAATTGCAATAACTATTATTGCAATAATATCCACCAAATTAATTCCAAATTAATTTGTGAATATTTCAATCATGCCATCGAAGATATGTGAATCACATTCACATCCCAAACTAATTTGTAAATTACATTTCCAATTAATTAATTAATGTGAATTCAATCCACACTATTAATTAACAAATGCTATTTACATAAATTTTCTCTCTTCAATATATATGTATTATAAATCATATTTATAATACACATATATCATGGATAGTATTATCCAAATTCTCTAATCCATGATAATTAAATCCCATTTAATTATCTTGGATAATCATTCTCACAATATGAATCATATTCATATTAAGCTTGATAATTAAATCTCATTTAATCATCAAGTTCTTCTTGCTTGGATATGGAATTCATCAAATGAATTACTCTTGAACTCCTTCAAGAATAATGTGTTTTCTCCGAAGATACTTGGAGATAAGGACAGGGCGATTGTATTGTTCCACGTATAGTGAATTGGATGTTGAGATCTCATCTCAAATCCAGATCTTACGGACCTCCCACAGATGCTTGATTAAATCAAGACCGCAAATCTAATCTTCTCATTGTATCTGAATCTCATTCAGACCAATGTCCAACACTTGGACTAAGATCAGATTGCTTCTCTACTGAAAGGAGTCACTAAAATCCAGACCTGTTTCATCACTCCCTCGGAATGGAAGCGTCATGGATATACAATCGTTTATGATCACATCACCCTCAGGTATTCCCAATACCTGTACATCCTGCATACTGGAAGACCCATGGTCAACCCGAAGATCAAGATCAATTTTACACTGTCTTCTTCAGGGTTTGATCACTAAGTTTCTCATTTGATCATTGGGATTTGGTATCGATCATATACTTTCCAAAAGCATATATCATACCTAGGTCTTGATCATATACTTTCCAAAAGTATATATCAAACCTACAAATTCAGTTAAGCTTCCAAAGCAAGACGACCGTGCACGGAATTTGATTCTTCCCAATATCTCATGAGTGAGCTCATGTCTTCCGGTTCAGTAGTGAACCTGTATGATCCCTTTGAGAGATCGCATTACTCATATGCCCTTATATGCACACCAGCTCGCCGGTGTATAGACCTTGCTTAGGTCATCAACCTATTGGTCTGCCAAATGTACATACTCAGACATATAGCAATACATCTGTCTCCGGTCAGAGGATGCGTGCCTATGCTGTGACAGCATTCAACATAGGACTTTGGTTATCTCGATCTCGTTAAGTCAACCCATTGACCTAACTAATCTGACACCTCCGAATCTCTATTCCTATGCAGAGGACCAGCATCAAGAGGTCGGTCAGATATCAGCCTATGTGAGAAAGGATTGCCATCTCCTACTCAGGCTGGAGATCACATCTTAACAATCATTTGACGGTGCTTGATGAGTCCTCAATCTAACCCTTTAGATATTCATCCAAGCACCAGCCTCGATGATTCAATAATTGAATCAACAGCTGTATGATCATTAAGATAGCCATGGTACATAACCCTAATTGTACAGAGGGACCTATTATGCAAATTATTTATTCTTCATTTCAGATCAGGGAATGATATTCGCAATAACATTTATTGCATAATGGCTCGCCGTGGGCTCACATGTCCAACATGATATTCGCAATAACATTTATTGCATAATGGCTCGCCGTGGGCTCACATGTCCAACAAGGATTACCATCTCCTTCTCAAGATGGAGATCATCTCTTAATAATCATTTGACAATGTTTGATGAGTCATCAATCTAACTCTTGTGATATTCATCCAAGCACCAGCCTCTATGATTCAATAATTGAATCAACATCTATATGATCATTAAGATGGACTTGGTACATAATCCTAACTGTACTAAGGCACCTACTATGCAAACTAATTATTCTTCATTTCAGATCAAGGATTGATATTCGCAATAACATTTATTGCATAATGGCTCTCCATGGGCCCGCATGTCCAACAAGTGTGGCTTCTCCTTCGACCATCTCCTTGAATATCTGCCAGACTATGTCCTCATCTTTGATAAATTGAAAGCCTTCATATAGTGTCATGTAGAAGTTCACTGTTCTCGGTAAGGTACCCGAAAAAGTGTTATACCAAGCTGGTCTTCGTGATATCATGGTGGGGGAAATTCACATTAAATCATTGAAGCTCTCCTAGGTCTCATGAATAGACTCTTGGGGTCCATGGGAAATGCTAGCTATCTTGTAATGCATGAGATTGAAATAATAATGAATCCTTATTTTTTCATATTTATTCTTTCATTCTCAAGTCCCTACCTAAATCCATGTATATATCATTATTGTGAGAAAATAAACACTCTACAAGATACACAGAATACTGTATAAGATGTTGTGTAAATATTGTATTTAATACCCAAAATAAAAGTATAAAGGAAATAAAAAAAGAATGAAGTGTCAAAGACATTGAGTGACCCTGGACCCCAAGACCCAATCATCATGATGACTTGGTCGACAAGGTATAAAGTAGGGGGAGATAGGACAAAATAACTATACAGAAAATACATAGAAAATAAAACCCTAATGTATTTTTGCCCAATAATTACATTTTTAAGACCCATTCTATTTTATTATTTTTATACCTCAAATAATAAAACCACCAACTTGAATATTGTACATCAAAACACAAAGAAATATACAAATTTTATTTTACGTAAAAATAATGCATAGTGTGCACGGGGCAAACAAAATAAAAAGTCGCGGAGAAGAAAATGCAGGCATGTGTCTTATCCATACAAATTCGAAATTGAACAAACTCACCTTATTGTTAATAAAATTAAATAAGTTATTTAATGTAGGATGTTTAATTCAATTTGGAGTTAAGACGCAAAAGTTAGATTTTGATCCCTCATTGTGCAGTATACATGTATATTATATTCAAAATACTTATTCTTTATACTTTAAAATTCTTATATTTTTATAAATTTTTAAATATTATTTAAAACTCATATACATAATTAATATAAAATAAAACCATTAAAAATAAAATATATAAAGTATTCCTATGTTTAGATGAAATATGCCAATATATACCCATGAGATATACGTACATGATTAATTAAGCACGCAAATAAATTCAAAAAAATGTAATAAAAATACATAAATGTGTATTTAAATAAATTAAAAATATATAAAATATATGTATATAATAATATGCAAAATACAAAATAAAATAAATAAATATAATACATGTATATTTACCTATATTTATACATGTAAATTTTAACTTATAATAAGTATCCTTGTAAAACTAAATAAAAATAGGCATTAAATAGTATATAAAATTAGAAACCTTTTTCACCTTTTAGAAAAAAATAATTAGTTCATTTGTTATTTCCTATTCATTTTGCAATGTATTTTTGGCCTGGATTTATCTGCTCGGTCCACATGAACCAACCATATTGCAGTGACTATTAACCTTGGTCTACTATCCTGCCCTACCCAACCACCCATGTCATACCTCGTTCCTCTCCCTTTTTCACCCATTTTCCATGCAAACCACCAAGCCTCTTTCTCCTTGAGCCCTCCACTTCTATGATCTTTGCACATCCAGCACCTCCACCCATCATCGAATCTTCACATACCTCCATGCCATCGCACACACATCGCCTCGAACTCCACAAACCATTTTCCTATAAAACTTCGCCCATCTTCATCATTTTGGGTTTGATCCCTCCTTGTCCATTCTTAGTCCTTTAGACCATTTGAATGCCTTCGCCAAATAATTTGCTAATAAATTAGGTTAATTTGTGAATTCCCTTTTGAACTAGAGCTCGAGCTCCAAGACAAATACTTCCTTCTCCGATCGTATTCCCTCCCAACTACCATCCCATTCTGATCCCCTGCATTTTCTTCACATTTCCCCTCACTTATTTAACCCAAATCCATCATGAATCAAGGAATTGATCTCCTCCTTTTAGACCCTTGCCAGAGCTCTTCGCATTTATATCCCCTCTTGCTTCAAACTTCAATCAAATAGTCAAGGAGAGAGACCTCAAGCAGTATAGTTTTTAGGTGCATGATAGGAGCCAAGGGAAAACCTAGAGCCTCGGATCAAAGAAAAAGACCAGCTCTAGGCAACCTAAATGTCATCCTCCTCTAGGTCTATATCGAGTCCATTTGGGCCTCATTGGAGTAGTCGTGCACATGCGAAAGGCCACGAAGAATCCATTATCATCATCAGAGCTAGGAACCACTGATGGAGGACAGAGAACGAAGCAATCAAAGCAAGCACAGGTTATGTTATTTAGTTGTTCTTTATACCTCTCCACGACTACTCGATCAAGAACATGACTAAGATCTACTCTGCACCATCCAATTATTTCGAAGGGGTACGTGACCAGATCTGACGGATGAGATATGTGGTGCACAAGGAACGTTCTTATCAAAAGGTGTTAAATGGGGTAAATTACAACCCCCCCCCTTTGTACTTTATTTATTTATGAAATAATATTGTAATTTTTTTATTACATGTAAAGGTTTTTGGAAAAGTTGCAACAATCCAATGTAACTTTTGAATATTGCAAGTAAGTCCATTACTTGCTCAGCTTATGTGGCCCCCGCATGCATTAGGCAAATTTGTTGTATATCCCTTAGAGATTGGTTATTGTTGTTCAATTGAAAAGTTCGAGGTATTTTGCATGTTATACCTCATTTATTTATATCGCAAATATACCCCGCCATCTTGTGTTATTTTTTCTTTTCCATTTTCTATAAATATTTCTCGCACTCCAGAAATTATGAAAAAATAGATGGAGATGTCTGATTACATGTTCACTCACACCATATAATTTTTTAGCATTTCCTATGCATTTTATACTTATTAGAAATCAAAAATAGCACATTTACTCCTAATTTGACTAAAAAATACAAAAGATCCCAAAACCTATTTTAAAAAATTCCAAAAAATTACCTAATGTTTGTTACTATATTTTATCACTATAGGCCAAAAATAACAAATAAATATCAAAAGAAAACCAAAAAATTATTTTGAGAAATAAAATATTTTCAAAAATCCCCAAAATATAGTTTCTATCCTACATTTATATATATATATACACTATTTACAACATATAAAAAATTATTGACTCCACATGTTGCTTTGCAATTCTTGATTATTATTGATCACGGGTTAATTTTTTAATTTACCGTCAATCGAGTGGGGTCACTTCAAGGACTTTGTAACTCACCTTGTGAGTGCACACGGCCACCTCTGACTTAACAATATTTCAAATGGTACAATTGTAGGGGAGCAATGGAGTGTAGCATTAATTGTCATCTTTTTGCACGTGCATTATTACCTCTTGTTTCTCTTTTATTATTGATAATTATTATCTATGTTTCTCATTTTTCTTTGTTGACTTTCTTGCGAGGGACCACATGGTGATGACTACTTCATAGGAGGTAGATGCACTTGAGCTGTGAGGAGATTGGACCTTTCCCTTGTTGGGCCAATATGAGAGAGTTGGAGAGAGACATAGAGATAAGGAGAAGGGAAGACACAAAGCTTATTATTTTATTTTATGAGAGAGTTTTTTATTTTTATTTTTTTAAATTAATTTTTAATAATTTAGAAACTTTGGAAACATCGAATTCATGAGTTCCATTGCCCGGGTGTCTGTTTACCTTGGGGCCTCGTCATGATTTTTCATGTTTTATCACTTTTATTTTATTTTGTTTCACATCTTTTGAGTTTTCCATCTTAATTTTCTTTGTTTGTTCTGATTGAGACAATGGACATTATGGTTGCTTGACTCCGTAACTAGATCCACAACCTAATGAGAAGTTGTACCTATAGTGATATATGCTTAGACTTAATCAAATTTATTGTTAATTACTTGGATTTGGAACCATGTGTCATAAGAGATTTGATACAGTGCTAGTTGAACCTGATGTGCCATCCACCGAAGAGTCTCCAAGACCGTACATTTAGGTTCCACTTTTTAGTAGTTAGCATCTGGTTCTTCACGTATAATAGCAACTCAGGTTTAGGGCGATTTCACTCTTATGCATATCGTTCATGTAGTTAGATATTTAAATTAATGTCTTGCATCCCGCATGGAGAGAGATGAGAAGCACTCTAAGTCCTCTTACTTTGCATGCATCATTTGATATGAGGGGTGATATTCCCACCCTAGTATCTACTCGCATCATTATTTTCAATCTCCCTCTATTTTTGCACACTTGAGATAAAGAAGAAAATAAAAAAAAATTTAGGTGTTTTGCATTGAAAAATAATAAAAAAATGAAAATATAAACTAAAACAAAGGGATTGCTAATAACTTTTTGACCTTAATCAAAATTCTTAATGGACATCATTGTTTTGGATTCATAAAGCCCTCGTTGCTTTCAGGTAAAGTTCAGGCAGACTGAAGCACGACGCCTGAGGATTAGATCCCAAATCTTGATCTATGGTAGCCTTGATAATCACCTGGGACGGTAAAGTAGGGGTGCTTGTATCGTACACATGTGAGTGAATGGCCTTGTCGATGATGGTGTTACCTCCTTGTGCAGAGCATCCGATTTGGTCTGAAGTATTGAGCATAGTTCGTGCCCTCATGGTGGTGTTTGTCTCATCGCCCTACGTTCGAGTACCTCACATGTGAGGAAAGTATTGGTTTCACCTATTGGCTTCCTTTCTCTATTTCTTTTGCTTAGTAGTCTCCCAAGCATGAGATCAAGGACCTCTAAGTGCACATATCATTGTTTATAAAGGTGGAACACGTGCATGGTACTTTCGTGGTAGCACACTCTCCTATAAGGTTAGCCCTCTAAGAACTTGTGAAAAGATTTTGCCGCAAAATAAAAATAGAACTGAAAAGATAAAAATATCTGAACTTATATGGCTTTACTTTAGTTGAGTTGATGAATCCAAAACTTATTTGGTGCTTGTTTGATTTAGATTAAGATCAAGGATTAGTCCACGCATTTATGCCATATTTCATATCCTCTATTTGTCCACATTTGACCCCCGCTCACTTTAAGCCTTTTGCTATTTTACGCACCTTGTATTTCTCATTCATCATTGTATCCCTCATCCATTCAAGACCTTCCTCTTGACCCTCGAGATGACGACTAATGGATGGCTTAGTCAGGAACCCACCAACACCCATATATATTCCATGTAGATGACATCTCCAATAATTAATGGCGATTCCCGAGAACCCAGTTCGGACTTTACAAACCAATCTCTAGATTCCCTTCCTTCTTCAATAATTCAGGATCATTCTTGCCCCGAACTCTGCCCATTTTGGATTGACATCGATTTCACTCCTTACACATCCCCATCCTTAATGAAGTTATCAGTTGAGCTTAACACAAGACAATTATCTACATTTGGTGCTTCTATCCAGATTTATTGGGCCTTATTCCATGTATAGATCAAGAGGTCTATTTGGAGCATAAGATACTTTTAGATTCTGATTTAGACATGGCTCCCACAGTAATAGGGAAGGGACAACACTCCCCACAACATCCCCCACAGCTAGATCAGAGTCATTATCTAGATCTGAATGCAGTGAATGTCCAGCTTCTTGCCTCCATTCAGGTAATTTAGTACTAGCACACATACCAGGTATTGGCCCAAGTCACCTTCTAAGACATGCTCAATGATCTGAGGAGAAGGTGAGACAACCCAGTAGGATGAGGTTATGAAGAATTGAGAGATGGATCCCATGGAGGTCCGGCAGATAAGCCGAAAGGAGAGAGGCCCAAGCCTACTCTCAAGAAGACTTACAATCCTGGCTCTGGCCAAATGACCGAGTAGATTCAAATCCCATTAGTCCATGCACACTTTGAATCGAAACCCCGGCTCTTAGCTCTTCTTCCCACATTCCACGAGAACACAAATGAAGAACACAAATGAGAACAACTATGGAATATTGCACTACTCAAACATTTTGTTAGGCACGGTAAAGATGATAGCTTTTGCATTCAACCTTCAAAATAAGGCTTTCTACTTGATCAATCATCTGAGAATGGTCGTCACAACTTAGGAGGATCTCAAGTTAGGTTTTCTGCATAAATTCTACCCTCTTGATCGGCTCAATCAGATGTGAGACAGAATTACCAATTTCTTCTAAGCCATGCATGAATCCATCCTCGAAGATTGGGAGCGTTTCACGGATTTATAGGAGAAGTATCCCCACCATGATAATTCTTGTACTGGGGACTCACTCTAGAGATCCAAAGGCTCACATCTAGAGATCTAGAGGCTCATAGATGCGACTTGTGGTGGGTCACATTTCAACAAGGTTGAGTACATCATATGGTAAATCTTTGAGGAAATGGTTGAAGGAGCGGCAGCATTGTCATCGTCTTGTGCATATTAGCGTTGACCCCAGATTCATCAGAAGCCAGTTTAAAAGGTGGTATCTCATGATAAAGACAGGGATGAGATATACAACCTGAGCATAATTGGAAGCCACCTATCTGAAGTGGACATCATTGAAAACAATCACAAGTCCTTGAAAAATTATATATCATTGAACAAAGAACACATAACCTGGATAAATTGGATCGGAACACCAAGCATCTAGAGTTGCTAATGAGCACAATCAGTTCCTACCTGTTGGTTTCTGCATCAGCCCTTACTCCAGATGAGATGAAGGGGCCATCACTGCCTCAAACTCCTGACTAGAATCCATGGTAGCCAACGGTCCAACACATGTACTACGTGCATGCCCCCAAGCTGACATCACATCAACAACCGCAACAGCAGTTGGTTGTCTTCCAGCTTGAGATCCAGATTCTCTTGGATCCCAGTTTTTCACCTTTGCCTTTTATTCACGTGGTCCAATGATGCACAAGTAGACCATCTAGGAGGACATCAACAGTGCCAGTCTTCAAGCAACCATCCATTCCCTCGACGTCAAGGAGGGAGATTTGTCTAGAACCAATAGCCTCAACACCAACAGTCTCCACCATAAAACAACAATTGGAGACAAGATTAGTACCAGAAACCATATGATTAAGAGGATTCTTGGAGGTCTTGTCAATACACAAGGCGGATCAACAATCGTTGAAGCGACCTCACACGAAACCCTGATTGAACCAACAATTAACCCAAAATATGTATAAATTAATGAAAAGAAAAATGTGTGCATTTAAAATTTATGATAACTCTACAATGAATGTGTATAGGTGTAAGTATATATAGTAACTAACACACAGAGCAAACTAGATAGCTCGAGCAAATAAATGCAGAAAAATGTGTGGTGTTCTTGTCTTCGTTTTTGCGTGAATTAAATTTATATTTTTAATTTTTCATTGTTAAATATTTTTTATTTTAATTTTATAATTTTATTTTCTTTTTTTTCATATTTTTAATTTCTTTTTCTTTTGAAATTGATAATATATAATACATAAGGTTAAACATAGAAGAGAAAGTAATATATTTATAAAATTAACTAAAAATAAATAATACAAAATAAAAATTTTGTGTTTTATTCATTTTTTACTAATTTTTTAAGGGATTTTTATTAATTTTTATGGATTTAAAAAGGGATTAAATAAATAGGTAAATTTTATTTAGAAATTAAAAATAGCAAATATGATCCAAAATTTTCCAAATTAATTATAATAGATAGATAATCATATAAAGAAAATTATTAATTAGAAAAATAATTTAAGATTTTAAGATTTTTTATATTTTTATAATAAATTTTGTAGATTTTTATTTTTATGGGTTTTCTTTTCTCTTTTTAGGGATTTTAGGTTATGGAGTTGTAAAATAAATTGATAAATGATGAATCCATGATTCTCATTCTTTATACTCTTATTCTAGCTATTTATATTAGCAAAGCAGCATGTAAATATCTGTTAATACAATAACTTAGCATTTTGCATGCATTTGTTATTATTGCATAATTAGCATATTTTTGCGCAAAAATAAAAGAATAGAGGAAAATAAAAAGGAAGGAGGTTTTTAAAATAAATAAAGAGTGACCTGAACCCCAAGAGAAGGTGAAGCTTTGACCTTATCACAAGATGAAATAAGTAGAGAGAGATAGGGTC
The DNA here is from genome assembly GCA_037367405.1 of Ottelia alismoides. NCBI lineage: Eukaryota > Viridiplantae > Streptophyta > Magnoliopsida > Alismatales > Hydrocharitaceae > Ottelia > Ottelia alismoides. The sequence goes on along the minus strand of JAZKJV010007007.1, from coordinate 746,144 downwards.
TACTTGATGATGTACATATTACCTACATGTGTAAATAACGATTTTGACAAAATAAAATCAAATTCACCTCCTTGTACATATTTCTAGTAATAATATAGAAATAAAATAAAAATAAAAATAAAAGTAAAAATAAACCCTTCATTTATTGTACAATACACATGTACATATATCATACCCTCAATTTATCATGTATCATCAAAGAATTCACTAAAATAAAATAAAAAATATTTTGTACTCTTAAAGATATGGTTAACATATAAAATTGGAGTATATTTGAAATATAACAAAATAACAAAATTGTACACAATACAAAGGTATAGTATACTTGTATATATAATACTATATATTGTATATAAACTATTTTTTCCATTAAAATAAAAAAATTACAGAAAAATCTTTGAAAATTATTATTTTTATAAACTTTTTAATGTAAATTCATTTATTATTTTTAGTTCATCTTTTTTTCTAACAATTTTTGTCTTGTAGAGGCTTTTGTCCGCATCCTAGACCGGCTCTGATTGGGCTCATGTGGATTCGTTGACTTCAGTCAACTGGTCCCTACCAGCCCTCTTTCGCCCAAGTCTGGTTTTGCACCGACTTTGTCCATTACTTATGACCCGATCTGATGACCATTCCACATGATCTTTTGCTCTGATTCGAGAGCACAGATCCCTAATCCATGCCCGACACCAATCCTTGGGATCCACGATTCAGTTCGCGAACCACACTCCCATCTTCAAAAACTTGCATGTCTATATAGCATGCACCTTACCCTCCCTTTTTCACCATCTTCGGCTGCTCCACCACCTCATGCACACCCGTTCCTCCTTTTCCAGAGTGACAACATGAGAGAGCGAGGGCACCTTTTGGAGCATGAGCACCCCCAGGTCCAGCGAGGATTTTCTGAGCCTCTGACAAGATCATTCATTGAGGCCATAACCCCTGTGGACCATCGTCGGCACCCCAAGCGACTCTGACCATCCTTAGGTACTCCCTTTCCCATTCATTTTCCATTTGATCAATCTTTCCTCTGTCGAACAGAGCATCTTCGACCACATATCTATTCCATATCTCAGCCTCTCTCCGACCTTCACACACCTCACACTGACCTCATTTCACTTCTACGCCTGCTCCACAACCCTTACATCGACTCCAATCGACAGATTAGGGTCTCCTAGTAGTTCGATTTCCCTATTCCACACAAGACTTGTCCCGTCCACTATCCCCTGTGGTTTTTGATACCTTTGATGCTCTAAACCTAGATGGAGCATCCTCTCCAAGCATACACCTTCTCTTGCATGGTTTGGCGCATCAACTAGCCTCATCTGAAGGTCTCAAACACACGCGAGAAGCTCCAAGACACCCACGATGCCCCAGGACCTTCTCCTTGGTTCTGAGCCCTTTTGAGCTCACACGTAGATGAAGAACACCTTCGCCGACGATTTCCTCATCTCAGTATCTCCTGACGATGCCGGACCCATGCTCCATCGCTGATTGAAACTCGTCGGAGATGAGTTCATCTCTATTCATCCAGATAGCCTCACAGTCGTTCAATCAGGCGTCTCTCCCTGTTCCATAGGCTATTCGTCCACAATATTATTTTGCCCTTAGTTTTTGTTTTACTTATAAGTAGGTCCCTACAATATGTGTATCTCTTATTTAATTAAATAAATACTAAATTAAATCCAAAAATTCTATAAGAATTATTGTTTGCTTCTGCTAACACATAATATTTACTATAATTTTTGGGATTAATTTCACGTAGTAGATTATTGTCTAAAAAAACAAAAACCCTAAAAAAGTTCACTGTCACTTAAATAAATAAAAATTCTAAAAAACCCTTAAAAAATTCTACAAAATTTTGTATGTCTATTTTTGTGTGTATGTTTACAGTAGTAGTTTTGTTTAAAATACCATCATAAAAACCCTAAAAATCATAAAAGCCTCAAAAAATTGAAAAAATCATAAAAAAATTGTAGAAAAATAAAAAACAATTTTAGTTCTTGTTGATAGCCCTTTTCATCTAGCTTTTCATAAAATTGGTCCCCACGACATTAGGGTGTTTTAGTCGTTTTTAACTTACAATATTGTCATGGTTGTGCACTTTTTGTAATTTGAACTTTCGTTTGAATTTTAAAAAATCATGATAACATAAAAAACTCCCCTAAAATTGCCAAAAAATACATTAATATTTCAAAACCCCAAAAATATTTTTGTCTTTAGTTTTTGAGCATTTTTAGCCTTGAATAAAAATTCAAAAAGCTTGTAGTTCTCTTTATTGTCTTATTTGCCTATTTTGTCCTTTAATTAAAAATCATAAAAATTTGCACAATTAAAACCAATAAAAATATGCTTTTTAATTTCTGAATTCCAACTACTTTGTAGGATTTCTCGTGCTTCTTGTGTTCGACCCAAATTGCTATATCATGTTAAAATAAATAGCGGAGACCGCTTACAATTTTGAGTGCTTTGTTTGATTTATTATTTGATTGTGTGGTTCTCTCTTTTTCTTGTTGATTGTGCCTTGTGTTCGGAGTTGCAACGAGCCGTGATTATTTTATTTCCTAACCTGAGTTGTAAGGCACATCATCAGAATGGAGTCGTTGTCGGGGAGAACATCTTAGTATTCGCTTTTTCATATTTTTGTATATTTTTATCTCTATTTGTTATAACTACTTTCTGACCTATTTCTATTTCACTTTTTGTTTGAGGAACTGCCTAAGGATAATTTAGACGAGATCCACACCAGAGGAGGAGCAAGAGATGAGCAGAGATTAGATATATTATATAGAGTAGAGTAGAGTGGAGTAGAGTAGTCAGTTTATTTTTCAGCAGAACATTTTTTATTGTGATAATTTAGACCTTGGACTCTCTTGGACACTTGACCTTATCAGGGTATATTTCGCCGAGCACCAGTGTGCTCAGGTGACCTCATAGAGTTGTTTGCAGTTTTGTTTTTATTATATTCTTTCTATTTGATTCTCGAAGTTTTTGGCCCTTAGACTTAGGATTTTTGATTGATTATGACGTAATAATTTAAGTCCCAATCCCTAATTGATTGTTTGTTCCTATAGAGCGTAAGTGGAACTTATTATTAATCAACAAGAAAAAGTAAGTTTAATTGGATCTGATACCACGTGCCATGAGGAACCACATACAGCGCTAGCAGGACACGTTGTGACGGGCACCGAGTGGTTCCAAGATCGGACTCCGAACTCAATTCAATTAGCTAGATATCGTTCTTCGTGATAATTAGAAATTGCACGTCTAAGGCTGATTTCTTCATGCATCATAGAGTTAGTTTTATTTATGTCTTTTATTTTATGCACGGATCACCCTTCATGTAGAGTTATGGCAACAGGTACGCATCTCTATCTTTGAATTCATCTTAGTGTTTAATCGCACATCGGCTTTTTCAACTTCCTCCCCCTATTTTCTAGACTCAAATAACTAAAGGAAATCGAAAAATTCGTTAGGCATTGTTTGTCTTTCAAAAATATCTAAAAGTGAAAGCAATAAAATTTTGGACTGCTAATGCAAACTTGACCCTAAAACCCACCTCATATAAAAATATTTGTTTTGGGGAGTGTCACCCCCTTATTGGGTTGGTTTGCTTGAGCGAGAAAGTAACCCGCACACTAGGCTAGAGCCATACCTGAACTTCCATTAGACTGCTGGTCTTGGGGTTAGTCGTTCTCTAGTGAGGATCTCTTCGGGTGGCCGCTAAACGGTCCGCAACATCCTTAGCAGATTGAATTGATCAGATAGTCGGTAAGCGGTCCTCAATCGATACATGCTGGGAAAGATCTAACTTTGGGATTGGGCTAGTATCCTAGAAGCATCGAGTTCCTAACTGCTCGCTTAATCGATTTCTAGATTGATTGACCTAAACTATAATGGACAAGATTAACGATTAAACCTTTACGGTCATCGGCTCTCATGTTGAGTAGGTGAATTGGGGGTTTGACTTCTTATCTTGCTTGTTTTCCGGATATCATCCGCACTCCCCCTCATCATGATGATGGGACAGAGGTCCCTTAGCCTGCCTTTGCTAGCAGTGCTCTCAAGCACTCTGCCTCATTCATCTAGGAAGGTTTCAGGGAGCTTAGACCTGTTCTCCAAACATGAGTTTGATTCTGTCATGTTCCCCCTCGACCACCCTTCTTCTAGTCTTGAGGTGCCCAACAGAGACCAGCACAACTATTTGTACATTTGATGGCACCTGAGTTGGGGTCTTTTGCCTTTGTAGAGTCCAATGAGATAGCCAGTAGTGAGGCATGCACCGATGAGAAGCCCCAGGGTTCTACATATGTTATTTATCAGGGAACCATAAACAACACACTCCTTGCCTCCCTGGAGATGATGCGAGAAAGATTAGAGACTAGGGAGCGTTCACGGCAGAGGTACGTTGGGAGTTAGTATAGGTGCGAGCTGATAGTGGAGCCGTAATGACCAACCGGTGGAGACATACCCACAGCTGGAAGAGGAGCAGACGGACGACCAGAGGATCCGCATGAGCCAGCAAGACCTGCCAGGATCATGAGCAGTTGCACAAACCTTGTGCCACCATTACCCACTATACGATCCAACTTCCGGAGATTCTGGGCAACTTCAAGCTTGGCCACCAAACGATTCAGCTCCTGCCCAAGTTCCATGGGCTAGCCACCGAGGAGCTGCATCTACACCTGCAAGAACTCGAGATGATCTGTAGCACTGTCCATAATAGATTCATGGACGAGGACATCATCAATTTGATGGCATGTCCCTTATCCCTGGTCGACAAAGTAGCTTACTGGCTGAAGCATTTGGGGACAAGGGAAGCCCCTTCCACTAGCTGTGTCTATCAGAGGATAACACGGTTAATGCAGGTCCATCTACTTCATCAGCAGCAGCACAAGAAAAGTCTTCGGCAGCTGACATGGAGTCATTATTGAGAAGTTGGACCGCATTGAGATTATTGAGAAGAAGTAGTGACACGGATAGACCAGTTGGCATAGACTCACAGTGACCTGAAGACATAGATCATGTGTCTCCAGGAGGCACAAACAGCTTCTTAGCCCAGTCTCAGGTCACGGGGTGATCCTAGCAGCAGCTCTTCCCAACACTCTACCCAATACTACCAAGTCCACCATATTCAAACAGAGATGATCCAGCCGTTGCCGCAGTACTACTCTCAGCTACCGTCGTCTCAAGACACTCAGATGGTGGTATATCAGTCAGATTAGCCCTTGACAGTTCTTTCCCCTTCCCCATACGAGTAGGAGATGTTGATGGAAGTTAACGCGATTTGGTATGATCGGCAGCAGCCTGGGATCCATCGTGATCATCCTAGATTCAGGTGGTCTACCGGAGGCACCTCCCAGCAGTAGCCTCCAGCTTAGGGTGGACAGAGCAACTAGCAGCAATAGCAGCAACCCCAGTACTCCCAGCCACAACAGTATTACCAGTCCTATCCTCGTCCCTACTATCAAGGACAGTAGTGGAGGCAACAACAACAACCTCAGCAATTAACTCAGCCTCTCCCTCGCCAGTTACAGCATCAGCCTCATTTCTAGTGAGGCAACCCATCCTATCAAGCATGCCTTCTCTCATACCAGCAGACATCCTTTAGGAGGGAGATGGACGAGTTCTAATAGGAGATGAGGGACATAATAAAGGGTGAGGCTGCCATACCTGCTAAGATCATTAGGAGTAGAAATATGTAGGAATTGTGAGTAGGTACAGTACACAGAGACCACCACTCCTAATGATGCATTGTGTGATATTTCTTCCTACATATTTGATGTTGATTTTGTGGCACTTAGAAGTAGTAGGATACCAGCCAGTAGCACCTCGTCTGAGCGACAACCACACAAGGACTCAGGAGTGCTAGACGAGGAGGATAGAGGTGTTGATGCTTCTAATGATGATGATGACGATGGTGCTGATGCCACCAAGGACGATGTTCCAGTCGAGGTATTGAGGTCGTCGTTTCTCCAGGTGCAGTGGGTGGTACTGATGCCACCATTCTTCCTGATGCTGATCCAGATAGCGGTGTTGATGCCACAAAGACCGATGTTGTGATGGTACTGATGCCATCATTTCTATTCCAACAGTATTTCCCCCTGCTATTGTACCTCAAGACAATATTAAAAAGACCAAAAAAGTTAATAAAAGAAAGTTTTCTTCATCTTCTTTAAGCTCATATGTGTTGCATGATCACCATTGTATGGACTACATTCCTTCATAGTTGCAGGAACCTATTCCTAGCCCATTATATGAGGAGGGCCCAGCTATCCCTTTCCCTCAGGCACTCTGCTTGGCGAAGGGGAATAAAACAAAAAATCCAAAAAAAAGGCAACAGATATAGTTCAACCAACAGAGGATGGACAGATTCCATATCCAGCTGACTCTATAGGAGGCACTTTAGCACATCCCTCTCTTCCAGAAGAACTTGAGAGAGAAGACTACCATATGCGGGAAGAGAAGGAACCACAATGCAGAGATTCATGTGCTTACTCATGCCACTTGCTTCGCAATTCAGAACCATTTTTCCTGCTAAGAGGACAGATCCAGGAGCTCCCTATGCAGATGGAACATTCATGAGCAGCGCTTCGATCACACTCTATTAGACAATAGCTCTTCCATCAACCTCCTTCAGGTAGCCTTACTCGACCGATTAGAATTTATCTCTCTTCGAAAGAGCAGGACGGTCCTTCAGTTTACTGATATATGTCAAGAGGCCGAAGGGGTTGTTGAAGGATGTGGTCGTCATAATTTAGGGCTTGAAATTCTTTGTGGACTTTGGACATGGAAATCCTTGAGTCTGTGACAGATACCCCCATCATACTATGATCGCCATTCTTGGCCATAACCAAGGTAGTGTCTGACCATGATAGTGGGAAGGTGTACTTCCGTGTAGAGGGAGAGAGTATACAAATAGAGACGATCCACATGAGACCAGAGTGCCAGATTTAGCTTGCTCATAGCGGTTCAGTGATGTCGAGCAGATGAAAGAGGCAGAGCGAGAAGTCCACCAGGAGTGCAACTTTGTGATCACTGATGATGAAGCCACTTGGTCTGACCCTATTTCACGAGCTCTTCTCTCACCTTCAGATATTGCATATTCACAGCTTCATGTAAATGAGAGCTCGGATAGCACACTCCTAGGTGACGACACATTCGAGGTGGACGACCACATTTAGGATAGAGAAGCAGAATATATTTGTTGTGATTTTGATTCAGATCCCTTGGATTCAGACATAGACTGGGATGATTTTGATGGTTATTTGCCTTGTCTGATTCCTACAAAGCTGACAGCTATGGTGAAGACTGAGCCAGAACCGATTAAAGACCCACCAGCAGGGCTGTCTTTGCCAAATTTCCATGATCAGCGAGAGTTCTCATATTCAGATCTGGTTGCCTTTGTGTAGACATTCCAGAAGCCAGATTTGCCAGCTCCCAGTTGCCCAGAGTTGAAGCCCTTACCTTACTCGCTAAAATATAGATTCTTTACGGGTGAGCCAGAAACGTACCTAGTCATTATCTCGGCAGATTTGACTAGAGAGAAAGAATCTCGTTTGATGGAGGTTCTTGGAAGAAACTACATGGCAATAGAATGGAGAGTAGCTGATCTCCAGGGGATATGTCCGGCCCTATGCTCCTACCACATCTATCTCGAAGAGGACGCTACGCCATCACATGAGTACTAGCGACGGTTGAACCTGAATTGTCGAGAAGTGGTCATGAAAGAAATATCAAAATGGTGGAGTGCCGATTTTACATACCCCATCTCTGAATCCAAGTGGGTTAATCAATTACATGTGGTGCCCAAGAAGATGGGCATCACTACAGTTGTGTGAGAGTCTGGCGAGGAGATCGCTACACGAGTACCCACTTCATGGAGGGTCTGTGTGGACTACAGAAAATTGAATCAGGCAACCAAGAAGGATCATTTTTTGTTGCCTTTTATTGATCATATTATTAAAATGATAAACAGGAAGAGTCACTACTACTTTCTTGATGGGTACTCTGGTTATAATAAGGTGGCCATATCATCTCCAACTGGGCATGGAGGTTGATCTGACCAAGGTGGATATCATCAGGAAACTCAATCCACCATCCAATTTGTGGGAGTTGCAGTTTTTTCTGGGTCATGTCGGTTTCTACAGATTTTTCATTTAGAATTTCAGAAGGATTTCCCGACAGCTTACTGCTCTGCTGACGAAACACCAAGTTTAGTCTAGATAATAAGTGCCTTACATATTTAGAGACTCTCAAGAATCTAGTTATCGAGGCTCATGTCATTAGCCGTCTGATTAGTCTCCCCCATTCAAGATCATAATGGATGCCTTTGATTTTGCCATAAGAGATGTGCTAGGACAGAGGAGGTATGGGTTATCATATACCATTCACTACGCTAGCCGTACTTTGTATGCCGCCCAATGAAACTCCACCGTCATGGAGAAAGAGATTCTAGTCGTAGTCTTTGCCTTAGATAAGTTCAGATCTTATATTCTTGGATCCAAAGTGACTATCTACATCGATCATACCACCATCAGGTACCTCATGAAGGATGTCAAGGCTATATTGACCAGATGGATCCTTCTTGTCCAAGAGTTTGATATTGAGAGTAAGGATAAGCTTGGAGTCAGGAATGTGGTAGTGGAACATCTCTCCCAATTGAAAAATCTTGAGGAATCTGAGCATATTGAGCCTATTACTGAGACCTTCCAAGATGAGGTGATCCTTACTATCGTGTTTCTCCCATGGTACGATGACATTGTGAACTATCTTTCATGGGTCCATTTCCTAAAAAAAGGATTTGAGTACATTTTGTGGGCTGTAGATTATGTGAGTCATTGGGTTGAGGCCATTCGTGCCTGAACAGCAAATACTTAGATTGTTTGCCGATTTTTTAGGAAGAATATCATTTCCCTGTTCGGGTGCCTAGAGTTTTGATATCTTTCGAGGGGTCTCAATTTATGAATGACAAGGTAAAGGACCTTGCTAACAAGTTCAACTTAGACCATAGAGTTGCCACTCCATATCACCCTTAGACCAGTGTTCATGTTGAAGTATCAAACATGGAGATCAAGAAGTTATTGCAAAAGGTAGTCCGCCCAGAATGAAAGGATTGGTCACAACTTTTGGACTCGGTCTTGTGGGCATATCAGACTTCCTTCAAGACCCCGTTGGGTATGCCTCCTTCTCATCTCGTTTATGGTAAGCCATGCCATTTACTTGTGGAGATTAAGCATAAGTCACTATGGACTGTTACTGAGATATTATTGCATCCAAAGAGTATAGGAGATCAGAGGAAGGCAAAGTTGGCAGCCCTATAGGAGCTTAGTGATACAACCTTTTCAAGTAGACTACAATATAAGGAGCGAGTGAAGATATGGCATGATTCTCATATCATCCATTAGCAGTTTGAGCCAAACCAGAGAGTAAGGTTATTCGATGCCAGTTTGAGATTATTTCCAGGGAAGTTCCAGAGCAAATGAAAGGGACTATCGAAAAGGTGCATGACAATGGCAGCATTGATATATCTAGGAAGTCATCTGAGTCCACCTTTCGAGTTAACGGTCAGCTCGGAAGCCATATCTAGATCATGATCTGTTGATCCTTGACGTTGCCCCTATTCATTTTGCATGAGATGTGGTTTTTGACTCACATAATTTGCATCTCATTCGTAATTATCACTTCCTCCCGTAGCTGTATAGATCCAGATGTCCATATCGCTCATTCTTTAGTCTAACACCCCATCCTCATTTTTTTATTATGTTATACTTAGGTTGTACTTTACCCTAAGTATAGGGGATATCAGATTTTGATGGTTCTATTGATTCCTTTTACCTCTTTTTTGCTTCATATACTTGGGGATATTCTACCCTGAGTATAGGGGATGTACACCCTGTACATTCTAACCCTTGGATTTCCCCTTGTGTACAGTCTTCTATACTTTGGATTACTTGATACTAAGTATAGGGGGATCACTGACATATATTCATTATATTTTTTTATTCATCATTGTAATAAAGCCTTTCATCACTTCCCAACACTAAGCACGAGATCGTCTTCTTCATCGCTCTTTGATCACTCTGACAACATCATTTGAGCTAAGTATAGGGGGTGTCGTATATATTACATATATACTTTAGCCATAACATGTACTTTGTGTGAGTATGTTAATAAATAAAATGACTAAAAACCGCAACCTAAAAATCACAAAAATTTTAAAACTTTTCTTGCACAAAAAATTCTTTCTTGCACATACATGTTTGTGAATAGCTATTTATAAAAATTATTTTTGTACAAATGTTTGTAAAAATGTTCTGATCGTAAAAAATCGTAAATATTTTTGTATAAAAATTATGTATATAGTAGAAATATTTTAGAAAAATGTTTGAAAAAACAAAAGTTTGCAAAAATCTGTGTGTAAATGTTTGTAAATAGTTTGCAAAAATTATTCTTCCATGTATTCAAACATTTTCAAAAATTTTGCTTGTTTTCAAAAATTTTGCATAAAAATATTTTTGTACATACTTGTATATTCTTATGAATCATAGTCGACAATTAAACTAGTCTGGAATTAAATTGGAAAATTGAGCTTGGTTAAGACCTCAATCCACTTAATTCTCAAAGGAACCTTATAGGATTTAGGGTTAAGACTTTTTTGTTCCATTAGTGACTTAATTATTTAAGTCCACTAGGCTATGTTGACATGCTATCTTGATGAGCCAAAGTAGAACACTTCACAATGCACGCATGACTCTTACAGACACGGGCTTTACTTGGACCAGCACCTTACACATAGCTCCACACGGATGAGGTGGTGAGGAGAAAGAATCCTTTCGCTTGGGATAGCATACGGGGGTAGTACTTTTAGGTGGAACTTCTCGTCTTCCTTTAGGGAGGGATGTGCACGTCAACTTGGTCTAGCGGTGCTGAGGTCTAAAAACAGGAGTTGTGGGTTGCAATAATGCTTCAAAATAGGGATAGTCTACTGGCTCAAGAAGAAGTCTTTATGTATATGTTTCACCATGTAGATATGTTGTACATATGCATATAAACAAATGTGCAAAATCAAGAAAAACTTCAAAAAAGTGGACACGCCTAATTGAAAATAAAATGCGTGTCGGAGTGTATATAGCCAAATAAAGAAAAGCTTATGTATTACACCTTCTCATCTCATGAAGTTTGCAGCGGGAGACTTAGCTACACTGGCTGGACTCCCAGGGATATGTGGCTACATTGTTCTTGGTCCATTCTCTTCTTTCCCCCTCTTCTTGAGCCAGTTGCACTTGAACTTAGAAGGGAATAACTCGCTCATCAAGGAAAGAGCTACTAGACATAGGAACTAGAGTTACCTTGTTGAGGGGGGTTGTTTCATTGTCATTTCTGAGGTAGGAATCTACATATCACTTACACAGTACATGGAAAGATGCACAGTAATTAGAGTTTACATATGTAGACTTGTTCTGACATGGATTATTGAGGAGTCTTAACCATAGAATGGTGGAACTTAGAGGTTGTTCAGTCTTAAACCTATATCCCAATAAGGTTCCAACAAACTAATAATCCAAAGGTCTAACTGAGCTCCAAACTCCAATTTAACAAAGATAAATTTAATAACAACATCGATTCTCCTTCTTTTTCTTTTCTTTCTCTTTTCACTTATTTTTTGAATAAGTGTTTGCTAAGGTACTGACGAATCCGAAAATGTCGGGTTTAAAAAGTTGTTTTTATCGTGAAGTGCGTAAAAATTATGTGTCGTGCGTTGTAGGCAGCAATCAGAATTGGTCAAGAAAATAACCACAAATAATACGTTCAATTTTTAATCGTCTGGTTTATGTTTATTTTACTTGGGCAAGTCCCAAGGTCGATCACAAGGAGGCAAAGGAACAACCTAGAGAAATGTCTATCAAAGTTCGTGTTCGATTTTCGAGGCGGTCTTTTTTTTGGAATTTTCAATGCAATAAAGGGTACAAAATGCAAATTCGGCCTATTTTAGGGACTAAAATGTGAATTAAGTTCAAACGATGTCCGAAAAATACGAAACTTGGCCACAATGTAAAATACGATGAAATGGGTGCACTGTAAATTTTTTTTGGAATTTTTGGATGTAATATGAATTTTTTTATGAATTTTCAAATGCAAACAGAATGAATTTCAATATTTAATTATAATAAATACTAAACCTACTTATTTTCAAGAAATAAAATTATCTAAGATCTATCACAATGTGACGGATCTTAGAAAAATCCTAAACCTCAAAAATGTGGGGTTTAATGCCTATTAAAAATTAAATACTAAAATATGCAAAATGATTTTTATAGGACAAATTATGCATGCAAATGTAAATCTTTTTTTGGCACAATGTTAAGAATAATTAACTCTTCAATATGTGATTTTTCGGAGATTTCAAGAGCAATGGTTAATCAACTATGAATTTCAGAGCAAGAAATGGGTAAAATATGCAAATTTCCACAAAACAATTATTTATTAATTAACCATCAATCAGAAAAATACCCACAACATGTCAAAGTGTAGAGAATCAAATAACAAACATCGTGCTATTTTTGGATTAATAAAATAATGTAAAGAGAAGGTCCAAAATCACAGGGTAACACAGGGGTACAGATGCAATATAAATGAATAAATGAAAATGCAAAGGGGGCTTGTTTGTAATTACCAATACTTATAGGGGGAGGATCTGTAAAATTCCCAGACGGTCAGGTGCTAGGCACGTGACCTCTGGAGGCGGGGGTAGTTGCGTGAATAGGGGATCCTCGGGGGTGTCCTTGTAAATGACCCAGGTGATCACGTGCGTAGCACGTGACCTCTGGAGGGTGTTGCTGACGTTACCCCTACCCACGTGCCTCGCACGTGAGGCAGGGGCCTCGGGGTTGGCACCCGGCGATGAAGCGGTGGTGGAGCGGAAGTGCGCCAGCGTGGTGAGGTTGGCGATGATGGAGGAGCACCTGGCGCGAGGCGGAGGCGAGCAGGTGGTTCTGTTGCAGGTGGCGCTGCGGTGGCCCGAGTTGGCGAAGCGGAGGTGGGCCATTGCTGTGGAGAGGTCGATGGAGATGGCCGTGGTCATCGATGGAGTAGCGGCGGTGCAGCCGAGGTGTAGAACGTAGGTGGTGGCGCGTGTCGAAGAAGACGGTTGATCGAGGTCGGAGAAGATATCGTAGTGGTGGCGCGTGATGGTGGGGCCGACACACGGTCGACGGACGTCGAGGTAGCGGCAGAGTTGTGGTCAGCGTAGTGGGGTGGAGTCGCGGAGGCGTAGATAAATAGAGCGAGAGAGAAAGAGAGAGAGAGAGAGAGAGAGAGAGACTACCTGATCGGAGATAGGGCTCGACGGCGTTGGGAGTGGCCGAGCGAGCAGCTGCTCGGGGCGGAGCTACGACGAGGGGTTGGAGCCCTCGGATCACGCCGGCGAGGTGGTTGTCACTACCGGTGGGGGCTCTGCGATTGATCGGTGGATGTCGGTCTCTGGAGGGCGGTGTGGTTCTTATAGGGTTTGGGTCTCGCCGGAGATGGAAGGAAATCGGGGTGATTGATTTGGGGGAGATCGGATCGCGGGGCATGATTTGGCGGCGCGAGATTTTGGAGATCGTGATGGCTGCGCGAGATACGCGGAAGAGGAGCGCGGCGATCGGAGAGGATTTGATCGGCGAGATTCGCGGGGGAAGGGGCGACGCTCGATTGGGAAGGGGACATAGGTAGATGAAACACAGTGGCCGTCCGATCGGCCGAGATCGGACGGCCACGATCGTAACACGTGGCGAGCAAGGGCGTGAGGAGGCGGGCACGTGCGGAACACGTGCCTGGGAAGCACGTGCGATGCACGTGCGTCCCCTTTATTTATTTATTTATTTATTTTTATTTTTTTTTTATTTTTATTTTTTTAACAAAAACGAATGTATAAATAACCAAAAAATGGCTGACACGTGGCGGCACCAGGTGCTGCCTCGTGTCAGCACCAGAAAATTCGAAAGATAAATATCTTGTAAAATCGAAAATAAATAGTAAATGACCTCGGATCGAAAAACTTTTTTCATAAAAATTGCTCGGCTCGATGAGATCTACAACTTTCATGAAGACATCAAAACCAAAATCGATCAAATGCACAAAGTGAATTTTTGTGGTATCCCATGTACATAGAACACCTTGATTAAGGTTTTGTAATTTTTATGTCATTTTTAAGATCAGATAAAAATCCGGAAAAATTACGGTAAAATCAAAGATAAATAAAGACACCTTAATCTAATTTTTTTAGATTTTTGTTAGTAGGTTAAATAAGTATATAAAATAATAGGTCAAAAACCGCTAAAATACACAATATACAAAAGAGGCCCAAAACCCAACTTTCACATATGAGCTCTGATTCACTTGAACTTGGTCTCATTTTGAAGGTAATTGAATGAACATTAGTTCAAAAGTGAGTAGGATTAAATCGGAAACTGGATGAGGAAGATATGAGGCTTTTAGTCCGGAAATCCTGAAACTAGGGTTTGGGTTTTCGGTCCACTTATTTCGGTTAGTTATTTTTTGTATTTTTCATTTATTCTTGTTAGTGATATGTATATAGTGGAGGTGGTTTTGTGTCACTCGGAGGTAGCATGAATGAGTTAAAAATCAGGGAAGTTAGGCTATTTACATGTCATTTTGGCTTGGATTTTTGGCTTCTTATTTTGTGCAGATTTGTATGCTAAAATGCAATTCTTATGAAATCATGCATGAATGCTAATTATGCAGAATAGATGCTAAAATGCTATTGATTTTAAGGGATTTGAGCTTAATAAATGAGATTTAGAGTAATGAATACGAGATTCATCAGGGACTAGCAAAGGTAAAGTAAAAGGAGGGTGATGAATCCCTGATTCTCACTCTTTATTCTCATATTTTGGCTATTTATAATAGCAAAGCAACATGTAAATATCTGTAAGTACAACAACTTAGCATTCTGCGTACATTTGTTATTATTGTATAATTAGCACGTTTTTGTGCAAAAATAAAATAATATAGGAAAATAAAAAGGAAGATGGTATTTAAAATAAATATAGAGTGACCCCAACCCTAGAGAAGGACAAGCTATGACCTAATCGAAAGATGAAATAAGTAGAGAGAGATAGGAACTACTTTGTGATGTACATATTACCTTTATGTGTAAATATTATTTTGACAAATTAAATTAAATTCACCTCCTTATACATATTTCTAGTAATAATATAAAAAGAAAATACAAAGAAAAAATCAAAATAAAACCTTGCATTTATTGTACAACAGATATGTACATATACCATACCCTCTATTTATCATGTATCATCAAAGAAATCATAAAAATAAAATAAAAATTATTTTATAGTCCAAAAAATATGTTGAAACTAAATAAAATATAAAATTAGGGTATGTTGAACAAAATAAAAATAATTGTACATAATACATAAGTATATTATACTCGTATATAATATTATTTATTGTATATACACTAATTCTATTTTTCTAAAAATAATTAAAAATTACAGAAAAATCTTTGAAAAATAATAACATTTTTATTTTATATACTTTTAAATTTAAATTCATTTATTATTTTTGGTTAATTTATCTTTATTTTTCGAACAATTTTTTTCCTATAATGGTTTTTGTTTGCATCCTAGACCGGCTCTGATTGGGCCAGCACGGATTCGTTGACCTCGGTCAAATGGTCCCTGCCAACCCTCTTTCACCCGAGCCGGGTTTTGCATCGACTTCTCTCGACCCGATCCGACCGCCATTCCACTTGAACTTTTGCTCTGATTTGAGAGCGTGGATCCCTAATCCACACTCGATGCCAATCCCTGGGATCCATGCCTCGGTTCGCATGTCGTACCCCCATCTTCTCGACCTGCACGTCTATATGGCCTACCCCTTCCCCTACCTTTTTCACCACCTTCGAACCCTCCGCCACCGCCTGTACACATGTTCCTCCTTTTCCAGAATGACATCACGAGAGGGTAATGGCGAGGGAACCTTTTGGAGCGTGAGCACTTACAACTCCAGCGAGGATTTCCTCAGATCCGCCGTGAGGAGATCAGCCTCTGGCAGCGTCGGCCATTGAGGCTATAACCCTCGTGGACCGCCTTATGCACCCCCAGACGACTCCGACCATCCTTAGGTACTCCCTTTCCTATTTATTTTCCATTTGCATCGATCTTTCCTCGACCGAACAGAGCATCCCCGACCACCTATCCATTCCATATATCTACCGCTCTCTGACCTTCACACACCTTGCTCTGACCTCACGTCGCTTCTTCGCATGCTCCGCAACCCTTCTTTCGACTCCAATCCATAGATTAGGGTCTCCTAGAAGGTCGATTTCCCCCATTCCAAGCAAGTCATGTCCCATCTATTGTGCCCCGTGGATTTGGATACCTTTGGCGCTTGTCTGGAGAATCCTCTCCAAGCATACACCTTTCCTGCAGGGTTT
Organism: Ottelia alismoides; assembly: GCA_037367405.1. Lineage (NCBI taxonomy): Eukaryota > Viridiplantae > Streptophyta > Magnoliopsida > Alismatales > Hydrocharitaceae > Ottelia > Ottelia alismoides. The sequence continues at coordinate 729,685 of JAZKJV010007007.1, read as the reverse complement.
GGCGCATCAACATGCCTCATTTGGAGGCTTTGGATACACCCGAGAAGCTCCAAGACACCCACGATGCCCTAGGACCTTCTCCTTGGTCTTGGGCCCTTCTAAGATCACCCATTGCTACAGAACACCTTCGCCGATGATTCCCTCATCTCATTAGCTTCTAATGACATCGCCCTTGTTCCATAGTCGATTCAAACTCGTCAGAGGTGAGTTCATCCTTGTTCGTCCAGATAGCCTCGTAAACATTTGATCAGGCATCTTTCCCTGTTCTAATCTTCATTGTCCATCATCGGGAGAATCGCGACCGCCAGATTCATATGAGGATCTCCCTATCGTCCATCATCGAAGGGGTACCAGCGCATCTCGACCATTCATTTATAAGTGGGACACCTTCAGGCATTGGATCGTGCCTTAATAAGGTGTAAACTTCATTTAATCCCTTTTCTTTCTTGCTTTTATTAGTTAGTCATGTACATATTTGTCGTAGTTTAAAATACATTTGATATTTTGCAGTTGGACCCTTGTTATTTTCCATATTTGCATTTTAGTCCTCTATGAGTGAACTCACATGCAGTCCCACATGTTTGTTGGGGTTATTTGCATGATCTACCCTAGATGTTCTGTATGTTATGCTTTGAATGGATAGTTTCTAATATTTGCTAATCTACCCCTACGCGTGGTTTATTGAGCACATGCGTATCTTCTATGGACATGTTGCATTTTCGGCCCTAGGTTGTTCATCTGCGTTATTATTTGGCCATTGGACTGTATTGTAATTACAAGTAGGTCCCTACAATCTTTGTGTCTCTTATGTATTTAAATAAATACTAAATTAAGTTCAAAAATTTTATAAAATTACAATTATCCCACACTAGCACGTAATATTTACTGTGATTTTCGAGATTAACTTCGCATTTTAGATTATTTTCTAAAAATCAAAAACCTTAAAAGTTTATTGTTTATTTTAAAAAATACATAAAAATTCGAAAAACCCTTTAAAATTTCTACAAAAATTGTTGTGTGTATATTTTTGTATGCTTTATTTACAATAGTAGTTTTGTTTCAAAAATGCTCATAATAACCCTAAAAATTTATAAAAGAGTCAATAACAACTAAAAATCATAAAAATTCTAGAAAAAATATAACTTCAGTTCTTGTTGATAACCCTTTTCATCTAGTTTTTAATAAATTTGCTCCCCATGGCATTAGGGCATTTTATCTATTTTTAACTTGCAATATTGTCCTGGCCGTGCACGTTTGCAATCTTACTTTTGTTTGAATTTTATAAGATCACAAAAACATCAAAAAACTCCAATGAAATTGCCAAAAAAAGACTTTAATATTTCAAAATCCAAAAACAATTTTGTCTTTAGTTTTTATGCATTTTAACCTTAAACAAAAATTCAAAAAGTTTGTAGTTTGATTTACTGTCTTATTTGACTATTTTGTCCCTTAATTAAAAACAAAAAATTTGCAAAATTAACCCAATAAAAATATGCTTTTTATTTTCTGAATTCTGACTGATTCAAAGGATTTCTCATGTTCCTTGTGTTCGACCATGGTTGCTATACCAGGATGAAATAAATAGCAAGGACCTCTTATAATTTTGAGTGCTTTGATTGATTGATTATTTGATTGTAGTTCTCTCTTTTTCTCGTTGATTGTTCCTTGTGATCCGGGTCACAAAGACCCTTGATTATTTTATTCCTAACCTAAGCCGCAAGGCACGTCATCAATAAATAAAATACATATCTTTTCAAATTTTAAAAAAAATATACTTTTTGGTATTTTTGAAGGTATACGGGAAATTTTTGTTCTTGTTATTGTTTTTATGAAAGAATAATATTGATTAAAATGAAATCCAAAAATATAGCATAATAGTATGTACAAATAGGATTTTAATCTTGTTTTTGTGGATTTTTTAGAGCACAAATACTATTTGTAATAGATAGAAAACAACCACAAAAATTAATGTTCTAGCAATGGAATATATGTAATTAAAAATAAGCACATAGTTGAATATGGGAATATCTCGAATTTTTTAAATTGCCAATGAATGTTTATAGACTTAACTTCAATACAAAAACTTATAGGGCTTACAAGCAAAATGGCCAGCTCGCATGTTACCACGTGAGTTGAGTTGGACTGACTAAATAGCGATATCAGTAGAGTTCATGGACCTCCATGTAATTTTTACACAAATATTAAAGCATTACTAAAATATTATAAGATGGTAATGTAAATAAAACAAAAATGGGGAAAGAGGTGCAAAATACCCCCAAAGACGTGCTACGATTTGTTACTTGGACACTTGGATGGCTAAGGCTACATGACTCCCCTCTGACGTCCAACGGCTGAGATTAGATCCTTGGATAGGATCCTATGGTGGAGGCATGGCTCGATTGGACGATGACTGCTCAATCTTAGCGATTGCAGATGATCCAACAACTTGATGGATGGTTGGAATCACGATCGAATAACTCGCCCAAGGCATGTATCGATCCGATCATGTGTGCAGTCTGATGACCTGGGGGCCTTTAGATGGCTACTCTACGTCCGTATCGACGCCCAGTAGCTCCCAAGACCTTCAAAAATGCCCGAAGACCCTAGATTGACCACTAGAGCTCAGTGGTCTCCGATGAGGGTCCTAGGAGTTGTTCTTAGACAAAATCAATGCTCGGATGCACCCTTCAGGTCTAGCAAAGTAGATCAAAGACATGGAAAAACAATGGGGGCAGGCATGGCGGTTATTCACAGAGGCGATTGTGAAGATAAAGTCCAACGAAGAAAAAGAGGTGGACTTTAATTCGTAGACTCGGATTGGATCTGATCGGATGGTGTTGAGTGAAAGATCGAGAAATGGCAAGGGAATGTAATTAGGTGTTCCAGCATGTAGAGCTTATTGAAATGCATGGTGGAAAGAGCTTTGTAAGCTCCGATGACTAGTAAATCAAAATATAAACTAAAACTACTAATTAAAATAAAAAATTAATTTGTCAATAAAAACTTATGGACTAAAACTAGCTACAAAGCTGAGGAGCGAACCTCAAGCAGTGCTAAGTTGCGAGATCTGAATTCACTCCGATGAGAGGCAGAGATCGATGGGAATAACTCCCACTATGCTTCTTCCTCAATATGAAGAGTGGGGACCTCCACATGTAAGAATGAAGTAAACCTAGGTGCACTCCGAGGGGTCAAAAGTGGGAGAAAATCGAACCAAAAATGGGAGGAAAGCGAAGGGGGACTTATGTACTAGTTATAAATGAGTGAGGTTCGAGGCAAAATCTTGGACGTAGGAAGAAGATATGGTGGAAGCGAGGTATACGATGTGGATCACATTTGAACAATAATCAAGATCTATGAAGTTATCTAGCCTCCTTAAGTTACGTATCATAAGGTAGAAAATCAAGAAGGAAGGTGGGCAAGACTGTTCTGACGAGCCTAGGGCTCAAGGCAGATAGTTGACTAAGGTCAACTAGGGGTGCAATCTAGTTCATCCACGTCGACCAAGTAGGAAAAAAACCATAAATTATTTATAAATTCAATATTAAATACTAAATGATTTTATTAATATTAATTTATAATATAGAAAATTTTATTATTCCCTATGGTATTGTATTACTATTTTTATTTATTTTCATGGGCTTATCTTTTGTAAGTTACTTTTTGGGTGTATATTTATAAGTATAATTACCTATGTTTTGTATCTTTTATTTTTATTTTGTATTTTGAAACTACTATTTAATTTCCTTATTTTACAAAAATATAAGTTATTTTTATACTCACAAATATATTTTTATTATATATTTTTGATATATTTTGTGTACTTAAATAAATAAGGTATTAAAGATATAAGTATAAGTATCGATATTTCATCTATGTATTTATATAACCTATTTTATTTTTGTGTTTTATTTATGGTTTTCTTCTATACTAAATATGTACATATGTTATAGGTAATATTTACAAATCTATAAAAATATAAATTTTCAAAATAATAATGAATAAATAAATTGAGTATTTTATTCATGTATATTATACAAGAGGGGTACAAAATCTAACTTTCACATCTTAACTCCAAATTAAACGAAACCACCTTTATTAAATAGCTTATTACAATTTATATACAAATAAAGGTGATTTTGACATAGTTTCAATATTTATTTAGAAGATATGGGTCTGGGAAATTTGGGTTGGGGCTTTTTATTTTCTTTAAGTACATTGTATATTATTTATGTGTAAACTCGATTTTGTATTTTTCTTTGTGTTTTTATCTACAACTTTCATGGATAAAGTTTCTTTATTTGAGGTATAAAAATCAAAAAAATAGGTCCTAAAAATGAAATATTGATTGGAAAATAAATGAGATTTTATTGGGTTCTTGCTCCTTATCTCTCCACTTCATTACGTGTCAACCCAATCATCAGGATGTCTAGGTTTCGGGATTTAGGGTCATATATAACATTGGCATTTTTCTTTTTCTTTTCTTTATTCTATTATTTTTATATTAAAAATAGTATTTTATATATAATAAATGGAATAAATAATGAATGTAAATTTGAACAAGATAATGTTATTCACATGCATTAGTTAGGGTTTTTAACGCTAATATGATAGAATAAGGTGATGAAATTGAGATTCTATCACCCCCCTAACACTTGCCTTTGCTAGTCCCTAGCAAACACTTATGCGATAAGTATAGAAAATATAAACAAAGAAAAGAAAATGAAAGAAAGTGGATTGAATTTGATTTTCAAACGTGTCTTCACAAAAACAAAATTTGAAGCTCAAGTCTGACCATTGGACTTTTAGTGGGATCAGAACCTTAATGGGAAATGAATTTGAAACACAATAGCCTTTTAGAATCACAAAACTCTGCTCAAGTCTCCTCAATAGCCTGGTCAAAACAAATCAACTCATATGCATACCCTGATGACTATGAATCTATCTTGGAGAGTGTTTGTGTGTGTGATATGTAGCACTCTTCGGATGAACCAGTAAAAGTCAGTCTTCTCCAACATGGTGACCCTAATCCAACAACTCTTTACTCGAGAAGCGGGTATTCCCTTCTAAGTTCAAGTGACAACCAGCTCAAGAAGAGGAGGTGGAGATAAGAATGGATGGTATCCAGTCTAGCCACGTATCCGAGGATGTTTGACTAGTGAAATCAACCAACTGCAGACTCACAAATGTATGACTTTGAAGCTCAAGATTTCTTATGGGTTATACAAATATATACACTCCGACATGCATTTTATTTTCAATCAGGCCTATCCACTTTTTTGGAGATTTTGATTTTTCTTCCAATTTTTTAATACTATATACAACAAATTTTACCTATGGACTTTTTCCTCGGGAACCTGGGGACTATCCCTCTTTTGAATCTTTATTGCAACCCACAACTTCTTTCTTTAGACCTCATTGCCATTGGATCAGGTTGGGGTATAATCGTCAAAATTGTGTGGCTTTTGATGTTTCCATTAGCTTGTGTCTCATGCCGGCAAATCCAGCACTCTACCACTTCAACTGAGGTGAGCAAGTAAAAGGTGCAGGTATACAAGCTACATGTGATCAGAAATATTCAACTTAGGCAGTCGAGACAACACTGAATGAAATCTCACATTCGCAAAAAATTAAGTCAACTAGACCTGAAGCACCTCAATTCCAGTTCCTATAAGGTTCCTCTAATTAGGTATATTTAAGGTCAAATCGAGCTCAAATCTTCGGATTTTACTTAGACTTGTTCAATTATAAAACTCAATCGAGAAAATGCAAATGCTCTGCACAATGCAAAAATTGTTTTTGTGATGCAATTTTCAAATTTTGAATTTTTTAAAAAGATTTTGCAATTTTTTGTGAAATTTTTCAAAAAATGATTTTGGGATTTTTCAAAGCAAAAGATTTTTGGAAGAAGAAATAGGTACAAATATCTAGATGAGAGTGATTTTTATTATTTATAAGAACCGGGGTTTAAATGATTTACAAGAGATATGTTAGTTATTATTTTTACAAATAATTACATATAGAGTTGGTGAAAATGTTTATTTCTTAGGATGATTTATATATTACTCAAACTTAATTGAAAATAAGTCTTATGAAAAACTTTAAAAACTATATATCAAAATAATTTCTACAAATAATTTTTACAAAAATTTGAAAAGCATATTGCAAAGGTTTTTCCAACAATATATATATATATATATATATATATCAAAATAGTTTTGCAACCATTTTCAAAATCATATGCAAAAGGGTTTTTAAAATGTTTTTATTTTACATAAGAAAATATTTTTTTACAAATAAAATATTTTTACAAAGCTTGAAAACATTCTATAAAATGTTTTTCAAGTATTTTCAAAAAGATTTTTCAAATAATTTTTCAAATTATTTTTTTAACATTTTGCAAAACATTTTTACTAGATTTATTAATTAATGTATATAAAAAGACTTTGAGTAATAATAAACATCTTTTCATTAATTAATTAATTTAATCAATTGTTTATGTATATATAGGATTTTAGCAATACTTATTAGAAGTATGAAAGTACAAGTTATGGCTAAAGTATATACGGAGTATTTACAACCCCCTATACTTAGCTTGAGCTTTGTCCTCAAAGATTGGAGAGAAAAAGAGAAGACATAACTTGTACTGAGTATAGAAAAGACTAAACAAATAATGAATAAGAAATGAATGAAATAATAAAAGAGAAGTCGAATGTCGCCCCTATACATGGGATCAATTAATCCTATGTATAGCTTACTATACATAAGATAGGGAGGGTCGAGGGTGCGAATGAACATATCACACTTAGTGTCTCCCCCTATACTTAGGGTCCTAAGTATGGATAGGAAGAGGAGATAGTCGAGATGAAAGACTGAATAATTTGGGGTGCACACCCCCTATACTTAGGATAGAGGACATCCTAAGTATATTAACAAGGAAAGGGTGACACCTTCTGGAAGAAAAAGAAAAATGAAAATAAGAATAGAAAAAAAAAGTAGGCAGATCACTCAACTCTTCCACCTCCCCAATACTTAGGACAGAGTGTGTCCTAGGCAAGGCAAAACACATGTAATGAGGTGGATGAGTAAAAACGAGAGATATAAAGAAGTAAAACAAAAGTGGATCTACAAAGAGGTGGATGTACTAAGATCAAGATGGTTGAAAGTGAACCGTCTTGCATGATTGTTGAGGAATGGATCTAACAAGGTATATGTCGATATCGGGGTCATCAACAGATGTAAATCAATCGAGATTGACCTGGTGAAGATCCTGAATGATATCAAAGCAGAAAGGCATGAACTGGTCAATGGAAGTAATGTGGTCATGTTTGGCCTTGGGATCTCAGCTTGGTGAAAACAAATAGGAACAAACTCATCTATGGAAGTAGTGAGGTCATGTTCTTCCTCTGAGGTCTCAACTAGGTCATCATCAAAAGGCACAAATTTATTGATGAAAGAAATAAGAATGAATTCAGCCTCTTTAGTCTCTGCTACATCAACCATCCGCTTAAAGGTGTCTATAGTGTAAATCCTGCATATATCATAAACACATCACCATGTACCAGAAGGGGGAACTCCAAGGTCCATGCTTTTTTAGCGTTCCTCACTGAAGAGGAATCCATGGGTCTGAGAATAATCCATCACAAAGAAAACCTCCCCAATATCAGCATTAATCTCATAGTCCAATGGTCATCTAACACGAGTACACTCATGGGATGTTGGTCTCTAGGTAACAATGGGTGCAGTGATCAACACATCACTCTTGACATTAAAAGGGAAGTGAATCTCTCCATATCCATAATCAATAATTTCCCTCACAGAGCCAAGGAAAAGTTGTCTTAAGTGAATTGAAAGACACTCTACAGGGTGGAGGCCTCCATGGGAAATACCACACATTCAGTAGTGAAGCTTATGCCCTGAATTTAAGTGACAACATTCTCGATAATACCATTTGGCCTCTTTATTGATCCATCAATGAATTGGACAAGCACCTAATTATCTGCTACTAAACACAAGAAGAAAAAGTGAAGGAGCAGATCTGAGTGACATGTTTTGACCATGGCCAGCTGCCCAAGCTATCTCTCATTATCTACACATTAGGAAAGGGAAGACTGTTACACCTTTTGTGAGTTGCATCATCTCTGACCATTCTTGTGATAACACTCTCCTTGACAACGGTGCTTCAACTAATATTATAGCCTTCTCATTGGTACACTCTCTTCATCTAGGGCATCTCAAGAAAACCAAGGTCATGGACTTACGAAGTGGGGCTCTAATAATCTCATGAATAACTGCTACCACTCCTGATTAGTCAACATTTTATCAAATTTTGGATGTCCTCCATAAAATGGATGAGATCGGAATCATCATCTACACAAGGATGACTAAGAACAATCTATACAATGTCATCCTTCAGGTCAAAGGTGGGGACTGGTGCATTTGTGTATGGTCAAAACTTCTGGCAGGTGTGCCCTTTCCTCACAAAATGGCTCGATTGTGTCTCCCGAAATATTTTTGCATTTTTTATTTTTCTCTCATTTTTTTATATTTTTTATGATTGCAAGCACTCATAATAATCCTTAGATGAATCCATATCATCAAATCGTAAAGCATCACTATGGATCTTTTTTATACTAGTGAAGTCATCAATCCTCTGCTTTATATACTCCATCATCTAGGTCATGTGCTCAAGAGTAGAATCCATGAGAGGCGATACCAATTGGTCAGACTCGAGTGGGTGAGATGGTGGAAAAAGTGATGGTGGTGGTGAATGAAGGTCTGAGGCCTAAAACTGTCAATGGGGTAGATATGTACAAAAAGAAAAGTTAGCAGAAAAGTCCTCCTGATAAAATGGAGGTGGACCTGCTGGAGGGTTCGAGGATTCCGTAAAGTCTGGATAAAAATCGCTCCAATCGGTCATCTCCGAAATGATAGACGGTGATCACGAGAGAACGAGGGTCAAATCCATTTCTGTGAGAAAAAGGCGTAAATACGTAGAGAAGATCGAGTATGCACACACAAACAAATAACTATACACAAAACAAAATCCTCAATTCACATACTCAACATAGTGAAGATCATAAAAGCTCGGTCTTTTTATCTTGTCGATTTAAGAGTTTGGTGAGCAATTCCAATTGTACAAGCACATAGGTTGGCCTAGGATTTGGGCACTATCCTTAGTGTATACGTAGGAAAATAAAATGTGAATACAATGAGGGGCTTACTCTCCCCAAGAAAAATATTTTTTTTCTTTTTGAATTTATGGGTTGAGTAAACTTAGTAGTCGCAAATTTATCTTTTACGACTTTTTTTATATTTAGTAGGAATGCACAAACCTAACAAGGAGTAAATTCCTTGTAGATCCTAGGTTCTCAAAATCAGAGGGAGAGAGTTTAAAAAGTAATGGAAGAAGATGAATGCTAAGTAGAAATGCTCACCTTGCCTCTAGCTCCCTTCACGCAAGGATGCTAAGCAGAATTGAAACCCATCTATATGAAAACGCAAAATCAAAGAAATAGCCTTATAATAGTAACTGCTAGTATTATGAAGCATAAAATGCTAAACACTAAGAAAAGAACCAAGGGTCCGGTCTTGGAGCCTCCTCGGTTACTAATGAATCTCATATTTATCATCATTGGTTACCAATATTTTCTCTCTTACTTTAGTAAATCAATAATATTAATTGTAATTAACATAAATTAATAATTTGTATGTTGTAAATAATTGGCTCTAATTAATTTATACTATATAATATATTACTATGTAATTATTTTATGTGTTTCTTTATTATCAAAAATTAAATAAAAATTAATATAATGTTGTAAATAAATAAATTAACATAAAATAAAAACCTAAGAAATAAGGAAAATAAAAAATGAAAAGAATATTTATATTGTTATAATAAGTATTTAATTTTTATTTGTGTATAAATGACCTCAGATTTCTTTGACTTCTACAAGAAATTATTGATCTCATCGAGATCTACAAGTTTCATGTTTATCAATTTTCCAAATTCTACCATAATCTATTTTATTTATAATTATCTTTGACTTTATCAATTCTCTTAATTCTGATTGGGAAACATAGCGCATCCATAGCCGACCACGTGGCCCATTCCTTCTGTCACCTGCTCAAAATCTGGATTGTCCATCTATTTGAACAATTTGATCTAAGCCTTCTACCCTCACTCCATCCTCCACCACTCGATATGATCTCATGATCAGATCAGAGCTCTCCATTTGTGCATCTCACACATCGATTGGATCCCTCGATCCAATGGCCCTCTTATTTCTTCAAGCTCCAGCCCTGATGCTAACCTCACCAACCTCCCAAATCGTTCTGTTTTTCCCATCCTCCTTGACCATTCCTCTGACCAACTGCCACCACCCTAGCATTATCCTAACTCCTCTGTCCAATGCTGACATCGTGACTACTCCATACCATAACTTACAAAGCACTAGGAGTGACCGAGACTACTTCAAGAACCACCCCAACCACCGCCCTTTCCTTCTTCAAAAAACCCTCACGGTCGTTAATGGTGGTTGTAAACTCTTGCGAGAAGGACCCCTAGCCACTCCTCCTATTAGTGACAGTAAGAAGGAGTTGATGTTGAGAAATAATGGAAGATTTATTCTGGTTCGACCGATGGACCAGAGCCATGCTACAACGTCTCCTAGATGGATGTTCAAGCTTCACACATAGCTCTTCATGTCAAGCGATGACTTCAAAATTGATCGAGCTTCAATTCTAGTCCAAATCCTACATTCATGGTGTGTTCTTCATGCACACGTTAACGTGTGTAGATTTTTTTTCTTCTTTTATTCAATTTATTTAGCAATAGCATGAGATCCACTCCCTCATTTGAGGTGTTCCTGGTATTCAATGTGGATCAATGATCCGCACAGAAAGACATGTTATTTGTCATCCTCATCCTTCGTTCTTACTACCTAGAATCACTTCCTCTTTCATCCGTGATGGAGGAAAACCAATAGGGCTCCCTCTTCTACGCCCTGATCCAGCCCTTCATTCCGATCATGCTCGCACGCACTCATATATAGTTACTTTGGTTATGTGTCTCCCTAACTCCTGATGGTGTGAAAGCCCTTCAATTACCGAAAATGATGGAGGGCTTCCGATCTGAACTCTCTTATCTGATGTCCCTTCATAGTCTCCAACTTCCAGAGGAAGGCACACCTTCACAAAACATGTATCACCCTCACAAGACACCTAGGGACCTACTCCGACCTTCCGATGAGAGCGAAAACAACAAAGCAACGATGGGACTCTCGTCGAAGCCCCACCTCGTTGTTGTCGCTCAAAGCAGAGGAGACAAACAAGGAATTACAATGGATGCCAGATCACTACGAATTGGGCATGATCTAACGCTTAAATAAGGCTATGACTCCTCGCCCGAGCACGCATCCTCGTCTCCTCCAAACTGCCCGTTGAAATGCCACAACGTGACACGTGGACCAAGCCATACAACACCAACCGAGCCTCGGATAACACATACCCAACATGTGGCTTCTTGGGAAATTGCATCCAGCTCCTGATGCCTTCTCAAAATTACATAAATGCCCTCGTGCAGGGGTAATTCATAAATGTAGTAGCTGGTATTTCTTATATGCTTATTAGTATTTACAGGGACCTATTTGTTATATTTGTACTATCCTTTTTCATATTTTTATAACATATATGCCAGTGAAATCAATCTTGAATATATTGAGCAATGCATATCCTATTGATGTGATTTTAATTTCGTTGTGCTCCATGTTTCATTGTCTTTAATATAGCTAATTTATACTCTGATTTGATGTTTAGCGTCTGATTAATTAATTAGACAAGAAATAGACACTTTCATTCATATTATATGAACTTGGTTCTTGATTAAAGTGCTCAATTGAATCAAGATGTTATTCTCAATATTTTTAAAGTTAAATGTTGTATTCTCGAGCATAAATTGAGTCTTTATATGCATGTGATTATTTAGCATCATTTTGTTCATTATGTTTATTTTCTAACACACATTAACGTATTTTTAGATCACATACCATTTCATCCATGCATGTATTGTGATGTGCATTGAGTGTTGTGCATCTTTGTTGACCAACATAATTTATCAAAAATGTAAAATAGATATTAAAGACATGAATAATCGTATTATGGCTCTCTTTCCTTGTTTTTGACCCTGGACATCCCAGATTTATAAATTAGAGCCAAGTCCTCCTCGTGGAGAGCTTAGACTTGATTTTGTGTAGTTCTCTAAGTGCCCATGCTACAATGACCATGATTTATATTATGCATTTAGTGAGTTATCAAATGATCTCATTGTTGGAGACATGGGTTAATTAATATGATTACTTAGGTTTAATATTTTTGTTAAGTTGATTAGTATTGTATTTAGGTCATTATGTGAAGTGAGGTTTATATGTTTCATTCTTTGATATCTATTTTTTTTCTTCTGTGGCAGGGACCATAAATAGAGGATGTTAATAGAGAACGGAGGCTAAAATCTCAAGATGGAGTTCCCGCTGAGAAGAACCGCAAAAGATGCTTCAAGGAACTATCGAAGATTATTTTGTTGTTATATTTTATGTTTATTATGGATTGGACCTTGTTTGTGAAATGAGTCTGTTACACCCTCATATGGGTGGTACTCATCTTGAGTGACTGATATTAGGGACTAGGCAAGCATCTCTGATCTCTTTTGTGCTTTATTCGTAATGTAGGACACACTAATTGCATCCTCGAAGATTCACTATCTCTGAAGATTCATGAGACACATAATCTACGTTCAACCTAGCTTAAATTAATTTTATTCTTTTCCTACTAATAAAATGCATGATTAGGTGCAAATTTTTCATCGACTTGCATGCATTTAGATAATATTTTATATTAATTTATGCATGTGCATGGAGAGAGCTGGCGTCACTGTAAGTATTTATCTTGATCATAGCATCACGATTTTGTGTTTGCATGGCTTTTCCCGTTACCTTACTTCATTCTTTATCACTTAGGATATAATGGAAATGGGACTGAACAGTAGACGACGTCTTATGTGCCAGGATTAATAATAAGTGATGACCTAATTCTAAAAATGGTACTGATAATGCAAGTCGACTTAATTAAATGGAGCTAAAATCAATCTTTTTTTGGGAGAGAAAACCCTCATTATTTGTAGGATTAATTTACATGTTGAAAGATGAGGACGCATCCATAGGATAGTGTCCAAATTCTACTTAAACCTACTCATAGTGGATTCGAATTTTGGATTATCATTAATAAAATAGACAAGATAACTAGACCATATTTATGGTCTTTGTTGTGTGTAGGTGAAATAATCGAGTTTGTTTTATCTTGTTTGACTCTGTTAAAACCTCCCGAAACACTAGGCTCTATTTCGTGCCCTGAGATTCATTTACCTAAAGATTCAAACATCACATAGTATCTCCCTTTCTTAGCTTCCTATTCTTCATAATTAGACTTACTTTCATCCTAAGTATAGGGGGTATCTCAATTCGTTGTGATTGTTCACCTCAGGTTACATATTTTATTCATATCTTCACTTAAGTTATTTCTTAGCTTAAGTATGGGGGACTCGAGTCATAGTCTTCTTCTAACCAATTAGTTTTATTCATAATCCACATGTGCCTCGGGATTCAATTCTTGTATATCTATTTATATTTAGCATGAGCTATGGCTTCATATCACTTAATGCTATGAGGACATAGCGGAAACTAACTATAGGGGGTTTGTCGTATATATTACATATATACATTAGTCATTACATATATACATTAGCCATAGCTCATATTCTTCAAAATTTTCAAACTCTTGGGGCTACGGGTATCGTATTACATTCTTGGAATTGATTTTTGTGAAAATATTTTGAAAACTATATGTGTGTGTGTGTATATATGACATAGTATTCAATTTTTTACACACTTTGTGGAAATACGGCTCGACATATTTTGGAAAATCATTTGTAAAATATTTGGAAGACCTATAATTATGTGCTATCGTTTTAAAAAATATTTTACAGAGGTTTTGAAAATGGGATTTTACTTGTTTTGAAAACATTTGTAAAATGTTTAGAAAATTTCTATACATATGTGACAATGTTTGTAAAAAGTTTTCAAAAATCTTTTCAATACTAAGGATGTAAATGAGTATAATCAATTTCTTAACTATCTACTTAATTTTAAAAAAATGGGAAAATAAGAATAACAAAAAAGTTGGCTTATTAATTGGTGTTCTCCTTTGACACTTCCACTATGCACGCAAGACTTGAGATGGTATTTAACATTCGATTTAAGAAGTCCCATAGACTTTGAGTTATCTTGTCTTAATCACCGGGATCTAAGACTTAAAAATTCACACTTACCTAGTTAGAAGATTCGCTTGCTATATTGCATGCTTAATCTCCTTTAAATAATTCGACCATCACTCACTATGCACGATTGTATTCATGATTGAGATGAGTCAATGTATCAATTGAGGAATTGGGACTTGAGGCTTGAATTTGGACTTGATTTCTATTATTCTCGAGGATGGCATAAGATTAATGACGGCTTCATGAAACCTGAGTGTCAGAAACTTAGACAGTATGGGACATGTTCTCATGTTATTTCTTGACTTTGACCTAAAGTGCCAGGGTATGATGAAGTGAAATTTAATAAGTTGATCGGTGTGCACCAATCTTTGGAAAAATCAACGGATCTAGCTAAAAAAGAAAGGATGTTCCCTCATAAAAAATAAAAATAATGAAAAGTTCATTACAAAGCTACAACATATGAGCTTAAATTCAATGCGAGCGCTCCCATCCTTTAAGTGTTCACTTGGACAAAATCATTAGTCTTTTGTAAGTCGGTCTAGTATATCAAAAAGGTCTCTACATCATTAGCGCTACAAGTCTGGGTGCAAGTATATTAGATACTTTAAAAATATGCTCCTCGGTGTACTCCCAGGAATACAAGTACAGGAGGCTCCATCTCTTTTGATGGACACACTAATTGGCATTTAAGATATACAAATGTGTTGAGTATTGGAACTTGAAAGAATCTTCCAATGAGAGGAAGTGAAAATAAGTCCACAATCGTAATACCTCCATTTTCTGGTCGATCATCTACATTTTTAAGTCTGACAAACTAAAGAAGGTGGATTGAAGAAAGAATACATTTATTCTCTAGTGTTGAGGGCTTGGTCCTTAGGAGAGCTTCTTAGTTTGGAACCTTTGGTGAAGTCTTAACTCTACTCTTATGGATGTCATCAATGCTAAGTCCTATTTCTTATATATTGATGTACATTGAGAGTCTGATAATTAGAGGAATTAAATTACTTTTGATGAACAAATGGTTCAACTTAGAATCTTAGGATTACCAAAACTAAGGGTTTTGGATCAATCGAGCAATGTCTATTCACATGCACATGTTAGGGATCTCATTGGTTAATCTAACTCTCTAGCTAATTCTTTATTTATTATCTCGAGGACGAGTTTATCTTAAGTACAGGGGTGATAAATCCTATATTTATCATCATTAATTACCAGTATTATCTCCTTGCTTAAGTAAATCTACAAAATTCATTGACAATTAATATTAATAATAATTTGTATGTTGTAAATAATGGACTCTAATTAATATATATTATATAATATATTATTGTGCTATTATTTATATATTGCTTTATTATAAAAATAATAAAAAAAATATAATGTAGTAAATAAATAAGTTACCATAAAATAAAATAAAACCCCAAAAATAAACAAAATAAAAAAGGAAAGTAAATTGTTCAATATTTTTTTAATAATGATTTAATTTTTATCTATGTAAAAAATGCCTTCAATACTTTTCCTTTTAGAAAAAAGTTGTAGATCTCATCGAGATCTACAGCTTTCATGTTTATCATTTTTCAAAAATCTACATCTAACTATTTCATTTCTAATTATCTTTGACTTTCTTATTTATCTTAATTTTGATTGAGCCACGTGGCACCTGAAGGATATGGTTAGATCCTCAAGCGCATCACGGAAGCGTGATCGTCGTATCGAATACGACGAAGAACGACTAGTCGCACTAGTTGTTCTATGCAGCGGAAATTAAAAAAATTTTCATGTGACGAAACCACATGATCCAAGAACACTTCTCGGATCGTTTCATCTAAACCACAACCAAGTATTAGGTTTACCTCTGGAAGCGTGGTTGCGATCAAGTCTCTAAACGAAGAGACCTCCTGTCTCAAGTCCGATCCGTCGGAGGAGACGCTTGCGAGCGCGGGGATGAACCGCGTGCTTCTCGCAATCCATGTTGATGATCCAAGCGGCAGATCTCCTGATCTCGACACACGAGATCCGATGTCTTCTTCACGAGTGGGACGCACCGAAGGAGACGGAGATCCACGAGCAAACCATCGGGCAGCATAACGACGATGCCGCGGCGATGGAGAACCTCTCTAGGGCATCCATGGTGGACGGCCACATGAGAGAGATGGAGAGAGGACGTGTAGAGAGAATGAGAGAGAGAGAGAGATTTGTTGCCTCAACTTATGTGTCAAAAAAGAGCAATGGGGTGCCTCTCCTTTTATAGGGTTTTGGGATCCCTTGATCTCAATCCATGTGTCAACACAAATCCAATGGTCCACATCAATTTGTGTTTCTTTCAATGGTCATGATTTGTTGCTAAAAACACAACAACAATTAATTTATTTAAATTAAATATATGTTGATAAATCAACACAATTTAATTACAAAATTAAATCATCAATACATGGAGATAATGAAAGGAGAGAAAGCCTCCTTCCATGTGGAGAGGGGGGACGGCCTCCCTTTCCTAATGGGAGTGGTGGCCGTCCACCCTCCTCCATTAGGAAGGTGGCTATTTCACCTTTTATGTAATCTCCATTATTTGCAACAATTTTTGTTGCAAATTATTGCACAAAAAATAAATCCAATTTATTTTGTGAACATTGCAATCATGCCATTGAAAAATTGTGAATCACATTCACAACCCAAAACAAAAATGTAAATTACATTTTCAATTTGATGTCCAATGTGAATCCAATTCACATTAACATTTAATTAACAAATGTAAATTACAAATAGCTCTCTCTTATATATTATAAATCACATTTATAATATATATGACTAATATGGATATTGCTATCCACATTATTCATATCCATGATAATTAAATCATATTTAATCATCTTGGATCTCTATTCTCATGTGTCCAAATAATATGAATCACATTCACATTATTTACATCTTTGATAATTAAATCTCATTTAATTATCTAAGATAACTCTCTTTATAATATGAATCAAATTCATATTACTCATGATAATTAAATCACATTTAATTATCCATTTTCTCAATGCTCGGATACATATATCAATAATAGAATTATCCATGAACTCCTTCAAGGATAATGCGCTTTCTCCGCAGATACTTGGAGATAAGGACAGGGCGATTGTATTGTTCCACGTATAGTGACATGGATATTGAGATCGTATCTCAAATCCAGATCGCGGGCCTCCCATAGATGCTTGATTAAATCAAGACCGTAAATCTAATCTTCTCATTGTATCTGAATCACATTCAGATCAATGTCCAACACTTGGACCAAGATCAGATCACTTCTCTGATGAGAGGAGTCACTAAAATCCAGACCCGTTTCATCACTCCCTAGGAATGGAAGCGTCATGGTTATACAATCGTTTATGATCACATCACCCTCAGGTATTCCCAATACCTGTACATCCTGCATACTGGAAGACTCAGACTAAACCCGAAGTATTGGATCAACTTTATACTGTCTACTTCATGGTTTTATCAGTAAGTTTCTCATTCGATCATTGGGAGTTGGTATCAATCATACACTTTCCAAAAGCGTATATTATACCTAGGTCTTGATCATATACTTTCTAAAAGTATATATCAAACCTACAAATTCAGTCAAGCTTCCAAAGCGAGACGACCGTGCGCACGGAATTTGATTCTTCCCAATATCTCATGAGTGAGCTCATGTCTTCCGGTTCAGTAACTGAACCTGTATGATCCCTTTAAGAGATCGTATTACTCATATGCCCTTATATGCACACCAGCGCGCCGGTGTGTAGACCTTGATTAGGTCATCAACCTATTGGTCTGCCAAATGTACATACTTAGACATATAGCAACACATCTGTCTCCGGTCAGAGGATGCGTGCCTATATCATGACAACATACGATATAGGACTTTGGTTATCTCGATCTCGTTAAGTCAACTCTTTGACCTAACTAATCTGACACCCCCGAATCTCCATTCCTATGCAGAGGACCTGCATCAAGAGGTCGGTCAGATATCAGCCTTCAGAGATAAGGATTGCCATCTCCTACTCAGGCTGGAGATCATCTCTTAACAATCATTTGACGGTGCTTGATTAGTCCTCAATCTAACTCTTTAGATATTCATCCAAGCACCAGCCTCTATGATTCAATAGTTGAATCAACAGCTGTATGATCATCAAGATGGCCATGGTACATAACCCTAATTGTACTAAGGGACCTATTATGCAAATTATGTATTCTTCATTTCAGATTAAGGAGTGAATTGCAATAACATTTATTGCATAATGGCTCGCCGTGGGCTCGCATTTCCAACAATCTCCCACTAGTCCAAAGAGCCATTAGTGGGCTAATCATTTAAACCCGCACTCATGTGACAATCATAGGCTATTTAGAAAATAGCTAGGTAAGCTGATCAGTCACTCTGTTCCCGCGAGACTATGCCAAGTCCTTTTACGGCACTTGCATATCCCCAGTAACAATGCTCGCATCTAATGCGAATGTTGCATCTCATGCAACCAATACTCAATCTAGTTGGTTACATTGTCCCTGACATGATAACCAGTATCCCCATAATCCTTATTAGAATACCTTCATTCCCGGAGATCTCTATCTCCTAAGGTATCTAAAGTTTAGACCTTTATAGATCACTATCTACATGGTCTTAAACTTTTGAAGATAAGACTTTGAGATTACTATCTCAAAAATCTCCTCATCTATGAAGATTTTGTTATTACTGCAATCAAGTGTTTTATTTCTACAGTAGGATTAGTAACAATTTACTACTCCCACTGCATGACAGACATCTGGTATTTGTACACTCTAGCATACACTCAGCTTCTCGTAACTAATGCACAAGTGCAAGTAGTTGTAGCATTTACTTCCTCAACTCTTTGAGGTGCTATCCCTTAAGATCGGTCAGTACCATATCTTAAGGGTTAGAAGCCTTTCTTGGAATTTCTATGAATAGAATATGTCCAAGGTATACTACAAATGTGACAGTCCAATTATCCTCTTCTCTTGGCTTCTGAACAACTTCAGAACTAAGATCTAAGAGGTATCTTTGAAATCATATTTCAAGATATGGAATAACCAGATTATAAAACACTTATTATTATCCTTATATCATTTTAAATGACCAGGATATCATCTATATTTAGCGCAATGAACACATAGGCACTCCCACTAAACTTCGCATGGCTCATCAAGATTTCATTTGAAATCATAACATTTATAATTTCATCAAATCTTATGGTCCATCTCAAAGAAGCTTATTTGAGTCCTTAGATGGATTCCTTATCTTGCACACCTTGCTTTCCTCAACCATGAAGCCCTGGGGCTACTTCATGTGAATATCCTCAGAGAGATATTCATAGAGGAATGCAATCTGGACTTACATCTCGAAGATGCAATAGTCAAGTTGTGTAGCTAAGGTTAGCAATATTCTGATGATTTTAAGCATGTTCACCGAAAAGCTAGTCTCATTGCAAGCAATGTCTTCTCTTCCATGTGTAGCTCATTGCTACGAACTATGCTTTGAAGGTATGTACCTTCTCATCAGGTTCCCTTTCTCTTGAAGATCCATTTACACCTTTACGGGTCTTACCCATATAGGTGGATCCTCGAGGGTCCATATACAACACTTGTACATGAAGTCTACATTAGACTTTTATTGCTAACATCCATCTATCCATGCTATGATCTTCAGAAGCTTCATCACATGAAGTTCGATCATTGTCAGATTTCTCTGACACATGGAATCCATCCTCAAACTTATTTGAAGAGGTTTTAGTGTTTCATCTTCAATTATCCTTTTAGTTTCCAATTTTAGGAGCCTCATTATCTTTTCAAGATTAAATGAGTTCCTACACTTCATTTTTATCTTGATTCTCAAGAGTCTCAACCTCCAAGAATCACATTCTCAGAGATGAGATATTTCAAGAATCTCAAGGTCATAAAGTAGGTATCCAATACCATCCTTTATTTTCCTAATGAAGCAGCACTCTCAAGTGCTAGATTCCATCTTGCATGGAACCTTATTAAGGATATACATTGTAGTCTCTACTACACATATATACCTGGAAACTAAGGGATAATTATGCTAAAATTCATCATTGATAAGATCATGTCACACATGATCCAATTGTATCTGCCTATAACTCTATTGAGTTAAGGTGTGTTAGGAGGATTGAGATAGAAATGATATTCATATCTCTATAAGGTATTCTTTGAATTTATCTAACAGGTACTTGCTACCTAGATTAGATCAAATTCATTTTATCTTCCTTCAAACTTTTGGTTTTAAACCAAAAATAATGAAATCTTTGAACATTTCAAAGGTTTCTTAGGTGAAGAGAAGAAATCTCATATCATACATAATCATCAACAGATATCACATATCCATAATGTTTACTATGATATAGATGATCTACATACATCAATATGTATGAGATCCTGAATACCTTGACATCTTACACCTTTCTCTAAGAAGGGTGTATTGGACATTTTTCTTTGAATACAATATTCATAAGTAAGTTTTGAAATTTTTAGACATTCTAAAGTTTCATCTCTTACTAGTCTATTGATCAAATCAATAAACAAATGTCCAAAGCTTGATGCTAGATCATTGTCAAATGATCTTCATCCTCCTATTGATCTTAAGGTTTAATTTTAGTATTTAGAAATGTTAATGAACCATTCATTAATTTTCTAATTTAGTGAAGTCCACTAGATTATTAGATTACTATCTGAAATATATACATCATAACTCTTTATGATAGTTTTATCTCAGATTCATGTTTATTTCTAACATTTAGAAACAAACAATGAGTGTATTCTTATATCTAGGTCATAGAGACATTCTCTAAGACTAAGGACTCTCCCACTGAAATTAACAAATCTATCAATCCAACAGAGATTGTTGCAACAATTGCATCAATATCCATGTGGATAACTATAAACCTTTAAGATCAAATTTTCCAGTCTTCTAAAACATATGCAACCTATTGCAAATGTCATCAGAAGATTGAGATACAATTATTTGACTTTATCTTATCAATGATTTATGTAGATTAATCTGATGCTCCATCTGAGTCCTTCTCTAAGGATTCTAGATAGACTTGATAGTCATACTATCAACACATCAACTTATTGCAGTATTGGCATTCATCCAACTCTTCGGATGACATATGGAAGTCATAGATGTATAGTCAACTCTTTGATTATACTTCTTACTCGGGTCCAACCCATGCTTCCACTGCGCTCCCTTTATCTATAAGCAACCATTGCTTAAGACTAAGGATCTCTTATGTAAGAGCATTTCAACATTTATACATGCTTCATTAAATTCATACAATATGAATATTATGAAGCTTCATGAATGACCAGAGTATAGATAGTAGAATGATGACACTCATCATCTACATCCATCTAAACTCTTAAAACATAGGTTCAGGTAGGTACTCAAACAATTTGAATACACCATCTCTTATAGAGCCACCATTCTGCATGATGCAGTGAACCATCTCATTCATGTTAAATGTCAAGAGCACATATGTATGCCAGAATATCTTCATTAATTTTATAAGGATTATTTGACAATTACGATAATCATCGACAGGTCACTTCCAAAGTACATCCGATGAGAGATCAAGACTATAGAGACATACAAACCCTAGGGTTGTAGTCCTATTATCTATTTAATTGTCATTCCTCAATATTATGAGGAAACTTGCACATTGCAACCACATACATTATGTGTCCAATTGCAAGTATAATATCTGGATCATAAGTCCAATCCATGATATTTTACTGGTTATTATTGAGTATATCATTGAGTGGGTTTTAATGAAGGATTATCTGAAATAAGAAATTTGCATAAATATATAAATATATATATTTTACTTTGATTTAGGATTTTTGTATCAAAGTTGTCTTGTCTTGTCAACATTGAAAGTTCATTCCCTTAATCACTTTCAATGTAAGAGATATACTTACCATTATATCTCAACAAGATCTGGGATCTCCTTCCTTATCTTTGTTACATCCCAATAATATGAGAATCTGCAACTCAGATAAAAAGAAGCGGGAACACATTCCGCTTTGCAAGTCCAACTTGCAGTTCCCAATTCGGTCTTTAACACCCGAGCCCACCACCCCTAAGGCGATGTTGACCCGTCGTTAATTGAACCAACCGTCAACAGGAATAGTACTCGCTATACGCAATCCAATATCGCCCCAATAATATGAGGATCCGATATTGGGGTCACTACGTATACGGCCTTACTCTTTCGAGAAGCAAAGAGTCCGATCCAGATGCGCTTGCATACAGGAGCTGTCACTTCGGACAGGCGTCTCCCACATACAATCCCTGGCGACGGAACCCTTCGCCTTGACGGGAGACCATGGATGTCACTTATGTGATCCTCCACCTCATATTCAAATTTTAATTAATTATCGTGAATCACATTCACATAAATTAATTCTTCCAAGGGAATTATTAACTCTAATAATATTAGAGTATTTCAATCTTAATTGGATTCCAATTAATCTAATCATATTAAATTAATGATCCAATTAATATCCAACAAACATTTTAATAGTTACTTGAATAATGGTATTATCTCAAATACGTATTATTTCGAATTTTAATAATTAGAAAAATACATCTTAATCCCTCGGACATTATCCCGGCCCTACCCGCTGTCATGGCCAGTACCGACGAGAGTGGGACGGACCACATACGTTGCAACCCGCAACCCCAATGCTCTCCGACTAGGCACCATATCCGCCTCGGGAAAGGATAATGCCAAATTGATTAATTTGTACTTGAGATGATCATCGATTCTTCAACCGAAATTGTACCATATAGTAATAATCAAAACATTTTTGATTAACATTATAATGAGATTTGCTAAACAAATCCCAAGTCCTATTCAAGCAACATGTTTGTTGGAATGTTGATCATGTAGATCATGTAACCAATCTTGATCTAGATCACATCTAATCATTTGTTGGTTAGGGAAAAGTCATTTAAGGACATAATTATCATTAAATATTTCACAAATATTTAAGCATAATTATTCCAGGAAATTAAACAATTTAATTTCACTAATTAATTAAATGACAATCACTAGGTTCTTGATTAGGAAAGTATTTTCAGCAGTGACCCTCACTTACTAAAAAAATCATATCTCAATCAATTTAAATCCAAATTAAGCAAAGTAAATTTTTAAAGTTTGCTAACTTGATTTAAAACAGAACCCAAGTGATTTGCACGCATTTCAAGGCGTATCAAATCCGCAATTAACATCTTAATTACGTCATGATCCGCAGTCCCCGAAACAGTGGATACATGTTCACTAAAATGAGCATATCAAGAGCAAACGGAATCGAAATCACGCAAACTCAGATCCTACGGTTTCCTTATTTAATGGGTAATAACATAAAAATATTATTTTCGTGTTTAAACAATTTAAACAGTGCCGAAAATAATATCAAAACAGAGATGCGAAAATGAAATGCAAGAAAACTTTCGCAAACCCTAATGAA
The DNA here is from genome assembly GCA_037367405.1 of Ottelia alismoides. Lineage (NCBI taxonomy): Eukaryota > Viridiplantae > Streptophyta > Magnoliopsida > Alismatales > Hydrocharitaceae > Ottelia > Ottelia alismoides. Next base: position 705,813 of record JAZKJV010007007.1, on the reverse strand, counting down.
CCCAAGTCGTCCTCGGTTTATGGATCGTATCCAAAACCACCGACCTAAGGCTCTGATACCACTTGAAGGATATGCTTAGATCCTCAAGCGCATCACGGAAGCGTGATCGTCGTATCGAATACGACGAAGAACGACTAGTCGCACTAGTTGTTCTATGCAGCGGAAATTAAAAAAATTTTCATGTGACGAAACCACATGATCCAAGAACACTTCTCGGATCGTTTCGTCTAAACCACAACCAAGTATTAGGTTTACCTCTTGAAGCGTGGTTGTGATCAAGTCTCTAAACGAAGAGACCTCCTGTCTCAAGTCCGATCCGTCGGAGGAGACGCTTGCGAGCGCGGGGATGAACCGCGTGCTTCTCGCAATCCATGTTGATGATCCAAGCGGCAGATCTCCTGATCTCGACACACGAGATCCGATGTCTTCTTCACGAGCGGGACGCACCGAAGGAGACGGAGATCCACGAGCAAACCATCGGGCAGCATAACGACGATGCCGCGGCGATGGAGAACCTCTCTAGGGCATCCATGGTGGACGGCCACATGAGAGAGATGGAGAGAGGACGTGTAGAGAGAATGAGAGAGAGAGAGATTTGTTGCCTCAACTTATGTGTCAAAAAAGAGCAATGGGGTGCCTCTCCTTTTATAGGGTTTTGGGATCCATGGATCTCAATCCATGTGTCAACACAAATCCAATGGTCCACATCAATTTGTGTTTCTTTCAATGGTCATGATTTGTTGCTAAAAACACAACAACAATTAATTTATTTAAATTAAATATATGTTGATAAATCAACACAATTTAATTACAAAATTAAATCATCAATACATGGAGATAATGAAAGGAGAGAAAGCCTCCTTCCATGTGGAGAGGGGGGACGGCCTCCCTTTCCTAATGGGAGTGGTGGCCGTCCACCCTCCTCCATTAGGAAGGTGGCTATTTCACCTTTTATGTAATCTCCATTATTTGCAACAATTTTTGTTGCAAATTATTGCACAAAAAATAAATCCAATTTATTTTGTGAACATTGCAATCATGCCATTGAAAAATTGTGAATCACATTCACAACCCAAAACAAAAATGTAAATTACATTTTCAATTTGATGTCCAATGTGAATCCAATTCACATTAACATTTAATTAACAAATGTAAATTACAAATAGCTCTCTCTTATATATTATAAATCACATTTATAATATATATGACTAATATGGATATTGCTATCCACATTATTCATATCCATGATAATTAAATCATATTTAATCATCTTGGATCTCTATTCTCTTGTGTCCAAATAATATGAATCACATTCACATTATTTACATCTTTGATAATTAAATCTCATTTAATTATCTAAGATAACTCTCTTTATAATATGAATCAAATTCATATTGCTCATGATAATTAAATCACATTTAATTATCCATTTTCTCAATGCTCGGATACATATATCAATAATAGAATTATCCATGAACTCCTTCAAGGATAATGCGCTTTCTCCGCAGATACTTGGAGATAAGGACAGGGCGATTGTATTGTTCCACGTATAGTGACATGGATATTGAGATCGTATCTCAAATCCAGATCGCGGGCCTCCCATAGATGCTTGATTAAATCAAGACCGTAAATCTAATCTTCTCATTGTATCTGAATCACATTCAGATCAATGTCCAACACTTGAACCAAGATCAGATCACTTCTCTGATGAGAGGAGTCACTAAAATCCAGACCCGTTTCATCACTCCCTAGGAATGGAAGCGTCATGGTTATACAATCGTTTATGATCACATCACCCTCAGGTATTCCCAATACCTGTACATCCTGCATACTGGAAGACTCAGACTAAACCCGAAGTATTGGATCAACTTTATACTGTCTACTTCATGGTTTTATCAGTAAGTTTCTCATTCGATCATTGGGAGTTGGTATCAATCATACACTTTACAAAAGCGTATATTATACCGAGGTCTTGATCATATACTTTCCAAAAGTATATATCAAACCTACAAATTCAGTCAAGCTTCCAAAGCGAGACGACCGTGCGCACGGAATTTGATTCTTCCCAATATCTCATGAGTGAGCTCATGTCTTCCGGTTCAGTAACTGAACCTGTATGATCCCTTTAAGAGATCGTATTACTCATATGCCCTTATATGCACACCAGCGCGCCGCTGTGTAGACCTTGATTAGGTCATCAACCTATTGGTCTGCCAAATGTACATACTTAGACATATAGCAACACATCTGTCTCCGGTCAGAGGATGCGTGCCTATATCATGACAGCATACGATATAGGACTTTGGTTATCTCGATCTCGTTAAGTCAACTCTTTGACCTAACTAATCTGACACCTCCGAATCTCCATTCCTATGCAAAGGACCTGCATCAAGAGGTCGGTCAGATATCAGCCTTCAGAGATTAGGATTGCCATCTCCTACTCAGGCTGGAGATCATCTCTTAACAATCATTTGACGGTGCTTGATGAGTCCTCAATCTAACTCTTTAGATATTCATCCAAGCACCAGCCTCTATGATTCAATAGTTGAATCAACAGTTGTATGATCATCAAGATGGCCATGGTACATAACCCTAATTGTACTAAGGGACCTATTATGCAAATTATGTATTCTTCATTTCAGATTAAGGAGTGAATTGCAATAACATTTATTGCATAATGGCTCGCCGTGGGCTCGCATTTCCAACAGCACCTCCATAGCCGACCACATGGCTCGTTCTTTTTGTCACCACCAACTCAAGGTCTGGACCATCCATCTATTTCATCAATTTGATTTGAGCCTTCTTTTCCCGCTCTGTCCTCCACCGCTTGATCTGATCTCATGATCATATCAGAGCTCTCCATTCGCATGTCTCTTACAGTCGTTGGATCCCCAGATCCAGCAGCCCTCCAATATCTTTAACCTCTATCCCTGATTCCAACCTCACCAACCTCTCAACTCCCTCTCTTTTTCCCAACCTCCTTGAACATTCCTCCGACCAACTTCCACCGCCCTTGCATTCTCCAAACTTCACTCTTCCACGTTGGCATCTCAACCACTCCAAATTGGAACTTACCTAACCACTAGGAGTCAGGAACCACTGAAACTGTCGTTATTTCCTTCATCAAAAAAACCCTCATTGCCATTAATGGAAGTTGTCAACCCTTGCGAAAAGGACCCCATGCTACTCCTCCTCTTCATGATAGGAAGAAGGAGTCGACGTTGACCGACAACGGCGGATTTCTTCGTTTTAAAACCAATGGAGATAGATCCAAGTTACAACATCTCCTAGACGATTGTTCGAGCTTCATGCACGGCTGAGCATGTCAAGCAATGACCCCAAAGCCGAGCTTCAATCCGAAGCCAAATACTCCATTCACGGTGTGTTCGTCATGTGCATGTTAGCAAATGCAGGTTTTGTTCTTATTTTCTTCATGTTAATCAGCCAAATCGTGAGATCCACTCCCTCAATTGAGGTGTTCTCGGTGATAACCATGGATCAGTGATCCATGCAGAAAGACATGTCCTTATCTTGCTCGTCCCTTCGTGCTTACCACCTCAAATCACCTACTCTTCCATTTATAATGGAGGAAACCCAATAGGGCTCCCTCTTATATGCCCTGATCCAACCCTTCATTCCGCTCATGCTCGCACGCACTCACATGTAGTTGCTTCAGCTATGTGTTTCCCTAACTCCTACAAGTGTAAAAGTCATTCAATGGCCGGAAATGATGTAGGGGTTACGATCTGAAGTTTATTATCTAGTATCCATTCCAAATCTCCATCTTCCAAAGGAAATCGGGCTTTCACCAATCGTGCATCATCCTCACGATACATCTAGGGATCAGCTCCGACCTTCCGATGAGAGCTAGTACCATGGAGGAGCGATGGGGCTCTCGTCGGAGCCCTGCCCTATTATTGTCACTCAAGACAGAGGACACAAATAAGGATTTATAGTTGCCGTCAGATCACATCAAATTGGGAGTAATCTAATGGATGAAACAAGGCCACGACACCTCTCCCAAGGTTGCATCTGTGTCTCCTCCATACTTCCTGTCGAAGCGTCGCAATGTGATACGTGGCCTGAGCCACGCAATGTGACCTGAGCCTAGGAACGTGTGTGCCTCACGCTTGGTTTCTTGGTCAAATTACAACTAGTTCCTACCGCCCTCTCAAAATTACATAAATGCCCCCATGCATGCCGTATTTCATAAATTTAGCAGCTAGTTTTTCTTATTTGCATATTAGTCTCTATAGGGACCTGTTTATGATATTTGTGCAATATGAGAAGCAAACTTTCCATAATGTCACATGTTTACCTACGTGAATTATTCAGACAAGGACCTTATTGTAATTTTTATAAAAGTTATGGATCGATCAATTATAACCAATACCAGGATTCTTATTGCAAAATAACCATAAGGTACATATTGATGCACGCGAGTTCAGATTTGAACGATTGAAATGCAAATTGTAAAACAAGTTGTTGAATGTAATTATTCAAGCAACCACGTTCGATGTTTATTTATAATTAAAAGAAATTGCAATAATGGAATAGCAAAATCACCAATAATATGAACTGAGCACATGCTGATTGTGTGGTCTAGATGAATCACGATTAATATTATATGAGGGTCGAAGTTTGGGTGTGAATGTATGGTCCATATTGGATTTGGAGGTGCTCATTCTTGATCCAACGTCTCTCAAGCAGCTTGTATGAACACTTTGAAGGTTGGGGCAACTGCATTGGAATCAACCAGATTCCATTCAATCTGAACCAGATCTGACCACTGGTAGCTCGAGAAGATTCTTGCGACCTTCCTGAACCGTTCGGAGGTGAAGATCGAATCTAGGTCCCACTGATCAAAAATCTAGATCTCAAGCTCTGTTGCATGTCAAATGCAACTCCCATGTCTTAATCCAAGTTCCAGAAAGTTACCCTTTCTCCTACATATTATTTCCTTGCTCAGAGACAAATCTCCTACCATGGTTATTTGACAAAAATAAGATGAAATGGCGGGTAAATGGATCAGGCTTTGGGAAATGAAGGATTTTACCTAAATTGCCTCAGATTAGATGATATGAGATTGATCATATGGTGTGGTGAAGCTATGAAGAATAGGGATGATTCAGGCGAGGTGAGAGGATGGTTGGATCCGATTCAAAACCATTGAGAGCCTCTGATCTAACATATCGGTGGGTAATATGAGAAATACTGATATAAGATTAAATCAAATGAAACTTGCCAAAACTAAATAAAAAAATGGAAATGGGTTACCTAAGATTAACTACCATGAATGGTGGAGATGATAGCATTGATCCCGCTTTGGATGGTAGGAGAAGCTGAGCTCGTCGGAGATGCTTTGGCAACAAATGGATCACGCTCTTCAGCCTAAATCACGTGCTCCCAATCGAAGAGGACCCTTGTTGTCACCTCAGGCAACTCATGGAATCAATCTTTGGGTGAAATTAGGTGAAAATCGAATCTGAATGAAATGAGGACATCAAAGTTTAATTTATATAGTTTAAGAAAGGGTAAAATTCAAAATTCAATAGTACACGAACCGAGGCCTTATTGGGGTGAAATAAATTGGGCTTTGGTGTTCATGCATGAAGTTTATTTGGGTGGATAATTGGATGGAGTAGGCATAATCAGATTTGGGAAAGAAAAATTTGGGAAGAAAGGTAGTCGGGTCGTTATTCGGGTAAAGAGGAAGTAGAGGTTGAGTTGACCTAGGTCAACTGACCTAGATCCAGCCAATCAGCATTAAGACCTGAATGGGTCCAAACACAAGAAGACAAAAACCATAAAATAAATAGTTTAATAAATATAAAATGATTTTAAATAAAAAATTACAAAATAAAAAAAATATTTATAAATGAATAAATTAATTTTAGTGATTTTTAGTAAACTACATAATACATTTAAAATAAATAAAAGCCTTTATACCTATACATGATATAAAATTTTAATTATTTTTTTTACAAAGAAATAAATTATTTTATATTTTATTAATTTAAAAAATAATTAAAGTATTTAAATATTTTTTATTTTTTATGAATTAATTAAATCGGGTTATATACAATATAGGTACATTATACATATAGTATAAATAAAATGATTTTATTTTTGGTTATTTTTAATTTGTTATTTTTATTTGTATTTTATATCAATAACATAAAATATGAACAACATATTAAAAATACAATATGTGTAAAAATAAGAAGAAATATCAAAACAAGTAAACACATAAGTACAACATAGACAACTATATACAATAACACTCCAGAAAGTCGACTTACACATCATAACTTCAATTTTTCTAACCATTTTTATTTTAAAGCTTACCCAATTATGAACACAATGAAAGTAAGTTTGGTTTATTTTGATTCTGTATGGAGTAGATATTGAACTTTCAATTTTGGCTTTACGACTTTTTCAATGTGTTTTCTCTCTTATTCTATATAAGGTTTCTTTTTTCAATTATTTTTTTATTTACAACTTATTTTTATGTACAGTTTCAAAGGACATATTTTTATTTGAGTTTTTTGGTGATAAATAAAATAGTAGACATAGATATATAGTATTAACAATGATGAATATATACATGTGACATTTATTTTCTGGATTTTGGAACATTACTGACCATAACTCCTACTTCATTCCTTATCAAGTATGTCAAGTCTTGACCTACTCTCAGGGTTAGGATTAGCATATATTTATTTCATATATACATCCCTCTTTTCTCTTTCTTTTTCATTTATTTTTTTATTTATTTTGGATTAAAATAATGATAATAATACATTATTTACAAATGAATATGGATTGTTAATAAGTGATAGTTAATGCTACTTACAAGTAATTTGTAAGGGATTTTAATCCAAAATAAACGAATAAAGAAGATGAATGGGTAATTCATCAATAGTGTTCTAGAGGGAGAAATGACCTTACACTTTGTAAATGCAGAAGATCAACTTGTTGATATCTTTACAAAACCCTTAAATCTTGATAGATTTGCCTATCTCGAAAGACACTTAGGTTTATGCCAACATGGTGAAATCTCCTAAAAATTGTCCTTTCAAACAAACTTTTACAAAACAGGAACTAAGTATTCCTTTCGTTTTCAGGAAAAGGGAGAGGAGCAAGAACTTTTTATGATAAGGGTAGACACTTATTGATAAATCTTTTTAATAATGAAAAAAGAAGGAGAATGAAAGTTATTGTTTTACTGTGGCATCAAAAGAAAAGGGGAGAAGTGTCATCGGAGGAGTGCGTTGTTTAAAGAAAGATTAAAAGCAAAAATGAAGAGGGAGTTAATACTTGGAATCAGATAACAACAATTATAGCTTAATAAATATAAGTTTTACAATTAACAAAATAAATAGATTGTTAGCTATTTATATTTTTCTAATGACTCAATTGCATATTTATTTTGTAGCTTGAATAACTTTTCAACTAGAAGCTCGTAGAAGCTCTTTGATGAAAAGTGTAGAGAAAAATAGAAGCCGACTCAAAGTTTAAAAGTAACTCTGAAAGACTCTTCTTGAAGGATCAAGATTCAGAATCAAATTGATAAAAGAATTAAAGAAGAATTCGATTCCACAAGCTCATTTTTAGAAATTGTGGTTGTTGATGTGACATATTACATAGTTCTTATTTTATGTTGAAAATAATCATATAATTTTTGCATATTCTTGATTAGCAAGTAAATAGAATACAGAATTCTCAATTTCACAGAATTGATTTTTGAACATATGATTGATCATCTTGACGCCTCTAATATATTAACTATGATCGACCATCTCGTTCCTTATGATTGATCAACCATGATCGACCATCCTTTTGAAAACGATCGATCACTTTTTGAATTACAGACCACTGGTCAAATATGATCGATCAATCTTATGACATGATCGATCACCCATGAATGATCCATGTGTTTCTATGATGGATCATTGCATGGATTTAGACCACTGAATTTTCCATTTTTTGACATTAATGTCTCTTTTGAGAACAAGACTAAATAAGGGATCATATGGCTCATTGTTTGAGGTACACCACCAAGAGTAACATCCTCTACTCTCGAAAGAAAAGAAAGAGTGGTCATATTATATGATATTCGAGTTCTTACAGCATTTTTGCACTCTCGAACTGTCTTCAATCCAAAGCTTCTTGCTACTAAAATTGTTGTGCTTTCTATGCTCTACTGTGATTATCCTTCCTCGAGCATTTCTGCGGTTAAAGTCTATAAGCTTTTGAATTTAAGTTTCATTGCTTAACTTTATTCTATCTAGCATTTTTGTATAGGTAATTAAGTTGTGGATTCCTTTATTTGAGAGAGACAAATTTTTCTTTGGGAGTTGTCCAAGGAAGGACACAAGTTCTATGGGAGATTGCGCTACCTTCGGATTAAAGTAGCATCGGAATAGTGAAAGCGGACTTCACGGAAAGAGCGAAGTGGGAATACACATGGTTCTAAGTCATGATTTTCACCCGCTTGGGTTTCCATGTAAAAATCGTTGTGTTCCTGCTCTCACCTTCTCCACTCCTTTGATTCCCCGGGCATCGACAAGCTCCAAAGGCACCTCACTCTCAACCAACGACTCCGCCGGCAGTGGCCCCTCCACTCCCCTCTTTCTCACTAGCAACCCCCATCTTTTCCTAAGCGACAAAGAGATCGGAGGTCCGTTTTGGGAGCGATAGGGTTTCCTGAGAGAGGAGCAAAAAGTAGAAGCAGGTGGGGATCCACAAGTTGCAGAGGCTAACGATGAGTAAGGAAAAAACATAATTTGTAGAGAAAATGATAAACGTAAATTGATATAGGAAACTGCACACCATTATATTTCACACCACATCTGCCTATGGTTGATCGAATTTATTAATTATTAAATGGTGTATATAATTTGCCTCTTTGGATCTTCACTATGCATTTCCTTCCTCCTCAACATCTTGAATATATAAACAAACTTCTCTAAAAAAATATGTCGACAAACCAAGGGACTTCACAATCTTCTCCATATATTTAGATCCATGAACACCATTCTTAACACAATTTGCTATAATCGTGTTTATAATATCTGAAGTCTCTTTGTAGCATTTGAGGTGAATTCTCATCATGCATTGCTAAAGATACATGTATCACAAAATTACAAAAGAGTCTGCTTATGTGGTCAAGCTGGAAAGACCAAGATAATTACGAACAAATATACGGCCTCAACATGTTCAATATATATATTGATTCTTGCAATTGAGACATATACCTAAATTTTCTACAATCTAGAGGAAAGAAGCCTGAACTTTTATCATCATCAAGTCAATTTCCAAAAGCATGATAAATTAAATGTTTTTCTCAAATTTTAACATTTATCGTGATGACATGATAAGAGAAGTTGGTGGTTGATATTGTGTGCTCACCAAGATCCTTTTGCAAAATTCAAAATAATGCACATGTTCTCATCAAGATCATTTTAGAAATTACAAATAATACATAGCTGCATTTTGTTGTAGTGGCTGCACCTATCACGAGTTCGCTTAATATTATAATGCAGTCCAAACTTTTACCGTTTATTAGTGATACAAACAAAATGTAGATTGGATGAAACAAACCCAATATAAATCAAAAAGATGTCATAGTTAATAGAGCTTACGCGTAAAGTCATTGTTTCTCTTCAGATCACATGAGTGAAATATCAACAAATCAACTTAATTGGAGAATTTTACAATTCAATCAATAGTTTTTTTACCAAACTTTCATGATGAAGCTGCATATGGTTGTTTGTGTATCAATTTCATGTGAAAGGCATATCCACCTCAAAATCCAAATGACACTGAGCCCCCATCCCTCCCCCAGTCAATGCTCTCTTCAATCCTTGCATGTATGTACATGTGATTATTCTTAAACATCACTCATGCATGTTTGAGCATATCCAAGATTCTGAATACATGGAGATCGGGTCTACTAAATATTAGGGATACATTTAGATGCATATACTACATCCTTTTCAACCAATACATGGGTATTTAAATTCATTGGCAACTACTAATACAGATAAGATTGTTCATATTAGTTTTTCCTTCTGATAGGAATGCATATGAATACATTTTCTTGTGTATGTGAATATGGATAGATATCCATATTTTAAGCTAGACATGAATTCATTATAGGGATGTAATTAGATAGATATCATTTATTTACATATACCAATATGGATATGAATACATATCTTTCGTCTTGGGTTTTAAAATGGACATACAATCTCTATGGATACAGCCATTGTATATCCATCATCAAGCAAGATATGAGTATATAACTTTCTTGAACAAAGAACATGGATAAAATGTATTTTTCATAATTTTTTCCCAAAAACTAATGCATTTTCACTCATTTTCAAATATCAATTTCGACATCATTTTCCAAGAACATGAACAAGAATGTGATTATAAAATTCTGTAACACATATATGATGCCTTTAGATTTGTTCGTTAGTAAATTATTTCTAAGCATATTACTCTTTAAAGGTTAATTTCCCGGGCTTTAGCACGGGTGCCTACTAGTTGCTATTTATGAAGGATATATTTTCCCTTCTAAAACTTTATATCAAACCCTGCCTTGTGAACTTGAGGATCTTTTAAATTGTCTGTCATAGGATTCCACAAACATATATTCGTTCCTTGCACTATATCAATCAACGATCGTGCCTCCACCCCATATTAGGTGACGTTGGCAAGCATTTTGTTATATGTACTTACATTGTGGTTTGACATCCTAGCTAATAGTCGACAAAGCTATCTTAATAATAACAATGACCTTATGCATCCCCCCGATGTCGAATAGAATCTTAATACAATAAGAAGATACAATTTATATATTAGACCATATGAGATATATCATGATAGTGTTTTCTTCCTTTCCGATGATGTAGAAGGAGTTTAGCTTTAAAAAGCCGATGAATTACAAGTTCACATATTTTAATGATACAGAACGCATTCGGGAGTTGGATGGTTGAATAGGCGTGATCACTTAATCTGTTTTGGTGTCATATTTTTTCTATGATATAGAAGTTGAACGATTTTACTTGTCGGACTATCTGTGTATGTTAGTTTAGCTGAAGTATTGTGTTGGATTTATCATCTGTTTATTTCCTTTTAAACTATGTCATTATCTGAAGTGGATATTATTTACCGCACGTAATATGAATGTGAAACTCGTTTGAAAGGAAGAATATTATTAAATTAACTATGTAAAGTGAGAAATTTACATATATGGAAATTTATTAAAGTGTATAATCTAATTTACTCAATTAAAGAAATTTTTCGTAACACAGCTTATGCCAAAGTTGTGAAATAAGTAGTCCCTTTCTCCTATACTGGTATAGCATACTTTGTGAAATATTATACTTTAACTATTCTTTCTTACTCTTTTTTGTGTTACTGTCAGTTTTTTTGAAATCGGATCAGATTGGCTGGTTCCAGTGGTGAATTAGGTTTGGACCGGTCCGATTAATCGGTTCTTGTCGGTTCGGTTCGAATTTCAAATTTCAAACAATCCATCCGGTTCAATCTATTATTTTTAACTTGATTTAACCAAGTTCAACAAAAGTTTAATTCTTAATTTGTTTAAAAATAATGCCGGAAATAAGAGTTAAATCCATGACCTTTGGTTACAAATTTCAAACTCCTAACCAGCTACTCTAACATAACTTTTTGCTTGTATTGTGTTTTAAATATAATTAAACTACTATTATGTTATAAAGCAACTAGTCCAAATGGTATGTATAAAATTTGATGGTGCATACAAAATAATATTTTATGTATAATGTAAAATATGTATTGTATATGTATTTTATTTATATATCAAGTATATTTAAGTTTGTCTATATTTATATTTCATTTCGATTTGATTATATGGTTAACTATTTTATATCACCGATCCTGTTTAATCTGATTTTAAATAATGATGACATTATAATCCAGTTGAACCGATTTGATTACCTGATTCAACCCGATTCGATCATTTCGATAAACTTTCCAATTCGGTGTCCGGTTCGCTTTCTTAACTGTTCGTGCACATTTTTGCCTTATATACAACCATGAATCTTTTTTTTAATGCACAGAAGTCTATACCAAGTGGGAGATCTCTTAGCCGATAAGTTTTTATGGGTAAATTTTCTCCCGCTCCATCTGTATGAGAAATGAATCATTTTTATGGGTTTTTTCCGCTGTGGAAGAGTGGAGCGCCATGCATGGGTTGTGGCTTTTTTTATTTTGGTCAATTCTGGGTCGAACGTACGCCTCTCATCGAGCCCGAATCCAAAGATCTTCTTTCTTCTCTGGTCGCTTTTGATTTGGTTTAGAAATCGCATGAAATTGTTTGCTGGTGGAAGCAAGATTTTAAAAATCACCCGATTTTTATTCAGAAAGTAAAAATCAGTCAAAACTAGTCAAACTCCAGTTAGATCGTCAAAATCCGGTTGAACCAATTGAACCAAATCACCAGTTTGACCATCTATTTTTTGACAAAAAAAATAATTTTCAATAAATTAACAAAATACAAACTATTCTGAAATATTCATAATATAGTTGTATTTTAATCCATAGTATATTGTACCTTTATCTCTTCTCCTTTGCATGGACCAATGATTCATTATCACTTATCCATTCTCGTCATATGAGCATTACCTCTCTCTTCCGACATTATGTATGGGGTTGTCCACTTATAACAATCAAGCTTGTAAAAGTTGGTCGACTAGTCGGTCCGACTAGTCAAGTCGAGGGGGGGGGGATATAGCCGATTCGACTAGGCCTAGTCGGCTATTAGTCGGTCAGCTCGACTAGTCAGGCCCAGTCGGCTGACTTTTACATCAAGCTTTTATTTTTTTTATTTTTTACTTTTTTTAAGAAGCAAACTTATTAATGTTATATTTAAAGTCAATTACTTTTTTCATTATGTAAGTACAGAAAATATACAAACCTATGTTAATACATAAGCAAACTTATTCTAATATGTAGAAATGTTATATTTAAATTTAATTAATTACTTCTTTTATTTTATTATGAAAGTATAGAAACTGTATAAATCTACGTATAAAAATGATTTATTTACATAAAATAATTAAAAAAATCAAAGCCAACTAATGACCAACTAAATCCGATTAGTCGCACGAATGTCGATTAATCCTTATTCAGTGACCCCACCGACGGAGTACCGACTACCGCTTTCTGCAACCTTGATAACAATAACAAACAAAGAAGATGATGTCATAATCGTCCTATGAGATATAATAAATCAACAACACTCATATTAATTAGAGTATAAATAATTTCAAATTATTAATTTTTTACATCATATATGCATTATAAGAATTTTACGAAATATGCTTATTATGTCCTTTTGAGTTTTTAATAAATTTTATACACTCAACTTTTAAGCAATTTCACTTTGCTTCTATATTTTCTTTAAAATTCATAATATTATGCTTATGTTAGTATAATATAGGAGCACAAGTGTATCCATAAAAGGTCATAACTATGCATTTTAAAAAAATATAGAGGCATACATGTAATTGTATAAAAAATAGGGATTTTTACCCGGCAGACCTTGTTGTCTTTGTCAATTACCTCTACAACATTTGGAACATCGTAATTCCTCCCTGGACCCCGTAAATTTGCTCCGTGTTATTGTAACACCTCAACCCCAAACATAGTACCATACCTAAAACTCACGAAGTGTGGGTGTGGTTTATAAGTGGTGGGGATTACTACTTGCCAACTTGAGCTTAAGCATTTTGGGTGGTTGTCAACAGGTCCATTTCGGCCCGAACCCAACAAGTTGTCAAGGCTAGTTTTCCTCGATAACGGACCGGGGACCTAAGTCCGGGACGTTACAAATAGTATCAGAGCCAAATTCTCTCTGATTGTGGAAAGGGATACCCGAGAGGTGGAGTCGCCCCTACAAAGAGGTTGGAGGAAAAGGCTACCCGGAGCGTGCAGCCGCCACTATCACTGGGAATAAGTGATGGGCCATATCGCAACGAGGACGTTGCAAATATAAGTGGGGGAGGTTGTAACACCCCAACCCTAAACATAGTGCCATACCTAAAACTCACAAAGTATGGGTGTGGTATATAAGTGGTGGGGATTACTACTTGATAACTTGAGCTTAAGCATTTTGGGTGGTTGTCAACGGGTCCATTTGGGCCCGAACCCAACAAGTTCTCAGGGCCAGTTTTCCTCAATAACGGACTGGAGACCTAAGCCCGGGACGTTACAAATGGTGTCAGAGCCAAATTCTCTCTGATAGTGGAAAAGGCTACCCGAGAGGTGGAGCCGCCCCTACAAAGAGGTTGGAGGAAAAGGATACCCGGAGCGTGCAGCCGCCACTATCACTGGGAATAGGTGATGGGCCATATCGCAACGAGGACGTTGCGAATATAAGTGGGGGAGGTTGTAACACCCCAACCCCAAACATAGTGCCATACCTAAAACTCACAAAGTATGGGTGTGGTATATAAGTGGTGGGGATTACTACTTGACAACTTAGGCTTAAGCATTTTGGGTGGTTGTCAACGGGTCCATTTGGGCCCGAACCCAACAAGTTGTCAGGGCCAGTTTTCCTCAATAACGGACTGGGGACCTAAGCCCGGGACGTTACACTTATCCCATGAACCTTGACGTTAAATTGACACATCTTGTCCTAATTTGAGTGGGTTAAAACTGAGTTAATCAAACCATATAAAATGTAACGGTTGGAATTCTTCCTCCTTCCTCCTTCTATCTTCTTATTCATCTTCAACTTCACTCCACTTTCCTAATCCATGGCAGAACCTTACAACACAACAACATCGAGGAGACTTTAACAGGAGGTGGAGGAATCAAAACAACGGGGAGGGGAAGAGGTTCACAGGAAGCAGCATGCTTGGCCGTCGACGGTGGAGCAAAGGAAGATGGTGGTAGGGTTGAGGGAGTAGCCAATACGAGCCCAGTTGTAGAGGCAGAAAGGTGCAGGAGGGGAGCTCGAATCTGACGGGGGCGGAGCTTTCGAGCCAGGGGATTCGAGTGGCTGGGGGAAGGGGCAGCTTTCGAGCAGGGGGTGCGAGCCACAGGCATGGGGGGGGGGGGGGAGGTGCGAGCGTGCCTGGGGGGGACTTTGCGGAGTTGGTTGCGAGAGGTCGTACGGGGTCAGTGTGTGGGGCTCCAAGAGGGGTTGCATGGTTGGTGCGGGAGGCGTGAGGTGGCTCCGCAGGGGGTTGCGGGGTTGGTGCGGGAGGCTTCACGGGGGGAGGGGGGTTCGGTGCGATGCATGGCGGGGTCCGACCGGTCGGCTGGCGATTCAGGGAGGCGGGAAGGGAGGGGGGGCTTTGCAGGGTTGGTCCGGGCTCTGCGGGGGACGAGGCTTTGCAGGGTTTCCAGGCGTGGGGCGTCTCTGGTGCGGGGTCAGTGCGGGAGGCGCGGGGGGCTTCACGGGAGGGCGGAGGAGGAGCGGTGTAGGGCGGGGGTGGGGTCCGACCGGCCAGCTGGCGGTTCTTCGAGCCTTTGCAGAAGACGTCCCAATGTTGGTTGACGACTCACAGCCACGCAGTTGTTCATTGCATCTCGTACTTCATCCGAGCGCCAGCTGCCACTGGTGAGAAAGGAAGCTCACGATGGAGGTGGTAGGTGATGGGTGCTGGGAAAAAGGAAGAGGGTGAAAAGGAGTGGCATTTGATGTAAATTCGATAAATAAAATAGGTATAATGTAAAAGAATGTATCGGAATATGGTTAGATTTAACGGATAAATAGATGTGGGTTAACCACAGGGTTTATAGGATAAGAGTTAGCAAGTTTATGGGGTCCAAGGAGGAATTGTGATGTTTCGAAGGTCGTAGAGGTAATTGGCAAAGATTATAGGGTCTGTCGGGTAAAAATCCCTAAAAAATATGAGTATTAGTGTTATTGAAAAAAATTGAAAGGACAAGAGTAAACAAACTCTCAAAAGATATGATGTAGCATTTTGCATATTTATTTGTATGATATGTCGGTCTAACTCGGTTCGACCCGGTTGAACCTTTTAAACGAAATTAACATTACTACGATTCGATCTTTTCGGATTTTTATAAAGTGCTGATGTCATCACCGATTCGTCCGATTGGTCCCATTGGTCTGATTGTAAAAACCAAAAACCGACATCTGCTCGATTCGATGTCCGCTTCGGTTTATAAAACCTTGAGTGGAAGGAACTGTGGCTCTTTAAGGCGATAAGAAGAAGTGTTTGCTTTTTCGGTGGTAAAAAACAAGGTCCACTCTCGTGAATGCTTAGCTCGATTCGGTTCTTCTCCGATTTTAGACACATGTTTTGTGGCTATTACTTTGAATCAAGAAAATCATTTATTTTAGGGATAATTACACCCATAACCCTGAGTAATTCCTCAATCTCAATCATAACCCTGCATAATCGCGAATTACATGAGAAACCCTGAGTAATGCTTAACCTTTACACGACATAGCCCTGTGTCAACTTCCGTTTCGAATTTCCGTTAACTCAGATGGAAAAGGTTAAATATGGACAATTTTGCCCCTTGGGACTTTTTATATTTATAAATTGATGCTCCCTTCTCCCATTGCACGAAGCCCTCCCCCAGCTGCTTCCTCCGCCGTCCTCCTCCTGCGGCCTGTGACTTGGAAGCCCTCCCGTCGTTGCCCCTGGAAGGCCTACACCCGTCGGAGCTCCAACCCCCCGCCCGCCAGAGCCCCGACCCTCCTCCCGCCCGCCTGAGCCCCAACCTTCTTCCCCCTTTCGTCCTCCCTGTCTACCATTTCCTCGCCATGTCGGAAATGGGCTCCACGCTCTCCATCTCCGACCACCATCTGCAGCACCCGGGGCTCCTGCACGTCAACTGGGACCAAACCATGGAGCAGAACTCCCATTTTGAGTCCGCCATGAGCTCCATCGTGTCCTCCCCTTCCAACCTCACGCCACACCCTCTTTGACACCCCCGGCACCTGCAAGCCCGCCCCCAGCCCCCCGCACCGGCAAGCGCGCCCCCACAGCTGCAAGCCCGCCCCATCCATCGCACGCCCGCAGCTGCACGCTCACCCCCTCCCCCCTGTGCCTCCGCACTTCCTGCTTGTCCCTCCTCTCCATGCGTCGTCCGTGTGCGTGCCTGCAACCCCCCTCCCACGGCTGAAACACCAAGGGTCCCGACAGAGCGCCCTTACGTGTCTGGAAGTCCCGCCCCACCGCCTCCCTGGAAGCCCCCACCCCGCACAGCGGCTCGCCGCCGCCGTCACCCCTCCCGCACGCCTGAAGCCCCTGCGAATCCCCGCCCTTCCTCCCGTCACCCCTCCTGCTAGTTTTTTTCATTTTTTAAAAGCAAATAGATAGAATCCTGACCATTGATCGATGATGAGTTAGATTAACTCATTCATATGGTTGGGTTAACGTCTTAAATTAACAGAGGGTTACAGGTGTGAGACGGAATGACTATATAGGGTTTCTCATGTAATTCGTGATTATGCAGGGTTATGATTGAGATTGAGGAATTACTCAAGGTTATGGGTGTAATTATCCCTTTATTTTAAGACTGCCCTCTTTCTAGAGAGGTTTGGAAATGTACATGCAATGCTAGCAATCCTCTTTTTCAGCGAAGTGATGGGGAATATTCTGGGCACTTTAAAAGACATTATAAGGCACGGCATGAAGTCAATATGAAGCATTGCTGTCTGCTCAAGTGCTGCTCGAGCTGCTCGTGTTTGGTGCATCCAAAAGAACGTAACCATCACGGGACGTCTTCGAAGAGGTCCATTTCAGAATGTTGATGTATCAGGGACATCGGCATCGTCCTGAACTAATTTCTCTTTGGTGTTGTAGACGAGCCGATTAATGTCTATTTTGTTTCAATGCAATGCAAGCAACCCCTAATGCTAAGGGTGTGTTCGGGAGGTTACCTTTCACTTTGGATGGGTTATCCCCAAAATTTAACCTACTAGTGGGGTCCATCATCTTTTCATAAAAAATATGTAACGGCATGGTTGTTTTGGAAAAAAAAATTCAAATCCATTATCTTGGATTAAAGGGATTTAATTAATATGTTAAATCCTCCCATTAGCAACTTTAAAACCCCAAGAGTTCCCTCTCCATACATCACCCTATTTTGCAATTTTAGAGAGAGTTAGAGAGAGAGAGGAAGGATTTCTTACCGGCATCCATCTTCGTCGTAGGAGAAGGCGGCGTCGATTCCGAAGAGGAGGAGAACACGGATTCGTGATGAAAAGAAGGCGCAAAGATCTTGACGAGTAGAGTTAAGCTTTGAATCGAGGTATGTATCGGTTTAGGTTTTTCGTATAAATATTGATTTCGTCAAGATAGATCTCTTGTATGTATCGGCTTTAGGATTTCAATTTCTAGACGTATGTATCGGATTTAGGATGTCGTATAAACCAAGATCATGTCGGGATGCAATCTATATATATATATATATATATATATATAGGAAATATTTCAAATGAGGTGCACCTTTCCTGGATGCATGGAAAGCCACGTCAATTTAAGCATTTATTCTATTTATTTTACACATTCTAACTCCATAAATTTAATATTAAATATTAATATAATATGTATATCATGAAAAATTTATGAAAATATTACTATATTTGACATTAAAAGTTTGTTACAATATGGATGATATATTTTACATAACTGTATAATCGTCAGTATTTTACAATATGTAGTTTAAATTTACAAATTTGGTAGTGGCTTTCTGAATTTCAGGAAAGACCCACCTCATTAGAAGGGCCCCCTATATATATATATATATATATATATATATATATATATATATATTGACATAGGATGATGATCTTTAAAGGTATATATCGATCTACATTTTCATATTAAATAGTGATTACGTGGAAATAGATCTCTTGTAGGTATCGGTCTAGAATTTCATCCGAAATGCGATCTAAAAAAAATATATGTATATGTCGATTTGCAGAAATACACAAGAACCGATGGTAAGAGTCGGATGCTCTCGCATCTATATCCACGTTTTTCATCATATAAAAAAAGTAGTAAAGGATCTCTAATTCTCCACTGCTCTAGGCCTCTTCATTTAGGCAGATCTTCATTCCTATTAGTTCTGATTTAAGAGATATTTATATTCAATTTTGGACATGTCTTCTTTTTTTTCAGTCCGTTATTAAGTCTATCTAAGAATTAATAATATTAAACCCTACCATAACATGCATTTACATTATCTCAACAATTTCTTATTTTCCCGAAAATACTAGTTCTGGAAATCATTATCATAAATCATCATCTGTGAACACATGCTGACGGAAATGTTGAATTGCTTCTTATTATTTCCATCTTATAAGTGCAAGGAATACGTGGTACATAGTTTTGTTAATTTACGATGTATTCCCCTTTTCAAATTTGCAAGATATTGGTAGTAAATGGATTTTATTATACACTAATAGTGGACAGAATTTCTGTGAAAGCAGAGAGAAACGAGGTGTTGCACATATTCAGATCTCTAGCAATATCATGAAATGTAAAGGCTATTGAACATTATGTTAAGTTTCATATGGTTTAATAGATGGTGACTCCCCCTATTGAGATACATATAGTGAATTGATCGTATTTTATTACTCCAATACAATAACGGTTTCTGACTAATAGAACAGTAACAATATCGTCCAATTTGACAACTATGCTTGTGAAATCCCTACCACAAATACATGGATAAACTTAGTTATTAGTTATTAAACTAATAAAATTAAGGGAATATTACATGGCTATTTATATGCAAAAGCAATGTGTTAAAGTCTTATACATATTATATAAGTATGTATATAATTGTAGTTTGATAACCTTAAACAAGATTTAAGGCACGGACTCATAAGGAGTCACATGGTCGACCGCAAGGGGTCGTATTTGCCGCAAGGGGCAACGCCGCAAGGGGCGTATGGTTGCAAGGAACCACAGAGGCAAAAGCTAAGTCCTCTACAGTTGTAGCTACACTGTCATGTCATGCCATGTACCGCAAGTGCCAGCGGTTAAGAACGTATAAAAGATACGTAAATGAATGTTGTGCAAGAAAATGGTTTATAAGGGAAAACCATGATGAAAAATGCAAGGAATGATTTAATAAGAGAATGAACCATCACATGTTATGCAAAAAATTGGTTTAAGAAAGTTAAACCATCAAAGTCAGGGGGCTAATATGTAAAGTGGTTTATATGTTTTATAAGTATGTAAATTGCTTAGCATTTTTTATGAATTATGCCCGCAAGTAGAAGTAAATGTTTGTCATGCCTACTTATGCATTTTACCTACTTTACATGTATAATCATGTTTATGAAAGAAGCCAAGCTAAACATGGTAGGGATCGAACTTAGACATGCATGGGAATATCTAGGCACGAAATGATATGTATACATGAAAATCCAAGTATATAATTTTTTTAACGGATCAAGGACCGTTAGAATACCCATGCATGGACCCCGATGCATACTGGGCATTAGGCTCATACAAATTATGTTTATCAATTTCAGGTGAAGAGCAGGGTTGATTGCATTTTCTGGATCGTGCTACGGGCTCATTGAGGTTTCTGACGTGGTACGAATTAGCCGGTGAAGATCTAATGGATATCTATATGCCCACAGGAACTATCTAGTTGTTATTTTTTAATTTCTAGAATAGTTTTTTTCCAGTTTAGAGTTGTAATGGAACTCTAGTTTGAATGGATATTTATGGAATGGATAGTATTTTCTCTGCTCATGTGCCATTTGTTGATATTCTGGTAACGGGTCGGTCGTGCGATCAACTGTCGCTTGCTTCCGCCGATTGTCACGATCCGTTCCGTTACAAATGGTATCAGAGCTAGAGTTCCTCTGAACATAGGATATCCACAATTCTTAGTGATCTAAGATTCTTATAAAGAGAGATTTAGTATCACAACTCATTGACCTTGTCAACTTTGAATCAGATGGCTCCTCGACGTGCAATTGAAGCCATTGCAGACCGTGACTCATCGACGAGCCAAGAGGCCGTCATGGGTATGCAGAGGCAGATGCTGGAGTTAATGACACTAATGACCCAGCAACAGAAGAGTCAGACGTCCAACTCGGGTGGACTGACTCTAAAGACCTTCATCCAGCACGATCCGCCCACTTTCAAGGGTGAGCATGAGCCGGAAAAAGCCGAACATTGACTAAGAGAGATGGAGTTGACTTTTGAGGCAACTGATTGTCCCGAAGAAAAGAAAGTGATTTTTGGGACATTTCGTCTGCGGGACAATGCAAAGGAGTGGTGGACTTCATGCAAGGGAATTCACTTTTCGGAAACTACAGTCATTAAGTGGGATGATTTTGTTGAGCGCTTTACTGAGCGTTACATCCCTGAGCATGCTAAGGATGCTAAGCGTCAAGAGTTTATAAATCTCC
Source organism: Ottelia alismoides (assembly GCA_037367405.1). NCBI lineage: Eukaryota > Viridiplantae > Streptophyta > Magnoliopsida > Alismatales > Hydrocharitaceae > Ottelia > Ottelia alismoides. The sequence continues at coordinate 684,392 of JAZKJV010007007.1, read as the reverse complement.
GGCAGGGAAATCTGACGGTAGAAGAATATGCAGCAAAATTTCAAGAATTGGAGAAGTATGGCAAGGGTATCTGCGCCAATGAAAAGCAACGAGCCAGAAAGTTCATAGAAGGCCTGAATGCGGGACTAATCATGAAAGTGCTGACTAGAGGTCCCACGACCTTATCTGAGGCGGTTGCAGCAGTAGTGGAGATCGATGCAGCATACCGAAGGATACAGCAAGCGAATCCTCGGAAGCGCCCTCACAAGCCGAACTTCAATGATAAGAGACGTCACACTGCAACGAATGCCAAGAAGACAAAGACTGATGATGCACCAGCAAACAGGAAGTACACATTTGAGGTGTGCCCGCATTGTGGTAGGAGGCATCCAGGAGAATGCTACAAGCTAACCATTACTTGCTATAAGTGCGGAGAAAAGGGACACTTCATGAAAGATTGCAAGAAAGATGTCAAGGATCAGAAGAAGCCATTCGAGCAGAAAAAGAAAGTAGTAGGAAGAGTCTTTGCTATCACTCCTGAGGATGCAGAAGGTGCCAACACGACGGTGGAAGGTACTCTACTAATTGAAAACCATTTATGTCATGTTCTTTTTTATTCTGGTGCTACGCATTCCTTTATCTCGAATGCTTTTGCGAGAAAGTTAAGTTTAGAAGCTATTGAGCTTCCTTATACACTTACCGTTTCTTCACCAATGGGTGATATTATTGCCACGGGTATGTACTTAAAGGATGTACCTGTTTTGATAAAAGAAGATACCCTCACTACCAATTTGATATTATTACCCATCACAACCTATGATGTCATCTTGGGAATGGATTGGTTATGGGAGCATTATGCAGCGGTCTATTGTCGAGAAAAGAAGGTGATCCTGAGTAGACCAAATACTGAGGAGATAGTTATTCGGGGCACCTGTAAAGGTGGAAGATTGATTATCTCATCCTTGCAAGCAAGCCGATTACTAGCTGAAGGTTGCATCGCATTCCTCGCTAGTATAATTAACACTGAATCATCTCATACGCGTCTTGAAGATTTAGATGTGGTCAGAGAGTTTACCGATGTCTTCCCAGACGATCTTCCTGAATTACCTCCTCATAGAGAGGTTGATTTCTCAATTGATGTGATCCCAGGGACGGCTCCGATTTCCAAAGCTCCGTACAGAATGGCACCTGCAGAACTTGAGGAGCTAAAGAAGCAGTTGCAAGAACAGTTAGATAAGGGATTTTTACGTCCCAGTGTTTCTCCGTGGGGAGCACCCGTTCTTTTTGTGAAAAAGAAAGATGGGTCTCTTAGACTTTGCATTGATTATCGAGGTCTAAACAAAGTGACCGTGAAGAATAGATACCCGTTACCTCGCATTGATGACTTATTCGATCAATTGCAGGGAGCTTCAGTTTTCTCAAAAATTGATCTGCGCACGGGTTATCATCAACTCCGAATAAAAGAGGAGGATATACCAAAAACAGCTTTCAGGACCAGGTATGGTCATTATGAATTCTTGGTCATGCCGTTTGGTCTTACTAATGCTCCTGCAGCTTTTATGGAGCTAATGAATAGGGTATTCCGAGAATACCTTGATAAATTTGTCATTGTATTTGTGGATGATATACTGATATATTCATCCGATCCGGAGCAGCATCGAGTACATTTACAGATTGTATTCGAAACTCTAAGGGGACACCAGCTCTATGCAAAATTCTCCAAATGCGATTTTTGGCTGAATAGAGTCGCATTCCTTGGTCATGTGGTATCTAAGGACGACATTGAGGTAGATCCAACCAAAGTAGAAGCTGTGATGAATTGGAGGCAACCCAAGAATGTTTCTGAGATCCGTAGTTTTCTTGGCCTAGCTGGATATTATCGGCGATTTATTCAGAATTTCTCAAGAATATCGCTACCATTAACGAAGCTCACTCGAAAGGATGTGAAGTTTGTGTGGTCTGAAAAGTGCGAGCAGAGCTTTCAAGAATTGAAGCAGAGATTGACCACAGCTCCAATCTTGGCTTTACCGTCAGGTAGTGGAGGTTTTGTGGTGTATACAAATGCATCAGGCACCGGGCTTGGATGTGTTCTTATGCAAAATGAGAAAGTCATTGCCTATGCCTCACAGCAGCTAAAACCGCAAGAGAGGAACTACCCAACTCATGATTTAGAGTTAGCAGCGGTAGTCTTTGCTCTTAAAATTTGGTGGCATTACCTTTACGGTGAACAATTTGAGGTGCTCAGTGATCATAAGAGCCTCAAATACATTTTCTCTCAGAAGGAACTTAATTTGCGGCAGCGGTGCTGGATAGAGTTCCTCAAAGATTATAACTTCGCCATCAATTACCATCCGGGTAAAGCAAATGTCGTAGCGGATGCATTGAGTAGAAAATGGGAAGGTAAACTGGCTAGTTTGAAACTTCAATGGAAAATGATAAAGGATTTTGAAGATTGGAAGCCTTTCTTAAGTGGATCAAGAAAGATATCATTTGCGGCGCTCCACATTCAACCAGAGATAATTGGGAAGATCTTGACTGCACAAAAAGTAGATGTTGATCTTCCTAAATTTATAGAAGCATCAAAAAAGGCAGGTTCTGATTTCACCATCGGAATGGATGGAGCTATAAGGTACCGCAACAGATTATGGATTCCAAGTGATATTGAGTTGAGGCAGGAGATTCTGGACGAAGCACACCGATCGATGTACACTATTCACCCAGGTACAACGAAAATGTACAAGGATCTGCAACAGAACTTTTGGTGGCCAAAGATGAAGAATGACATCGCAGAATTTGTTGCTAGATGCTTGGTATGTCAGCAGATCAAGATTGAACATCAGCGGCCAGCAGGACCTATTCAACCCTTGGAGATACCTGAATGGAAGTGGGAGCACATAACAATGGACTTTGTCACCGATCTACCCAAGACCACAAAACATCGTTATGACACCATATGAGTGATTGTTGACCGATTAACCAAGTCGGCACACTTCCTACCTATCCGCTTGGATCAGTCGACAGATAGTCTAGCTGAATTATATGTGAATGAGATTGTCAGCCTTCATGATGTTCCTGCATCAATTGTCTCAGATCGGGATTCACGTTTTACCTCTCGTTTATGGAAGAGTTTTCAGGATGCTATGGGCACTCAATTGAAGTTTAGCACTTCTTTTCATCCGCAGACTGATGGTCAGTCAGAAAGGACCATCCAGACTCTAGAAGATATGTTGAGAGCATGTGCTCTAGATTTTGTCGGCAGCTGGGATAGACACCTTCCGTTAGTGAAGTTTGCTTGCAATAATAGCTATCATTCGAGCATCAAGATGGCACCCTATGAAGCATTGTATGAGAGACCTTGCAGATCACCCTCATGTTGGAGTGATGTTGGCGAGAAGCACATCTTAGGACCGGAACTTGTTCAGACAAGTAAGCAAGGTGTTGATCTAATCAGAAAAAGATTGTTGGCAGCTCAAAGTAGGCAAAAATCTTATGCCGATCGCCATAGAAGAGAGTTGAGTTTCGCGGTTGGGGAACATGTGTTCTTAAAGATCTCTCCAACAAAGGGCGTCTTACGATTTGGCAAAAAGGGGAAGCTCACTCCCATATATATAGGACCTTTTGAGATTCTGCAACGGTTTGGAGAAGTGGCATATCGTATTGCATTACTACCTCAATACTCGAAACTTCACGATGTATTCCATGTGTCTATGCTGAGGAAGTACACTCCTGATCCTTCACATGTGATCGAACATGAGGTCATTGATATTCAGCCAAACATGACCTATGAAGAGAAACCTATACGAATCGTCGATCGTAGAGATCATCAACTCCGTCGACGTATAGTCCCTATGGTCAAGGTCCTTTGGCAACACCACCAAAAGGAGGAGGCTACTTGGGAGCTGGAAAGTGAAATGCAGGAGAAGCACCCGCAGCTTTTCGGTATGTCCCTCTACTAAGAAATTTCAAGGACGAAATTTTTTTAAGGGTGGTAGATTGTAACGACATGGTTGTTTTGGAAAAAAAATTCAAATCCATTATCTTGGATTAAAGGGATTTAATTAATATGTTAAATCCTCCCATTAGCAACTTTAAAACCCCAAGAGTTCCCTCTCCATACATCACCCTATTTTGCAATTTTAGAGAGAGTTAGAGAGAGAGAGAGAGGAAGGATTTCTTACCGGCATCCATCTTCGTCGTAGGAGAAGGCGGCGTCGATTCCGAAGAGGAGGAGAACACGGATTCGTGACGAAAAGAAGGCGCAAAGATCTTGACGAGTAGAGTTAAGCTTTGGATCGAGGTATGTATCGGTTTAGGTTTTTCGTATAAATATTGATTTCGTCAAGATAGATCTCTTGTATGTATCGGCTTTAGGATTTCAATTTCTAGACGTATGTATCGGATTTAGGATGTCGTATAAACCAAGATCATGTCGGGATGCAATCTATATATATATATATATATATTGACATAGGATGATGATCTTTAAAGGTATATATCGATCTACATTTTCATATTAAATATTGATTACGTGGAAATAGATCTCTTGTAGGTATCGGTCTAGAATTTCATCCGAAATGCGATCTAAAAAAATATATGTATATGTCGATTTGCAGAAATACACAAGAACCGATGGTAAGAGTCGGATGCTCTCGCATCTATATTTCATCATATAAAATATAGTAAATGATCTCTAATTCTCCACTACTCTAGGCCTCTTCATTTAGGCAGATCTTCATTCCTATTAGTTCTGATTTAAGAGATATTTATATTCAATTTTGGACATGTCTTCTTTTTTTCAGTCCGTTATTAAGTCTATCTAAGAATTAATAATATTAAACCCTACCATAACATGTATTTACGTTATCTCAACAATTTCTTATTTTCCCGAAAATACTAGTTCTGGAAATCATTATCATAAATCATCATCTGTGAACACATGCTGACGGAAATGTTGAATTGCTTCTTATTATTTCCATCTTATAAGTGCAAGGAATACGTGGTACATAGATTTGTAAATTTACGATGTATTCCCCTTTTCAAATTTGCAAGATATTGGTAGTAAATGGATTTTATTATACACTAATAGTGGACAGAATTTCTGCGAAAGCAGAGAGAAACGAGGTGTTGCACAGATTCAAATCTCTAGTAATATCATGAAATGTAAAGGCTATTGAACATTATGTTAAGTTTCATATGGTTTAATAGATGGTGACCCCCCCTATTGAGATACATATAGTGAATTGATCGTATTTTATTACTGCAATACAATAACGGTTTCTGACTAATAGAACAGTAACAATATCGTCCAATTTGACAACTATGCTTGTGAAATCCCTACGACAAATACATGGATAAACTTAGTTATTAGTTATTAAACTAATAAAATTAAGGGAATATTACATGGCTATTTATATGCAAAAGCTATGTGTTAAAGTCTTATACATATTATATAAGTATGTATATAATTGTAGTTTGATAACCTTAAACAACATTTAAGGCACGGACTCATAAGGAGTCACATGGTCAACCGCAAGGGGTCGTATTTGCCGCAAGGGGCAACGCCGCAAGGGGCGTATGGTTGCAAGGAACCACAGAGGCAAAAGCTAAGTCCTCTACAGTTGTAGCTACACTGTCATGTCATGCCATGTACCGCAAGTGCCAGCGGTTAAAAACGTATAAAAGATACGTAAATGAATGTTGTGCAAGAAAATGGTTTATAAGGGAAAACCATGATGAAAAATGCAAGGAATGATTTAATAAGAGAATGAACCATCACATGTTATGCAAAAAATTGGTTTAAGAAAGTTAAACCATCAAAGTCAGGGGGCTAATATGTAAAGTGGTTTATATGTTTTATAAGTATGTAAATTGCTTAGCATTTTTTATGAATTATGCCCACAAGTAGAAGTAAATGTTTGTCATGCCTACTTATGCAATTTACCTACTTTACATGTATAATCATGTTTATGAAAGAAGCCAAGCTAAACATGGTAGGGATCGAACTTAGACATGCATGGGAATATCTAGGCACGAAATGATATGTATACATGAAAATCCAAGTATATAATTTTTTTAACGGATCAAGGACCGTTAGAATACCCATGCATGGACCCCGATGCATACTGGGCATTAGGCTCATACAAATTATGTTTATCAATTTCAGGTGAAGAGCAGGGCTGATTGCATTTTCTGGATCATGCTACGGGCTCATTGAGGTCTCTGACGTGGTACGAATTAGCCGGTGAAGATCTAATGGATATCTATATGCCCACAGAAACTATCTAGTTGTTATTTTTTAATTTCTAGAATAGTTTTTTTCCAGTTTAGAGTTGTAATGGAACTCTAGTTTGAATGGATATTTATGGAATGGATAGTATTTTCTCTGCTCATTATGTGCCATTTGTTGATATTCTGGTAACGGGTCGGTCGTGCGATCAACTGTCGCTTGCTTCTGCCGATTGTCACGATCCGTTCCGTTACAAAATATATATATTATATCGTCATATCATCTAGAAATAATAAAATACTCAACTTCTACTCACTATTTCAAATTTCAATACAATCACATTACAACAATTATCTATTTTTTCAAATTTCAATACAATCATGTCATAATAACTAGCTATTTTTCCAAATTTCAATACAATCACATCACACAAATCCTCCCGACTAGGGATACAAACGGATACGGATATATCGATATCCGATCTGTCACCATATCGTTTTATACATATTTTGACATCATTATCCGTATCCGTTTTAAAATGGATACGGATATGGATATCGTTTTGATATCCGCAAACATCTGTATCCGTATCCGCATATCTATTTTTGTATATAAATATAGCCATAGATTTATTTTTAACCATATATAACATAATCCTTTACCTCCTTTCACCATATATTATATAATTTTTATGATACAAACACATTTAGTAAATTAATATCACGTGTTTTCCATCTAATTCTTGTATATTTAAGTCGATTCTATAGAATATTTCTAACATTACTCGTATACGATCAGTATCCGTTTTACATCCGTATCCGTTTTTTAAGGATATGGTAAGATAGTTTTAATATCCGTCAATATTCGTATCCGCAACCGTATTCGTATTAGAAAATGGATAAGGATATGGTAATACCTATATCCGTATTCCGACCGTTTGCATCTCTACTCCCAACTCTAAACCCACCAACCAAACACACAAATACAAAAATGGGTTATCCTCTCCCAGATAACCACGAACCAAACGCACCATAAAGATTTTTTTGTAAGCTAGGACAACACTTACCCCATCTTGTGCATATTTAATAAGAAACAAAATATACTTAACTGTTACAAAATTTCTATACATAACTTGTAAGCAGTCTATCAAACCTGCCAATATAGTCTTTATATATGTCAATATATCTTGATTCCTAACTATCTGATCCAGGTTGAAGAATCGTCATATGAACACCCTCCAGTCGTTTCTTACCCCAACAAGACGGGAGTCTCACTTATTAATGATTCTATTTATACTCGATTATGTGAATCTGTTTATACCAGGGATTTGTCTTTACAGGAGTAATATATAAACTCACATAGGATTAAACTCTTTATATTCTGTGTATTTATTCTTTCTCCACACGGTTAAAGTCCATCGACATCATCTAAGGATGTAACCTAACTACACGCGGACCTTATAAACCTATATGTTTGCATCTCTTTAATATTCTTTTCCATATTTAATTCCGTGATTCACAAAAATATACTTTTCCCAAATATAACAAATTAAAAGGACAACTTTTCCTACCACAAATGCCCGTAATTTTAATATTGTCATTAAAGGGAGCAGTGCAGTATTCTAATGTAGCCTTACGCGGCCAGAGGGCGAGAGATGGATGTACTGCAAAAGAAAAAGCGTTGTGGGTCCCTTCAAGCCCCACGTATTCACCTCTTCTGTTTGCAAGGAGGGAGAGAGGATGTGTACTATTTATTTATTATTTTTATATAATGACATGACATGGATATATTATACAAAGATGAGGACTCGGGAGAGAGGGGGAGGAACATGAAATCCGTGTGGAGGCTCTTAGTTCTAGAAATTAGAATAGAATCTTCCTCCCATCTATTGAGCTTTTTCTCATTGGAGGTACCTTGGGAACAATAATCCCCAAAATGGATTCAGGTGCAAAATAATACCCACTATAGGCACGTATCGGCAAACCATTTGCCGTGCATGGCAAATGGTTTGCCGTTGAGGTTGATGGGAAAGATTATTCGATAACTTGTATATATAAAAAATATATTACAAAGATTTAATGGAGTTGTACTCTGTGGGCAACCAACATAGCTGTCTCGTCCTCTATTTCGACGTTTTTTTATTTTTTTAAAAATAAAATCATGTATATTCATCTATATATGCCATTCAAATTTTATCAGAAACAGAAAGTCCTACGGCCTTCATCGAGATAGTATCGATTTAACAAATCATGTTACCGTTAAAAAGTGACTCTCTGGATGGAGGCCGTAGGGGTTGTCCTCGCCCCATTTTTCCGTAATTTTTTTTTATTTTTTTAAATATCATCATGTGTATTCATATATATATATATATATATCCCTTTATATGTCATTCGAATTTCGTCAGAAACAGATACTTCTATGCACGTCGACGACTCGACGTCACTAATAATTCAAAGTCCACTTTGCTATTCACATGACTACGTTTGTATCGATCATCCATTCGTCGGTATAATTTTTATCATTTATTTGGATTTTTTATGTATAGACACAAATCGGATAATTTTATTTTATGATTTGGACATGAATCATACTTATACTTTTTGGCCCCACCTATAATTTTTTTGGCTCTGTCCCTGGTGAGGAGGTCGCAACGGTGGAGTTGTACTCTGTGGGCAACCAACATAGCTGCCTCGTCCTCTATTTCGACGTTTTTTTATTTTTTAAAAATAAAATCATGTATATTCATCTATATATGCCATTCAAATTTTATCAGAAACAGAAAGTCCTACGGCCTTCATCGAGATAGTATCGATTTAACAAATCATGTTACCGTTAAAAAGTGACTCTCTGGATGGAGGCCGTAGGGGTTGTCCTCGTCCCATTTTTCCGTAAATTTTTTTTTATTTTTTTTAAATATCATCATGTGTATTCATATATATATATATATATCCCTTTATATGTCATTCGAATTTCGTCAGAAACAGATACTTCTATGCACGTCGACGACTCGACGTCACTAATAATTCAAAATCCACTTTGCTATTCACATGACTACGTTTGTATCGATCATCCATTCGTCGGTATAATTTTTATCATTTATTTGGATTTTTTATGTATAGACACAAATCAGATAATTTTATTTTATGATTTGGACATGAATCATACTTATACATTTTGGCCCCACCTATAAATTTTTTGGCTCTGTCCCTGGTAAGGAGGTCGCAACGGTAGAAGGCCACGAAGTTAGGGATGAAAACACAGACGAATATTCTGAATATCCGCTTACCTGATTCTCTCTTTATTCGATCCGTATTCGTATTCGATAAATACTCAATTTGAATTCATATCCATATTTTTTAGGACGTACTTTCTTTAATGCATATCCGAATTATATTCGTATCAGTATTTGTATTCGATAGAGATGAACTGAATATATATATATATATATATATATATATATATATGGAAATATACATATCCGATCCGTATCCGGTCCGTTTTCATCCTAGTGAGAAGTTCAACCCCATGTTGAGGACCGCTGCCTAGTGCTTCAATGGTCCGACCGTGTTCTGGAAGGCAGTCTAACCACTCAATGCACTCACCAACCGCACAAGGACAAACTTTAATATTATTATAATATGGATTCAATGGGTTACCCCTCCTCATTTTCGACATTTTTTCTATTTTTTGAAAAATATCATATGTATATTCATCTATATATTCTCTCTTATAAGTCATTTGATTTTCGTTAGAAACAGAGACTTTTATACCCACCATATAGAGCAGGTCGATTATTATAATCTTTAAATCTTTAAAATTACTTGTTCTAAATGAAGGGTATAGAAATCTCCGTTTCTGACAAAATTCGAATGGCATATTGAAGAGATATATAGATGAATATACATGATGATATTTTCAAAAAAATAAAAAAAATTACGGAAAAATGAGGCAGTGACAACCCGATTTTTTCTTTATTTGCATAAGCTTTATCTTACTATTATTATAATATATATAAACTTTACTTTACTATAATAATAATATATATGCAAGTTATCAGAAAACATTCCCATCAACCTACAGCATACCATTTGCCGTTCACGACAAATGGTTTGCCGATACGTGCCTATAGTGGGCATTATTTTGCACCCGAATCCGTTTTGGGAATTATTGTTCCCAAGGTACCCCCAATGAGAAAAAGCTCCCTCTATCACCTAGTCACCCCTATGACAACGTCACATGACCACTGCCACCCCACTTGCTATAAGCAATCGACCCTAGCTGTATTAATTCATTCACATATTTAATGCCTGAACACTCCTTGTTGTAATCGAACGGAATCTTTTATCTTTCTTCTTCCTCAATGTTTTTAAAATGGACAAGATCAGATACTTCATAAAAAAAAGGATCAGGTAAGACTATATAATCAGGTTGATTCAACCACGCTCAATTAAAATGGACAATGTCAGTCTTTTTAAAATCAGATTAAATCGAATCAGTAAATAAAAAATTAGTGAACTGGCTAATTAAATCTGAATGAATAAAAACATGTACAAAATACACGCTTAAATGCACTTGAAATAAATGTAAAATAAGCAAACAATGTAAATATTTCATTTTATACATAAAATATTTACTTGTATACGCAATATCAAATGTTATTAATGTAATAAATATAATATTTATATTAAATACTCCATGGAATAATAATAGTTTAATATTTTTAAATTCAACCCTTTCAAGAAGTAGACGAAGAGATGTTGGATAATGTGTAATGATATATCATGGGTTCAGCACCCACCATTGAGAAAATTATTTTCAAATAAACTCGAATATGAGTTGAGATTAAGTGGTTCAATTTTGATTGAGATGGATTAAATCGGGTTGCATGTAGTCAATTGAAGTGGTGGTCGGACTAAAAATACACCAACTCAAATCAAATTGCTTAAATCGGTTAACCAGACTGGTCCATGACTAGTTCATTAGTCGATCTAGTTTAATAACATTGCCTTTTTGTGAGTTGCAATTTTTTCCCTTCTTTGGATTAGGTAACTAAAATGTTGCCAATTTTGTTGACTAGAAGAACTATTTTATTTTCAAATATGGATAAAAATGGATACAAATATATTTATCCCTTCGTATCTGCATCTGTCATTTTTTTATGGTAAATACAAATATTGAAATTCAACATCCATTAAATACAAATGCAAATATAATATCTCATATTTTGACTAATACAAATATACAAATTAAAAGGATACAAATACGAATATTCATTTTATAAGGTTTTAAATAAATACAACATATAATTATATGATAAAAATCAAAAGATACTATTTCTATGATCTTTGTTATATATAGTCTTATTTCCATATGTTTTATCTAAATACTAATAATTTTATTCCTCATGATAATGTGTGACTTATTTTGTATGTGTTTCATTTCTGGGCTCAACCCAATGCATATTATTATTATTATTATTAATATTAATTTTCCCATTATTTATGCTAAAAAATAGTAATTCTCGAATTTAAGAAGTTTTTTAATAATTATACAATAGTTATTGTATGATTGAGCTCCTTTATTATAGATTTATGTAACATATTATAGGTATATACTAAATAAAGCAATCATATTAAAATAAAAGCAACCAAATTACTAACTAAAAGTTATCCTATCCATATTATATCATTAACCTTTTTATATTTGATCATTAAGTAAAGATCAATCTATCTATTTGAGACATCACCAGAAACTACAGCAAATGCGAGCACGCTCGTAGTTTTAGCCTACGCACATAATGATTGTAATACGATCATAATGACTATATGCAACCATTGATCATCTCAATACATTTAGTCTCATGTGCAAGGCCGTAAATCTAATAATAACCACAATCTAGGCACATTGTGGTGCCCGCGTGCAGCCATAGTGTTCGACTTGTAAGCCCTCTACAACCTATTAAATGCAATATTAGGTATTATATTTATCATGTCTAACTGAAATGAAATGAATAATTGAATGAATCCACTTCATTGATAAGGTCCCATTGCATAATTATGATTATGTCCCAAGGCCATATTGAATACCATGCATCTAGGAGGACATGATTGACTTCAACATGTGATATTAAATAAAGATCTCCAATCCAAGAAAGAGATGGCAATCTTTATGTAGAAACTGATTTCTAACCAACTTCTTGATGTAGGTTCTCTGCATAAGAATGGAGATTCGGATGTGCAGGAATAATCAAGTCAAACATTTGACTTGTTGGGGTCGAGATAAATTAAGACATGAATCATAACTATTACAATCAGGCACACATCCTCTGACATGAGACAGATATGCATATGCTTGAGTATGCACATTTGAAAGACCAATAGGTGGGTGACCTAGCCAAGGTCCATATATCAATGTGTTGGTGTGCATATGAAGTCGTATGAGATGTATGATCTCTCGAAGGAATTGTACAGGTTCGTATTTGATGAATCGAAAGACAGAGCTCACTAATGAGATATTTTAAGATCAAAATGAATTCCATGCATGGTCATCTTGTTTATGAAATAAGACATGAATTTGAGATATTGATATATGCTTTGGGAAAGTATATGATTAATATTGTCATCTGTTTATGAAATGAGAAATCTATTGATACATTACGAGGAAGACCGTCAAACCAGGGTTTGATCTTCAGATTTATCAAAGTTCCTAGTGTGACGGACGGATGGATATTTAGAGTACTTAGGGTTAATTTTATTATTGTAATGGATCATCTACCATGACACGTTCATACCGAAGAATTGATGAAACAAGATTTCAATATCTAAATGTTGGAAACAGAAATGGTCTTGGAAATGGAAGTATACAAGCTCCATGAGCTCATTTCTTAGCTCCAAATAATTTCGACTACGATTACAAATGGTCAAGGAAGTTGAATTCAACTTACTGACACCTTGTCCAGTTCATGGAGAGTGTGATGTGTTTTGTTAAGCTTACTTAGAGTATAAAGTGTTATAGCTCGAGCTTAACATTCATAGGTGATGGATTTTTACAAAAATTGTATAAACCCTGAAATTGGATAGTTATCCACGTTTCAAGTCACTATACATGGATATATGATCTCCAATATTTTCTCCAAGTATATGCATTCCTATCTCATGAGCCTTAATTGATTAGGGCTCACACATAGTAAAGGTAATATTGTAATATGATTATTACATATTATTGATAAGGGAATTTTTGTGAATATGATTCACAATCATAACTCATTAATTAATGAGAATATTGATTCATAATAATTACTATTTATATAGATGTGATTCATATAAATATTTATGTAAATAGGATTTATATGATCCATGCATGAGATTTTGTGAATTTTATACACATTGATTTTGTTGATCTAAATTGGATCTACATTTAATTTTTGGCTCATGAATATTATTCATAAGATGTAAGGATAAACTCCATAATTTCTCCAATATTGATAATATGATTATCAAGTTAATTAACTAATTAAGATATGCAAATGATTTGACAACTTTCGAAGTTGATACCTTTCTCCCATGTTTTTAAATGTAATTTTGGGATATATATGTGCATTTTAGAAGGTCTGAACTCGTATCTTAAACATGGACCATATGTTGGTGACATTCGAGAGAAGATCTGAATGTTAAAAGTGATCGCAGACTGCGATTTCGTCCAAAGATCGTATAATTAAAGTTATAAATTTTTAGATACTATTTTTGGATTATATAATGGATGAAATAATAATAATTAAGAAGTCATAAATAAAATCCTCAATCAGTGTGAAAAACTTTCGCACAATTCCGACTACGAGGCCTTAAGAAATTGGATTTCTCCATAGGTGGAGTTAAAAGAGGTCTTGATCATCTTATTAACTTGTTTCTCATATTTTGGGACTTCGTGGAAATATATTTGATATATTTACATCATGAGTTGGACCTAATATTTTATAAATATCAGGGGTCGTAACGAAGTTTTAAGTCCAAGTTATATGATGCTTCCTAATTTGAAGTGCGATGGTCATAGCTTGCAAAATTAGAACATGAATTGGAGAAATTATGGAGTTAATCCTTAAATCTTATGAATCATATTCATCAATCTAAAATTAAATGTATATCCAATTTTGATCTACAAAATCAACGCGAATAAAATTCACAAATCTCATGCCTTGGATTATATAAATCATATTTACATAAATATTTATATGAATCACATCTATATAAATCTTAATTATTATGAATCAATATTCATATTAATGAGTTATGCTTATGAATCATATTCTTAAAATCGAACTTGGATGCAATCCAAATCTTCTAAACTATATCTCTGATACCAATTGAAGGAAGTAGATGAAAAGTTATTTACTATGCATATGGAAAATGCGGAATATTTAGCAAAATTCTTGCCAAAATATGTTAGTTCATCTTATGAACTAGGAAATATAGAACACTGATTTGCACATCTAGAAATAAAATATATATATATATATATATACAAGGAAACGATTTTCTTGATTATTTCTAATATTCATGATGAATAAGAGAGGTAAATGAGGATTACCTTTGAAGAGCGTGTTTCTACGAAAGAAACCTCCCAAACTCAAGTCCGATCTCTAGACTTGTCTCTCCTGGGCGCAGAGACGAGTCACGTTGCTTCACATGAACCCAAACGGTTGATGCAGGTTCTCTGCATAAGAATGGAGATTCGGTAGTGCAGGAATAATCAAGTCAAAGATTTGACTTGTTGAGCTCGATATAAATTAAGACCTGAATCATAACTATGACGACCATGCACACATCCTTTGACTTGTGACAAATATGCATCTATATGCCTGAGTATGCACATTTGACAGACTAATAGGCGGGTGACCTATCCAAGTTCCATATATCGATGCGTTGGCATGCGTATAAAGTCATATGAGATGTATGATCTCTCGAAGGAATCATACAAGTTCGTAGTTGATGAATCAAAAGACAGAGCTCACTCAAGAGATATTTTCGGATCAAAATGAATTCCACACATAGTCGCCTTGTTTATGAAATAAGACATGAATATGAGATATTGATATATGCTTTGTGAAAGTATATGATTAATATTGTCGTCTATTTATGAAATAAGAAATCTAGTGATACATTACGATGAAGATCGTCAAACCAGGGTTTGATCTTCAGATTTATCAAAATCTCCTAGTGTGATTGATGTATGGGTATTTGGAATACTTAGGGTTACTTTTATTGTTGTAGTGGATCATCTACCATGATGCGTTCATACCGAAGAAGTGATGAAATAAGATTTCAATATCTAAATGTTGGAAACAGAAATGGTCATAGAAATGGAAGTATACAAGTTCCTTGAGCTCATTTCTTAGCTCCAAATGATTTGGACTATGATTAAAAATGGTCAAGGAAGTTGAATTCAGCTCACCGACACTATATCCATCTCATGGAGAATGAGATGTGTTTCATTGAGCTTCCTTAGAGTGTAAAGTGTTATAGCTCGAGCTTAACATACATAGGTGATGGATTTTTACAAAAATTGTATAAACCCTGAAATTTGATAGTTATCCACATTTCAAATCACTATACATGGATAGTATGATCTCTTATATTTTCGCCAAGTATTTGCATTCCTATCTCATGAGTCTTAATTGATTAGGGCTCACACATAGTAAAGGTAATATTGTAATATGATTATTACATATTATTGATAAGGGAATTTTTGTGAATATGATTCACAATCATAACTCATTAATTAATGTGAATATTGATTCATAATAATTACTATTTATATAGATGTGATTCATATAAATATTTACGTAAATAGGATTTATATAATCCAAGGCATGTGATTTTGTGAATTTTATTCACATTTATTTTGTTGATATAAATTGGATCCACATTTAGTTTTAGTCTCATGAATATTATTCATAAGATTTAAGGATTAACTCCATAATTTCTCCAATACTGATAATATGATTATCAAGTTAATTAATTAATTAAGATATGAAAATGATTCGACAAATTTTGAAGTTGATACCTTTCTCCCATGTTTTTAAATGTAATATATATATGTATATATATATATATTCATTTTAGTAGGTCTGAACTCGTACCTTAAACATGCACCATCTGTTGGTGACATTCGAGAGAAGATCTGGATGTTAAAAGTGATCGCTGACTGCGATTTCATCCAAAGATCGTATAATTAAATTTATAAATTTTTAGATACTATTTTTGGATTATATAATGGATGAATTACTAATTAATAACTCATAAATAAAATCCTCAATCAGTGTGAAAAACTTTCGCACAATTCCGACTACGAGGCTTGAGAAATTAGATTTCTCCATAGGTGGAGTTAGAAGAGGTCTTGATCATCTTATTAACTTGTTTGTCATATTTTGGGACTTTATGGAAATATATTTGATATATTTACATCATGAGTTAGACCTAATATTTTATAAATATCAGGGGTCTTAACGAAGTTTTAAGTCCAAGTTATATGATGCTTCCTAATTTGAAGTGCGATGGTCGCAGCTTGCAAAATTAGAAAATGAATTGGAGAAATTATGGAATTAATCCTTAAATCTTATGAATCATATTCATGAGCCTAAAATTAATTGTAGATCCAATTTCGATCTACAAAGTTAATGCTAATAAAATTCAGAAAATCTCATGCCTTGGATTATATAAATCATATTTACATAAATATTTATATGAATCACATCTACATAAATCGTAATTAGTATGAATCAATATTCACATTAATGAGTTATGCTTGTGAATCATATTCACAAAATCGGACTTGTATGCAATCCAAATCCTCTAAACTATGTCTATGATACCAATTGAAGGAAGTAAATGAAAAGTTATTTACTATGCATATGGAAAATGCTGAATATTTAGCAAAAGTTTTGCCAAAATATGTTAGTTCATCATATGAACTAGGAAAAATAGAACAATGATTTGTACATATAGAAAATAAATATATATACAAGGAAATGATTTTGTTTATTATTTCTAATATTCACGATGAATAAGAGAGGTAAATGAGGATTACCTTTGAAGCGTGAGTTTCTTCGAAAGAAACCTCCCGAACTGAAGTCCGATCTCTAGACTTGTATCTCCTGGATGCAGAGATGAGTCACGTTGCTTCACATGAACCCAAACGGTTGATGTAGGCTCTCTGCATAAGAATGGAGATTCGGTAGTGCAAGAATAATCACATCAAAGATTTGACTTGTTGAGGTTGAGATAAATTAAGACCTGAATCATAACTATGACGATCATGCACACATCCTTTGACTTGAGACGGATATGCATCTATATGCTTGAGTATACACATTTGACATACTAAAAGGTGGGTGACCTAGCCAAGTTCCTTATATCGACACATTGGCGTGCATATAAAGTCGTATGAGATGTATGATCTCTCGAAGGAATCACACATGTTCGTAGTTGATGAATTAAAAGACAGAGCTCACTCATGAGATACTTTGGGATAAAAATGAATTCCATGCATGGTCATCTTATTTATGAAATAAGACATGAATTTGAGATATTGATATATGCTTTGGGAAAGGATATGATTAATATTGTCGTCTATTTATGAAATGAGAAATCTATTGACTGTCAAATCGGGGTTTGATCTTGAGATTTATCAAAGTCTCCTAGTGTGACTGATGGATGGGTATTTGGAATACTTAGGGTTACTTTTATCGTTGTAATGATCATCTACCATGACACGCTCATATCGAAGAAGTGATGAAATAAGATTTCAATATCTAAATGTTGGAAACAAAAATGGTCATGGAAATGGAAGTATACAAGCTCCTTGAGCTCATTTCTTAGCTCCAAATGATTTGGACTATGATTAAAAATGTTCAAGGAAGTTGAATTCAAATTACTGACACTATGTCCAGCTCATGGAGAATGTGATGTGTTTCATTGAGCTTACATAGAGTGTAAAGTGTCATAGCTCGAGCTTAACATTCGTAGATGGTGGATTTTTTACAAAAATTGAATAAACCCTGAAATTGGGTAGTTATCCACATTTCAAGTCACTATACATGGATAGTATGATCTCCCCGATATTTTCTCCAAGTATCCACATTCCTATCTCATGAGTCTTAATTGATTAGCACTCACACCAATTAATGGTAATATTGTAATATGATTATTACATATTATTGATAAGTGTATTTTTGTGAATATGATTCACAAGCATAACTCATTAATTAATATGAATATTGATTTATAATAATTACTATTTATATATATATATATATATGTGATTCATATAAATATTGATGTAAATATGATTTATATAATACAAGGCTTGAGATTTTGCGAATTTTATTCACATTAATTTTGTAGATCTAAATTGGATCTATATTTAATTTTAGGCTCATGAGTATGATTCGTAAGGTTAAAGGACTAATTCCATAATTTCTCCAATATTGATAACATGATTATAAAGTTAATTAGTTAATTAATTAATTAAGATATGCAACAATAACTTCCATTTATGGAAGTGGTGGGCGTATATACCAAGTCCACCATGTTGTTAAGTTATAATTAATATTAGGACGGTAAAGTTGTTGCTTATTTTATTTTAATTATTTAATATTGATTGAAGATAATAAGGAGATAATCCTTATTAAATTAAGACTTGGTCTTAGCCCTTGATTTAAAATCCAAGGGCTACCAAGGTACTTGTTGGACGTGTTTTAAGTATAAAAGGAGGGAAAGGCATTCTCCTTTCGATACACAAAAATCAAGAGAGCAAGTACCTTTCTAAATTACGTACCCCTTTAAGAGAGAGAATCTTGAAAGTCTACAAATCTCACAACCCTCTTCTCGTTTCCCTAGTCACCATTTGGGTTCGTGTGAAACAACGTGACTCGTCTTTGCACCCACGAGAGACAAGTCTATAGATCAGACTTCAGTTCGGGAGGTTTCTTTCGTAGAAACTCACGCTTCAAAGGTAATCCTGATTTACCTCTCTTATTCATCATGAATATTAGAAATAATAAATAAAATCATTTTTTTGGGTATATATATATATATATGATTTCTAGATGCACAAATCATTGTGCTATATTTTCTAGTTCATGTGATGAACTATCATTGTTTTGGCAAATGTTTTACTAAATATTCTGCATTTCCCATATGCATAGTAAATAAATTTTCATTTACTTCCTTCAATTGGTATTAGAGACATAGTTTAGAGGATTTGGATTGCATCTATGTCTGATGAACAATTGGCTAGATCATCCTAATTATGGGGTACATTGTCTTGCGACGGTTTTAACAACTCGAATGATTCGACAAATTTCGAAGTTGACATTTTTCTCCTATGTTTTTAAATGTAATTTTGGATATATATATATATATATATATATATCTGTGTGTGTGTTTTAAAAGATCTGGACTCATACCCAAAAGATGCATCATATGTTGGTGACATTCGAGAGAATATTTGGATGTTAAAAGTGATCGCTGACTGCAATTTTGTCCAAAGATCGTAAAATTAAAGTTATGTATTTTTAGATACTGTTTTTAAATCATATAATATATAAAATACTAATTAATAAGTTATAAATAAAATCCTCAATCAGTGTTCTCTGCTACTGGACGGGTTGGGGTGCACTTCCCTCCCTAGATGAGGACAAATGTTTCCACTTGTGTGTGTCATACTGGAAAATCCAATCCCCCCACCATCCAAACTAAGTTGAACCAAGTGAAAGGTGCATGTGTCCAAGTTAGGTTATTATCGACAACACTGTGTGTCTGCTCCGAAATACCATACATAGGTAATTAAGAATATATTGAACCAAGTCTCATGATTCTCAAAGAATTAAGTCGACTAGACCTGAAGGACCTCAATTCTCGTTCCTATAAGGTTCTTGTGAGTAGGTAGATTTAAGGGAAAACCAAGCTCCGATATTCAGATTTTACTTAGACTTGTTCAGTTATCAAACTTAATCCGAAAAATTTGAATGCTATGAAATGCTATGTACAATGCATAAAATAATTCTGTAATGCAATTTTCAAGTTTTGCAGTTTTTATGGATTAAAAAAAGTTTTCAAATTTTTATGGAATTTTTTCAAAATATTTTGTAAATGTTTTTGAGTTTTTTCAAAATAATAGATTTTTGGAATAAGACTAGGTACAAATATTTACACAGGGATGCATTTTATGATTTACAAGAGTTGGATTTCTAAGAATTTACAAGGGATATGTGATCATTAGTATATATACAAGAAAGAATTTTACTGTGATGTATACATTCCTAAAATTTATTTGAAAATGAATTTACAAACAATTTTAAAAACTATAGTCCAAAATAACTTTTACAAATACTTTTTACAAACATTTACACCCATTTGACAATCATTTTGCAAAGGCTTTTCAACAATATATATAGATTTTTCAAACATTTCTGCAACCATTTTGAAACCGTTTGCAAATTGTTTATTCAAAATTGTTTCACACAAAGGAAACAAATTTTTACCAAAAAAATATTTTTACAAAGGTTGAAAACATTTTGCAAAATAGTTTTCAAAAAGTTTTAAAAAGATTTTTCAAACAGATTTTCAAACTCTTTTCCAAATATTTTACAAAATATTTTCCCCGATTTATTAGTCATTTTATACAAAACAAATTTGTGGAATAATAATCATCTTTAATTAAGTAATTTAATTGAATTTCATATATTTGTATACAAATAGTCATTTAGTCATACTTTCAAAAATACGAAAGTACGAGTTAGGGCTAAAGTATATACATAGTATATACGAATCCCTAAACGTAGATTAAGCAACGTCCTCATAGATTGAAAAGAAAAAGAGAAGACATAACTTCTACTGAGTACAGAAAATCATAAAGAATAAACAAATAAGGAATCAAAGAAAAATTGAGAGATGAAATGAATGAGAAGTCGACCATCCCCCCAATACCTAGGATCAAATAATCCTACGTATAGCAGATTGTATGCAAAGAATAGAGGACCAAGGGTGGAAATGAACAAATCACAACTCGGACTGTTTCCCCCTATACTTGGGGTAATATATCTCTAAGTATAGATAAGAAGTGAAGACATTGGAGGGGATCAATGAATGTAAAGTACTCAGGGTGCACAACCCCTATACTTAGGACAAAGTATGTCCTAATTATAGAGGATCGAGAAAAAGGGAATACACACATATTTTTGGTAGATAAAGAAAATTGAAAACGAAAAGAAGAAAAGAAGAAAATAAGAAAACTTAAAGGAAGAGTTTTTTAGTAACATTTTCTGAATGTTGTGATGCTGCTATAGTTGTGGATGTTCCTTTAGTGTAGAGTACTTTGACAAAGTTGACAACGACCATGAAAGTGTCATGCTCGAGGTAAAGCTTCAGTAACTAACCATTTACGATAAATGATTGCATG
Source organism: Ottelia alismoides (assembly GCA_037367405.1). NCBI lineage: Eukaryota > Viridiplantae > Streptophyta > Magnoliopsida > Alismatales > Hydrocharitaceae > Ottelia > Ottelia alismoides. The sequence goes on along the minus strand of JAZKJV010007007.1, from coordinate 662,731 downwards.
TCAAAAGACAATTCTGATATCACAATGCTTCCATTGCCACTCACTTCTTGAACTCTAAATGGTCATGTCCATTTTCTCTTTAATTTGCCAGAGAAAATCTTCAACTTTGCTTCAAATGGCCACATATTCCGTCCAGTCCCGAAGGCCTTTTGTCTGATGTGACGGTCGTGCTAGTGTTTAATCTTTTCTTGTACATCAGGTTGTTATCATAGGCATAATCTTGGATATCTAGGAGCTTGTTCAGATCCTCTTTTCTTTTTTGATCACCTTATTGTGAGCCCAAATTGCAAATGTTGACAACTTGCAATGATTTATGAATCAACTTCACTAGCAGATGGCATGGCTTCCTATATACCAGATGGTAGGGTGACATACCCAAAGGAGACTTGTAAGCAGTTATGTATACCCAAAGGACTAAATCCAAGAGTTGGGACCAACTTTTCCTATCCGTCTTTATACGCTTCTGGGGTATCATCTTGATTTCTCTATTTGATAATTCATCCTTGTCGTTGGTTTGAGGATGGTAAGGAGATGCGACTTGGTGCTCATTGTATTCCTTGGTTAATTTCTTGACCTCTATATTAATGAAGTGACTACCCTTGTTTGATATCAGTATCTTTGGGATCTCGAACCATGAAATGATGTTCTCTTTCAGAAAGCGACAAACTATATGGTTGTTTGCAGCTCGAACAGGGATGTCTTCAACCCAGTGACTCACGTATTCAATGACAAGAAGGATGTGCTCCTATCCCTGACTTTTGGGAAAGGGTCCCATGAAATTGATGCCCCAAGCATCGAATAAATATGTAGTCTGAATGAACTTCAAGGGCATGAAATTTTTAGTTATAATGGTACCTTTCAATCTTTGACAGTCAGTGCAGTGTTTGACATATGCTATAGTATTCTTAAATGGTATAGGACATGATAGACCAAACTGTAATACTTTTGTTGTCATTCTATATCTTGAGTGGTGCCCACAAGATTCGAGCCAATGGCATTGCTCGAAGACACTATGTTGCTCCTCTTGATGGATACACCTGCGCTAAATGTAGTATGCTCCTTCCCTGAATAAAAGATAATCTTCCCACTGGTAGAAATGGATAGTGGATAAATATTTGTCCTTCTGGATCTTTGTCCAATCTTGTAGAGCTACATCCGAGATGGGATAGTTTACAATATCAACATACCAAGGGAGTGAATCCACATCTAGAATCGATTCATCAGGAAAGGTGTATGTGATGGGTACGCTCCTCAGTGGAGTCTCATGTTGCTCAATTCTGGAGAGGTGATCTGCTACCACATCATGAGCCATATGCGTGTCCTTGATCTCCAAATCAAACTCCTGGAGGAGAAGGATCCATCTGATCATTCTAGGCTTGGAATGCTTCTTCTGTTGTAAATTTCTGATAGCAGAGTGGTCAATATTGATTGTGACTTTATATCCATGAAAATATGATATGAACTTCTCGATCATGAATACCACAATCGACAATTCTTTCTCTGTCACAATGTAATTTCTTTTAGCATCATCTAATGTCTTGCTAGCATAGTGAATAGCGTAGGGCACCTTGTCTTTCCTTTATCTTTGAAGAAGCCCTCAACTGCAAAGTCTGATGCACCCATCATGATCTGAAAAGGAAGAGACCAATCTGGCGATTGTAAGATTGGATCTTGAGTGTTTAGATCCTTTAGCTGATTAAATGAAAGGAGAACTTGATGATCAATATTGAACTCAATCTCCTGGTACAACAATTCAGTAGAGGTCGACCGATGCACCTGGAAGTCACGAATGAATCTCTTGTAGAGTCCCACATGCCCCAGAAATGACCTCATGTTTTTGACTTTCTGAGGTGTCTCTCAATTAGAAATCACATCCACCTCTGCCGGGTTGACTTCCATGACACGCTTGGAAATAATGTGACCCATCACAATACCTTATGTGACCTTGAAATGGCTCTTTTCCCATGATAATGCCATATTGACTTCACGACATTTCAGAAGTACTCTATCCAGGTCCTCAAGCAATGAATTGAAACTATCATCGTAGAAATCATCCATAAACACCTTGAGAAAAATGCCTACCATCCCAGCAGAAATTGCAAGCATGCATCACTGGAATGTCGCAGGTGTGTTACACAGACTAAAGGGCATTCTCCGGAAAGCAAAGGTGCCGAACGAGCAAGTGAAGGTAGTCTTCTCTTGGTCCTCAGGGGCGATTGCCACTTTGGTTTCTAAGAGTACCCATCTAGAAAGCAGAAGAACTCCTTGCCGGCTAGTCTTTCCAATTCTTAATCAATGAATGATAAGGGGAAGTGGTCCTTCTTGGTTGCAACATTAAGACGATGGTAGTAAACACATACACGCCATGATGCCGATACCCGATTATAAATCTCCTCTCCTGTGTGATTTGTAACCATTGTGACTCCTGATTTCTTCAGAACTGCATGCAGCGGTCTCGCCCATTTTGAATCATAGAAGTGGTAAATGAAGCATGTGTTATACCATTTCATGATTTCTTTCATGACGACATCCCACAGGTTTGGGTTCAGTCTTTTTTGGAATTCTCAGGACGACTTGACATTTTTCTTTCAAATAAATATAGTGTGAGCACAGAGAAGGATTTATTCCACAGAGGTCTGAGATGTGCCAAGCAAGTACCTTGCGGTTTTTCTCTAGAACCTCAAGAAGTCTAGATTCATGATCTAGGGTCAGTCTGTTGCTGATAATGACCATATTCATGTTTTCTACACTAGCAAGGAACACATACTTAAGGTATATCAGAAGTGGCTTTAATTCAAGTTATCATCCGTCTTGCTTCCCAGACTCTTCAGAAACTGTATTGGTTGGAGGATGATCTGCCATCATCTTAGGGGTAGTGCTGCTTACCTCAGTGACTTGTTTCTCAAATGACAATGTGTCCAACATGTTTGCAATGAATTCATCATGTTCGACTGGAGTGAATCATCTGAGTCAATGAGATGCATCATGGAATTACATTCTGTCTCCCAGGTGCCATCAAAGATTGTGTCAATTGTGATTTCCCAGTCCTCCTCAGGAGAGAGGATTCCAATGGTCCTAATGTCATTTACAGATAGGTTCTTATCTCTTATCTATGCAATAAAATCACAGTCTCAGGAAGTGCTGCATGAAAGATACAACTTTAGGCTCGCTGACCATATCTATTGTAACTCTGTAATTGCTTGAGATGAAGGTGATCTTGCCAGACATGTAGTCAACTACGACCTCTACGATACGCAAGTGTGTCTGTCCAAGGATAATGGGAGTCTGGAGTAATAGTGCAGGGGATTCCTTATCAATGACCTCAAATGGGAAACTGCATATCCTACACCTTTGCTACAACATCTTCCAACAAGCCCCAGGGTCGTTTGACGGATCAATCCACAAATAGAAGGATTATGCATGTTTGCTTCAATGGACCCAGTCTGAATTCTTACAATAATGGCAATGGCAAGAGGTTGATGAAAGAACCGCTATTTATAAAATTATGCTCGAAGACTTGATCGAATATCTCGCATCTGATTAAAGGCACTCCTTTGTTTAGCTTCATTCTAGGGAGATTGCTTATGGCTGCAACTATGGCCATGGAGAGAACATGCTTCTCTACTTGTTGGCGTCTATTGTTACATGTTGGTCGATGCTTGTTTATACATGCCTTCTTCAAATCATTCTTTAAGGTGGGCATGTATTCCATGATTTTCATCAACAGAATCTCAACGGTAAAATTACTAAGAATATTCACAACTCCAGGATCAGATAATGCACTTTTTCTTTTCGCATTCTTTTGGATTTTTCTAATGCATTAGGAAAACGAATATTTACATTGCTAAAATTAAAAGCAGTGTTCTTATTTACAAAAAAGTTCTTGTCCATAAAATTGTGTACATTCGTATCACAAAAGGTGTAAATGATGGAGGTGAAGTTTCTGTTACTAGTGGACAAGAAAAAGGTGCGGTCTCCGCTCCATCATCTGGCATTGGATCGATTTCTACTGTTGGCTCCTCTGTGGTTGGAGCGACTTCACATCGCCTGCGATCATCTTTTGGTCTTTTTTATATTTTTGAAATTTTTTCCTTTTTGTTGGTGGAGATGGAGATGGATGGCAGCTGACATGGATCGTCTTCTTCCTCACCTGAACCCGTAGCTGGCGTCGTTGATGTAGAAGATGAGGACTCACCTATCAAGGCTTTATTTTTCCCAGTGTGAGCGGCAGATGCAGGCAAGGTCCTACCTCTCATAAGAGTAACAACATTAGATAAAACAAAATCATGCTTGTCTGACTCGACAGACACAAATGGGACATTATAGTCTATCTGCTCTTTCCTCTTAAAAATATGGTGTTTGCTTTGACCTGTGCCAGAATAGGAGTTTTAGTGGTGGTTAGATTATCGAGATTCTTAGTCATCTCTGCTAGACCTTCCTAAAGTTAGGCCAAGCAGTCCAGGGTAGAGTTCATTGGAATCGTGTCAGAAGTTTCAATATATAGACCATGTTGTTGCTGATGGTTAGGAGGATGAGGCTGGGACTAGTGATGGTGATGTAGAGGAGGAGGAAGATGATATTGTTGATATGTATGTCGATATTGCTATTATCCAGCTACGTATTGATGATATGATTGTGGATGGCGGTACTGTGGCTGAGGCACCTGCTGTAACTTTATCCAGTTACCTTGAGACATTGGAGACAGGTGAGTATGGTACTGAGGCTGAAGTTGAAAGGACTGTCTATAAAGACCACCCAGGGGTTGGTGGTAAGGCCGATTGGTCAGTGGCTGACCCTGGTGTTGCACCACAGGACTAGTCGAATGTGAATCTTTGCTCCACACACCATTCACTTCCTGAATTAGGGGTGATTGTGGGAATGCTATGTTAGAGGATTGGAGGAAGCGTGGTTGGTAGACCACCATCTGTTGCTACGACGAGCCCTACTCAAGTGCATGCATGTAATATACGTGCTGGGTGGTCGGCTGCTAGTGAATCAACAAGGACTGATGTGGCGGTGATGGTTTGTCTTTATTCTTAGCAGGAGTCTCTGACGATGGTGTTGTCGACTGAACAAAACAAATGGTGCTCACCAGCAGCTCCAACTGCTTGTTGATCTAGTCCAACTTATCCAGGTTTTGTGTCCTTTATTTGACCACAACAAGCTTTTCAACATCTTGTGACCATTTTTCAATAATGTCAACCTTTGAAAGATGCCCCAAATGAAGTTGAGGTTGGAGCTCTCATATTTCTTTGCCTCACAGGCTGTTGCCATATGAACTGGCTTTTAGAGGACCTAAGGCTGTCTCTGATAGACGTGTGATGAAGATAGGATGTCCTCTGCTTCGGCCATTTCCTCAAAAATCTGCCATACCACATCTTCATCCTTGCTGAAATGAGATCCTCCGCATGCAACATCTACTAACCTTTGACTTTCTACATCTGCCATTGAAAAAATGCTGGATCAAGCTGGTCTTCGGTATCTCATGGTGGGGGCACTTCTCCTACATCTCTGTAAATCGCTCCTAAGCTTCATGGATAGACTTGTGCGTAACCTGGGAGAAGTTGCTGATCCTGACTCGCATCTGGCTGAGCTGACCGAGAGGGTCGAATCTGTGAAGTAACACAGATTTAAGTTCCTACCAAGTCATCACAACCTCTCCCTAATGATTGACCCAATAGTAGGCCTTGTCTTGCAGTCTGAAGGGGAACACCATCATCTTCACTACATCCAAAAGAATGCTGGGGTAGTGGGTAGTTTGTTAGATGCGTGAGAACCTCTACAGGTGATTTATGGTTCCTCATTGGTATTATCATGGAATGATGGCAAAAGAGTAAGGAATTGTGGCTTGAGCTGGAAGTGAGTGTATGCCGGTGGAATGAGGATCTAGTCGGTCATCTAGCTGTCTCCGAGATTATATGTCTCCTTCAGTGTAGGTTTTTACCTATCATATTCCGGTTCTTCTTCTTCATGGTCCTCACGGGGTCTGTCTTGGCTTCCTCCTCCTACTGCTCCGTTCCATAAATCATTCAACATATCCTAAAATGTGGTCTGAACAAGAGACTGCTCTGTCAGCCTCAGATGCTATTGTATGGCCTGTATGGAAGCCAACTACTGAGCGTTCACTTGGTTCTAGTCAGGTCCCTGACCTGACTCCATCTGTGGAGCATGTTGTCCTTTCTCTTTTCCTTGAGGTTCCAACTTTGGGTCTGAATCAGAGGAGATGAATTATATATTGGTATCCATGATTGGGGATGGCATCTATCTAAAATATGAAAGAATCCCAATCAAACCACTTGCATTGAATCCATGTTGCCATGATGAATCTGATATTAAGGTCAATCCCAGATTGTTGTGAATGGATAAAAAGATGTAGACTGAAATCGACTCCTATTCACAACGGCAGATGTGGGACAAGAGTGGTCCGAGTTTATAAGGTTATAAAGGGGGTGGAAAGAAGGCGAGGAGTCTAGACATCTGATCGTAAGATCTGGACCCTATTCTCGGGAATCACCTCGAATTATTGATGATGTTGAGTTTATGGAATCGGTGTAGGTGCCGACAGAATCCCATCTAAACAATCCATGGATTGCCATTGTGGAACAAATGGAGATCATGTAGGAGGAAAGATACAGTGATTGACGAGGAATAAAAAGGAGTGTAAAATAGTAGGAAGGCTCGAACTGAGCAGGGGAGTCAAAAGGAAGACACATATGACAAAATTTACGTAAATGCATGGGTCTTGATCTTTGAACCTTAATCTAAATCCATACGAACACAATACAAATTGGTTCACCAACTAACGCCCTGTGAAGCTATAAGGGATCGACTATTTATAATCTTTTCATTTTTAGGGTTGTTATTTCAAGCATATTTTTAACAAGTCCTTAGTACGCTAACCCTATAGGAAAGAGAGTACTGCCAGAAAGTATCTCATACTTGTCCTCCTTCTTTGTAACCTGTAGTCTGTAGTTTTTAGGGTCTTTATAACCCTTCCTGGATCCCCACTCAATCAAAGAAATATAGGAAGGAAGACGGTAGGGTAAACCACTACTTCAGACCTTGCTCGGAATGTAATTACCTGTGAGCGTGCAAGGACCTACTCGGACGCAAACCTATGAAATAGACACTCTCGTGAGGGTGTGGCCTAATATAAGTGCTTCAGACCTCGTCGATGTTCCACACAAGGTGGGAACTCCATCGCTGACAAGGCCCTACTCAGTCACAAATGATAGAAGCGCCATTACTTCTGAAATCCATGCGATGTATAAGGCAGTTACAGACTATCTTTTTGGCTTTAATCTTTAGCGGGTTGTGCCTCGCTCATGGGAGGGGTTTTGGTCCCCTCCTAAGGTACCTGAAAATATTGAGGGCTTTATGAACCCAAGACAATGATAGTCCATTACATATTTTAATTAAGGTCATATTTTATTTAGCGTTCCCCTTGTTTTAATTTTTGGGTTTTCACTTTTTTTGAGGTATTTTGCATACAAGCACCTAATGATTTTGTAGATTTTTATATAAGTACTATGTGCTCAAAAATCATTGGGAGATAGCAAAAAAGCAGTGCAAGTTGATTCAATGGTGGAAATATCATCATTGAATCGAATGATACATGTTGAGTTAGAGGACTTATAGTGCTTCCCAGCTCTCTCCACATGGTACGCAAAACAGAAATTTTTAAGCCTATCTATATGGCGGTGTGCAATCGATAAAATCACCCTAAATAGCGACCGCTATTATTTGTGCAGAACCATATGTTAATTATTCAGAGATAAACCCTAGAGTCCGGTCTTATAGACATCTTGGTGCCCGCCACAACGGGTCCTTCAAGTGTTGTATGATGTCTCTCGCAGCGTGCTGGCTTAAATCCAAATAATTAACATTTATTTATTTGACGATCCAATCGTAAGGGACTATAGGATCATGCAATTCTTATTAGGGTTTGGACCTAATTATTGATTCAAGCAACCTACAGGCTAAGGGCTCATGCACACAAAACAAATAAAATAAGACGGAAAACTCAAACCATTGTGAAACAAAATAGAAGAAGGTGGTGAAAGTGCGAGAAAACCACGACGAGGACCCCAAGTGAACAACCACCCTTGCAGTGGACCTCGTAGAGTAGAGTAGTCTACAAGTCTTTAATTATTACAAATTATTAATGAATCTCTCTCTCACCAATCAATACATAAATCGGATCTACTCCTATGCTAAGTCTTCTCTCTTTGCTTCACTTGTTGACTCTCTAACATGTCAAAGGGTGCAGACCAGTCTCCACCAAGCTTGATTGCACCGACCTCCTAAGAAACTATCCTCGCGTAGTGGGACCCTCACAATAAATTCACAAAGAGATGTATATTATCACAAATGAAGAAATGCCAAGATGAGTTATGTATAATAAATGAATAAATATGCACAAAAATGAATCACTTAATTAAATCAATAAATCAACAAATGAATGTACACAATAGAGGCTACAAAATCCTATGCTAAATCACTCCTCAGTAATGTCTCCATTTGATGACACGAGTTTGGCGAGGGTCTAGAAATCTCACAAGGAGAGAAATCACGTCAATGCATCAACCGCTCAAGAAACCCATGGTCAATCAAGAATTAACCCACAATATGAATTTAAGAAATAAATAGCAAAAATATGGTGTTAAAATTTATCATTCTCTATAAAAATAAGTGTATAAAGGAAAGCATGTAGGAGTTGAACCATAGACACCAAAACTGGTAGCCTACGATTATTGCTAACCAATGAGTAATATGTACAAACATGTCTTTTATCCCTTATAATTATTTTTTTTGTGTTTTTAGTTTTATAAATTATATATATTATAGAGATATATTTATGTATTCGTACTGCATTATTATTTTCTCGTTTTGATGTCTATCATATGTAATTTACCCATAGGTCTCTCCTCTATATAAGAGAGCCTAAGGTTCACAGGAATAAACACATATTTTATTTTCCCCAACATCGTATAAGAGCGGTGGTCCTAGGTTGGAGCTCTCGTACCCGGAACCCTAGCAACACCCTCCATCATCTTCCTTGTTGTGCATCAGAGAGAAGCATCGTGGTCCTTGTCACGCTGCCTTATGGTTGCGCCGCCTCGCAACCCATCGCTTCTCCAGCCAGCGACTGCTCTGCTTAGCAATTCCGCCTCCTAGTGGACCTCGCTGCATCGCCCCGCAATTGATGCGATGTCACACCACCGCCCAGCAGCTTTAGAACCACCTTACGCCACCCAGTGACCTCAGGCTCCCGTGCGTGCGCCCTACTCTGTGGTATACGTGTGGTGATTGCTCTGTGGGAGGTGTGTGCTTAACCTTTTGTTGCACCCTTCATGTGGCTCGTCATCTAGCCACTCCATCGTCGGCAAATATCTCTCTGTGTATTTGATGGATTTGGGTGCATAAGTCTACATATGCATTCAAATCCACATATGTTTGTGTAGACATTCACACATTAGTCTACAAGATCCTAGTTCTTTACATCCGACAATATGTCAAAGAGCAAGATTGATATACCCGCCACAAGCACCTTCTGAGGTCCAACGCCTATTGTCAAGGTTGATATTTCTTTCTTTTTCCTTATTTCTCCATTTTCCATGTTGCACTCCTCGACCAATCGGATGACCGAGTCCCCATCTCGTTCCTCCCCTTCTCTTCGGTCGAAGCTCAAAGCCTCTTTGTTTCCTTGCCCACGACCAATACCTTAGTCTACATCCTTTATTACATGAGCTTGGCGAGGGTCTAGAAATATCACAAGGCGAGAAATCAAGTCAATGCATCGACCACTCAAGAAATCCGTGATCAATCAACAATTAACCAGCAATAATCAAGAAACAGATAGAAAAAAAATGTGGTGTTAAAATTTATTATTCTCTACAAAACTAAGTGTATAGCACAAAAAGATGTAGAGGTCAAACCACAGAGCGCAAAACTGGTGGCCTACATTTATTGCTAAGCAATGAGTAGTATGTACAAACATGTCTTTTATCCATTTTAATTGTTTTTTATAGGTTTTTAGTTTTACAAAAAAATTATTTTTATTTTATATTATATATTTGTTAGGTTTCTCTTTTCTGATTTTTATATTTTCTTTTTAATATATAGTAGGCTATATAATGCTATATAAATCATATTGAGTAATATAATGACAAATATTAGTAAGAACAAATAAAATATATAAAATGAATTATTTTTGGGTTTTGTATATTCTTCTAATGTTTTTGCGATTTTACTAGATTTTTTTGTATTTTTATGCATTGTTAAAGTCAAAAATGTCGCACATAAGGGATTAAATAATAGGATGAAATTTAAACGAAAATTTAAAATAGAAAATAGATCCAAAATTCATGAAATCAATTTTAATGGTTATATACTAATATAAATAAAATCTAAAAATAGGAAAACATATTTTTGGAATTTTTAGTGATTTTTCACATTTTTATAAAGAATTTCAGAACTTTTCATTTTTGTCTTTTCCTTTTTTTATTTTTAGGTATTTTTGATCTGGAGTTAATAAATATAATAGTCAACAACATATATTTTTTTGGGAATTTTTCAAAATGTTATTCTATTTTTTTGGTATTTTCTAATTTAAACAGAGACAAAAAGGTGCTCATTTAATTTTATTAATTAGTTAAAATACCAAAATTGCCAAAATTAAAATAGGGTATGAATATACATGTTAGCAAGCATCTAAATCTATTTTGCGTAATTTTTAGAGCATGGTTGCTATTTTTAATAAATGTAATCCCAACACCAAATGTGCATGAACCATCAAGGATATATTTACAATAAAGTAAACATCACATGTATACATGAAATTTTCCCAGAAATATTTAACATACATTAGAATATATTATACTAAATATAAATTCAAAAACCCACAAGGGTACCCTTGCAATTTCACTACCTTATGTGGGATGACAAGTGAGGTGACGTGGACCGGACACATATGTAATTAGCAATAAGTACATGGACTTTATATGCAAAAAAATCCATTTTATTATCGTGACATATTTTTTGCAAGACTAATAAATACATACAAAAAATAGAAGAGTAAATTATGCAAATTACCCCATCATTGAGCGTCATCGGATGGTTCTGATCGATCGCTAACACACGTGTCTTCATCCGGATGGACGATACCCCTGTGGACGCCTGAGATTAGATCGCGATCGGCAATGGAAAAGTTTTAGCTCTGGTTGATCCAACATCTCTAGTGCAATCTGAAGCATGGGGATCCATCGAATGGTGATGGGCTCACCTACAAGAATAGGGAATAACATGAGCATGTCCTTCCATGTTCCATAGATTCCTCAAGCTCTGAAGCTGCTCCTGTGACGTTGTTGTTCTCTCCACATTTTTGCTACCAATCCACGTTTAATGGTGTCGCTCACAATGTCCAGGATCCAAGGAGGAGACCCAGTGAGTCGCCAAAGATCAAGACACCTAGAGGAGTCAACCTGGAGTCGATTTCCCTAGTACTTGCACGAGGATATTACTGGGTCTGAGTGATGAATCTCTCCCATTTTGAAACTGATCTATGTGGGAATGGAGGTGGGCGGAGAGGGTCCAGCAAGCGGCGGATTGGGATTCTTGATTCGTGGATCGAGGCTCGATCCGATTGGTTGGATGGGTGATTCAGATGGAGAACGCACAGGGGAAGGAAATGTGGGCGATATGGTGGTCGGGAACATGTCAGTCATAATGAAATTATGCTAGAGTTCAAAAATAAATGCAGAAAACTAAATGGATAATTAAATACACCTATAAAAGGAAGAAAAGACAGCTCTTATACCTGAGGATTTCTTAAGGAGCAGGGCGGTTGAATCTCGCCGTAGACTACCACCTCTCCTAGCTCTAACATACTCCATGCACGGGGAAGGTGCAGCTGACACCTAGCCTCCATACACAAACACATGGAGTCGACCATGGGATCCAGGAGGGATCAAGAAGAGAAGGAGGATCGAAAAGTTATATTTATATACAAGGGAACCAGGCGGACTGTGACATGGATTATTGATACGCTCGAGGAAGATCAATAGGATCTGATGATCTTGCGTGAGAGAAGATCGTGATGGGAAGGGAATCCATGAAGATCTCAAGATGGAAGGATCAATAGGATAACTTGAAAAATCAAAGAAGGTAGGCCGCTCGAGATTCTGACAGAAGACAAATGAAAAAGTGGGGATTTGATTGGGATCAACATTCCCTAGAAGGCGATTGGGCCATGCCAGCCTGCTACTAGACAAAAGAGTTCCTTTTATTAGAAAATAATTTAGTAATAACAGTAAATGATTTTATTATTTTTTATTATAAAATAAAAACTGTTTATTATTTTATGTAGTATTTTAATATGATTTTTATTTATTTATTGGTGTTATTTATTACAAGTTAATTTTAAGGAGAGTCTTTATAGGTATATTCTTTTATGTTTTGTACATTTTATTTTTATTTCATATTTCTTATTTTATTATTTTATTATCTTATTTTATATATTTATAGCTTATATATAGGTATATAAAGATATTTTTATTTCATTTTTCTGATGTTATTTGTATTCTTAAAAAATATGGGTATAAATTATATAGGTATAAGTAAAGGTATTTCATCTAAGTATTTTTGTATATTATTTATTTCTATGTTCTAATAAATTATATAGGTATAAGTAAAGGTATTTCATCTAAGTATTTTTGTATATTATTTATTTCTATGTTCTATTTATGGTTTTATTCTCTAGATTTAATGTGTACATATAGCACACTAATATTTATAAAATTATAAAAATGTAAAATTGAAAAAAGAAAAAAGAATAAATAAAATGAATATTTTGTTTGGCTATATAGTACAATAGGGATCCAAAACCTATCTTTCACATATTAACTCCAAAAATATGAAACCACACTCATTAAATAGCTTTTTAAAAGTTATATACAATTAAAGGTGATATTTATATACATTTTGAGTTTTTATTTGAGAGATATGGATATGTGAAGTTAGGATTTGGGAATCTTATTTAGAGTATAATTTGTACATTGTATACTATTTTTGTGTGAAGACAATTTTGTATGTTTCTATATATTTTTATCTACAACATTCATATACAATGTTTCTTTATTTGAGGTATAAAAAGTGGGAAATAAAATAGGTCCCAAAAATATGTAAATGATGAACAAAAGAATAGAAGTTATTGGTGATTTCTGGCCCTTATCTCCCCGTACTTTATTCCTTATCGACCCAGTCATTAAGATTCCTAGGTCTCGGGGTTTAGGGTTATAAGATCCCTTTGGCCTTTTATTATTTTCTTTTCTTTTCTTTATTCTATAATTTGCCATTAAAAATATTTTTTTACATACAATAATTGGAATAAATAATGAATGTTTTACGTACAAAATAATGCTATTTACATATATTAGCTAGTGTTTTTATGGCCAAAATGATAGAAAGTGATGAAATGGATGTTTATCACCCCTAAATTTGTCTTTGCTAGTCCCTAGAAAACACTTATGCAATAAGTGCAGAAAATAAAAACAAAGTAAAGAAAAAGAAAGAGAGTGGATTAAATTTAATTCACAAAATTGTCTTCATAAATTCAAAGTTTGGAGCTTAAGTTAGACCTTTAGATTTTTAGTGTGGTCGGCACCTTATTGGTAATAGGATTTGAAACACAACAACCTTCGAGACTCCCAAAACTCTGTCCATGTCTCCTTAATAGCCAGGTCAGAATACTTCAACTCATATGCAAATCCTTATGATGATGAATCTTACTTGTATAGTGTATGTGAAGGTGGCTCTTTCCAATTGAAATGACAAAGAGACTGACTTCTCCCGCATGACAATCCAATGATTCCCCAATTCAAAAACTCTTTCCTTGAGGAGTAGGGTATTACCTTTTAAGTCAAGTGGCAACCAACTTAAGAAGAGGGGGTAAAGAAAAGAATGGACGGTGGCCAGTATAGCTACCAATACGAGGATGCATGACAAGTGTAGCCAACTCGTCCTGCTGCAGGCCCACGTGATATGTCTTCGAAGCTCAAGCTTACATATTGACTATACAAATATATACACTCCAGAAGGCTTTTTATTTTCAATAAGTCGTGTTCACTTTTTTGTTGTTTTTTAAATACTATATACAAAAACATTTACATAAGGAGTTTTTCCTCTTTAACTAGTAGACTATCACTCTTTTCAAGAATTATTACAACCCACGCTCTCGTGTCTTTAGATGTCTCTGCTACTGGACGGGTTGGGGTGAACATCCCTCCCTAGACGAGGACACATGTTTTCACTTGTGTGTGTCTCATACCGGCAAATCCATTCCCCTCACCACTCCAACTGAGTTGAACCAAGTGAAAGGTGCGGGTGTCCAAGTTAGGTCATTATCGACAAGAGCTGTGTGTATGCTCCGAAATATCCTACTTGGTAATTAAGAATATATTGAACATAGTCTCACGATTCTCAAACAATTAAGTCAACTAGACCTAAAGTACCACAATTCTCATTCCTATAAGATTCTTGTGAGTAGATAGATTTAAGGGCAAACCAAGCTCAATATTCCGATTTTACTTAGACTAATTTTGTTATCAAACTTAATCCGAAAAATGTGAATGTTATGAAATGCTATGTACAATGCAGAAAATAGTAGGGTAATGCAATTTTCAAGTTTTGAAAATTTTATGGATTTTTAAAAAAGGTTTTTTAATTTTTATGCAATTTTTGAAAAAGATTTTGTAAATGTTTTTGAGATTCTAAAAACGATAGATTTTTGGAATAAGACTAGGTACAATATTTACATGGGGATACGTTTTGTGATTTACAATAGTCGGGGTTTTAAGAATTTACAAGGGATATGTGGTTATTAGTATATATACAAGAAAGAATTTTAGTGCGATGTATATTCCTCAAATTTATTTTAAAATAAATTTACAAACAATTTTGAAAAATATTGTCCAAAATAACTTTTACAAATACTTTTTACAAACATTTGAAAATCATTTTGCAAAGGTTTTTCAAACAGTATATATATATATATATCAAATATTTTTGCAACCATTTTCCAAACCATTTGCAAATTGATTTTTCAAAATGTTTTTGTTTCACACAAAGAAAACCAATTTTTACAAGAAAAATATTTTTACAAAGGTTTAAAATATTTTGCAAGACATTTTTCAAAAAATTTTTAAAAGATTCTTCAAATAGATTTTCAAACTATTTTTCAAATATTTTACAAAATATTTCCCCTCATTTATTAGTCATTATATAAAAAAGGATTTATTGCATAATAATCATATTTAATTAAGTAATTTAATTGAATTTCATATGTTTGTATATAAATAGTGATTTAATGATACTTATTAAAAATACAAAAGTACGAATTATGGGTAAAGTATATACAAAGTATATACGAATCCCTATACTTAGATTGAGCAATGTCCTCATAGATCGAAAAGAAAAGGAGAAGGCATAGCTTGTACTGAGCATAGAAAAGCCTAAAGATTAAACAAATAAGGAATCAAAGAAAGACGATGAAATGATAGAAGTCGACTGTCCCCCCTATACATAGGATCAAATAATCCTAAGTATAGCAGACTGTACGCAAAGCATAAAGGATCAAGGGTGGGAATGAACAAATCACAACTCGGACTGCCTCCCCGTACCTAGGGTAAGATATCTCTAAGTATAGATAAGAAGAGGAGACAATAGAGGGGATCAAAAAAAATGAAAGAACTCAGGGTGCACACCCCCTATACTTAGGACAAAGTATATTTTAAGTATAGAAGATTGACAAAAAGGGGCTTTTTTTGGTAGATAAAGAAAACTGAAAATGAAAAAAAAGAAAAGACGAAAAAATGAAAACTTAAAGGAAGAGTTTTCGAGTGACATTTTCTGAATCTTGTGATGATGCTACGGTTGTGGATGTTCCTTCAGTGCAGAGTACTTTGACAAAGTTGACAACGACCAGGATAGTGTCATACTCGAGGTAAGGCTTCAGTAACTGGCCATTGACAATAAATGGTTGTATGTCAGGAGACTATTCTGATATCACAATGTTTCCGTTGTTTCTCACTCTTGAACTATGAATGGTCCTGTCCATTTGCTCTTTAATTTGCCTAGGAAAATATCCAACTTTAAATCAAATAGCCACATTTTCTGTCTAGTCCCGAAGGTTTTTTGTCTAATGTGCTGGTCATGCCGGTGTTTAACCTTCTTCTTGTACATCAGGTTGTTATCATAGGCATAATCTCGGAATTCCAGGGGCTTATTCAGATCCTCTTTTCTTTTTTCACCACCTTGTTGTGAGTCCAAATTGCAAATGTTGACTGCCTACAATGATATATGAATCAACTCCACTAACTGATTGATGAACGTCAAATTTGCCTCTTTTTAATTGGATAAATGTCGTAGTATAGGAGGAAAATTTGGTTCAGCAAAAACCACAGTCCTTTGAATGCTGTGGAGTATTTATACTTGGCAAGTCTACCAAGGTCGAACGCAGGGACACAACTACTTAATCAATTTATCGAATTTTGTTTCATGAAGCTCAAGTGTGAAATATTTCTCAATTTCAGATCCACATGATGAACTACGCTATTTACAAAGCAATGCCATGATGTATGTAGTTTTTAATTAATTTTTATGCAATTTAAAGTAATGCATGAGTAATTACGCAAGGGTATATGCATGCTAAACAAAATATTACAAAAATACCATATAAGTATGAGCATCATATCATAAATAGAAATCAGCGTCGATTTAATCATAACATGAAGAATAATCACCAAATCAAAGTAAGAACAAGGAAAGCAGGGTCTCATTTATCAAAAAGAAAATCACTTCATTTAAAACAGTAGAAAATGAGAAAGCGTCGATTTAATCATAACATGAAGAATAATCACCAAATCAAAGTAAGAACAAGGAAAGTAAGGTCTCATTTATCAAAAAGAAAATCACTTCATTTAAAACAGTAGAAAATGAGAAAGTTTAACATGCTATGATGTAGAGGATGAAACAAGGATCAAAACGACACTAAAATCATGCAATTTGGACCTACGATGCCCAAGTTATGCTAAAAACAATGTAGGGGCATAATTGTAATAAAATTGCAAGGAATAAAAAGGATAAATATTACATTTAGGTTCCTTGAAGGACCTAAATGTAAATAAAGAAAACCACCTGGGCCTTGATGTAATTTCTCCAATGTCCGGGGCCTTTTTGCAATTTCCAGAAATTTGGTGGGCCTCCGTGTAAAACACCCAGGCACACACGTGAGGCACGTGCCTGGGGACCATTCTGCAATTCTTGAAAATACCAGGGTCTTTCATGCAATTTTCCCAATCCCTCACGTGCGGGGCACGTGAGGCGCCTAGGCTCGGGAGGCAACTCAAGGTCGGGACACGTGGCTGCGTCTGATGGTTCGGGTCGAGGTTCGTATGACCCGACCCTGTTGGTACGGGCTGAGGCTCGGGTCTGCCACGTGCCATCTTCACGGTCGTCTGATTCAGATGATCATACGACATCTGTAGCATCTTCCTCCTCCGCGACCCACTGGAGGAGGCTGCGCTCCGGCTAACTTGCTGGAGCTCCTCCGTGGGCCACACGCTCGCCTGAAGGTCGGTGAAGATCTCTGGTAGGCTTACGAAGATCCTGGAGTGGAGGCGAGGCTCCGGAGCTGGTCGGCGGTGTAATTCGGTGGAGCTTCGTCGGAGGAAGAACGTTTGAAGTATTGCCGATGCAATCTCTGACCATTAAGGGTCCTGCAAGGGCCAGTTGATAGCCGAAGAGTGCTCAAGTGAATGTGAAGTGAGTGGAGTCCCGTAGACGTGGAGGGGCGGGGGACTTGGGTCTGTTCTCCGGCGAGCTGCAGAGAAGGTGGGGCGGGGGTGAACGAGGTGATGGAGAAGCGAGGAGGGTGAGCGAGGTAGTAGGCGGAGATGTTGGTGGTATGGCAGAGGTCGTGAGGTGGTCAGGTGAGGGTGGAGTGCGGTGTAAAAGGTGAATAAATTAGGAGAAATTCAAAGAAAAAGCAAAGGAGGAAGAACCTCATCGGAGAGGGGAACCCGGCGGACGATGGGCATGGGCTGAGCGCCTTGGAGGCGCTCCGGTCGTCGCACGACTTGCTCAGCCTGTGCGAGGTGCTCGGCGGCGCGCAATGGCAGCCGCGGCATGGCCGGAGGCCATGGGTCTCATCGGAGACCTTACAGCCATGATCGCCTCAAAGCCAGCCCTCTGCTGTCACCGGAGGGTGGACAAAGCTAGGGAGGAGGCCTCCAAATGGTGGATCAGGGATGGCGGTGGCAGTGGTCGGCTTAAATAGGTTACGAAGGTCGGGTGGTTATGGTCATGGTGAGGCGTTTTTGAACGAGGTTTTAATGGTGGCGGAGTAATGGAGGGAGGATATGAAGGTCACGTGAGGATGGTGGGAAATCTGGCTACGTAGGGGTGACATTATGAGAGGGAGAGGTGAGTGAAGTAGATGGCTAAAAATGGAAGGGGGCAGAGTGGCTGTGAGATGAAACAACTGCGGGAGGGAGGTTACGAAGGAGGAAGATGATGGGCGAGCCGTTGGATCATGCGATCCAACGGCTAGGATGTGAGCGTAGGTGGAGGGCCATGATTAGATCTGAGGATCTGATCGAACGGTAGGTGGAAAGGCGCGAAGGAGTGGCCGATATTGGAAGATGGGAGAGATCTAACGGTGGAAGGTGAAGAGGTGACGTGGCAGGTGGAGGGGCGTTAGATGATAAGGCGATTGGACGGCTGATCGATGTAGGTGGCGTGGCGCGAAGATAAGCTTAGGATGAGTTGGAGATCAGACGGTTGAGGTTTAGGCGCTGGTGAACGGCGAGGATTAGATCTCGAGTTAGGATCCAAGGGCTGGATGCAAGGCGAGAATGGAGGGTGGAGATTAAGGCAGAACGAAGTTGATCCGACGGCCTAAGAGGGCGCCGGGTGTCGAGAGGAAGCATAGGCCACGTGGGCGGCCCAGAGGGCGCCACGTGGCCCAATCAGAAAAATCCAGAGAATAAATACAAATATAAATACAAAATAAATAGTTAGGGGAAAAATTAGGAAAAAGTCAAAACATGAAAGTTGCTCGTCTCGACGAGCTCTACAACTTTCATGTTGGACAAAAAGCCAAAATAGGTCATTTGTACAAAACGTATTTTTCGGAGTATTTTTAAGGGAGATAAAAATACCGGCTTTCTGGTTTTGAGATGTTTTTGTATTTTTTAGTCTTTTTAATGATTAGTGGATTATGGAAAATTATTGTACTTAATTTTTAGGGGGTTTTGATGATAAAATAAATACAAGAAAAATATGGGAAATTAAATACGAATAAATAAGGGTAATTATACACAATATAATACAAGATAATAATAAAGAATTGATGATGAATTTTATTGGATTGATTAAGCTTGGGATTTAATTTGCAGTTTTTAGCATGATGAATACGAGATTCATCATACCCCTATACTTAAACCATGCTCATCCTCGAGCATTTAAAGAATGAAGGAGTCAGATTAATTCCTGACAGTGTAAGTGAAGATTTCAACGCTCGATCTTTTGAAGACCCTTAATTTAAGAGATCCTAAAATTCTGGGTTTATCCAAGCCTTAGTCAGAAGGAATCCAACTTCTCTAATTATCAGACTCTCTTTTTGTACATATAATATATGGATATGACATTAGGTCTACTGCTTTTCATGAGAGTCGAGTCGGGGCATCACTCCGAGTTCCAGTTCCAAAGACTCTCCTCTAGACCCTATCCTCAATACAAGGGAATAAGTCTATTCTTGCTTCAGTCAACCATCTCATTAGTTTGTCAGACTTGACAATGTAGATGGTCGGCCAGATGATGGAGGGCATGGGATTGTGTCTATTTTTCTCTCCCTCACATTGGAACATGGGGCCTCTCAAGTGCCTTTTTACTCAACACATGTAAATTTTTAGATTGTTGACCAATGTGTCCGTCAAGAGAGTTGGAGTCGTCTACACTTGTTTTTCTGGGAGTACACCGGGGTGTGTCTCTTTTGAGTATATAAGATACCTTCGACTCCCAAACTTGTATCATTTATGATGCCGAGCCCTTTTTTGGTGTCAGCCCAACTCCTTGGTCCTAATTAGCGCTTGGTCCAAGTGGACACTTTGAAAATGTTTGGGAGCGCTCGCCATTGGTGGAAGCTCATTTAATATTTGACTTAGATGATAGAGCTTTTCTTTGACATTTCATTACTTTTGTTGGCTAGCTCCACTGCTTTTACCAAGAGTTGGCGCACACTGATCAATAATATTCATTAATTTTCATCACATCCTGGCACGTTAGGTAAATATCAAAGAGACAGCATATGAATCTTGTTCACATACTGGCTAGGGTTTTGCTGACACTCAGGTTTTCTGAAGCCTTCATTAACTTTATCCCATCCTCGAATATCATTAGATCGGGTCTAAACTCAATTCTCTAGTCCCAGTTTCTCAAGTGATAACTCAACTCATCTCATCAATCATGCAGTTGTGGAGGTGATTGTGCTGATCATATTCTTTTGAAGATAGAGATGAAGAGTGCAATATAGCGCTCAAATCTTTCAAACCAGGGAAATGTGGATAATTAAGTTTAAAACCCTAGTGACTAAGGCATGTTAACTCAGACTCTCAAGATCACAGAAATCCAGTGTCCTCAAAATCCTCAAGCCTTAAGTGAATGTGACTGTGTCAGGAATACACCAACTCCTTGGTAAGTGTTTCTTGTGTGATTTTTGACTTTGGCATATTTTTATGGGTTTTAATTTTTTTAATTCTTAGAAGAGACAATGACTGGCCCATGCTCAAATGAATAAAAGTATCTACTCTCATCCAGTATGGGTGTAAGTACAAGTCAATAAATGGACCCGTTATCCTTAAGGATGGAGCCAAATGCGGTGTCCTTTAAACCACCCAATCTGCTAAGGGAGACCGAAGTTCCCTCACTGAAAGTGTCTACTAAGCCTAGTAGTTAGAGTCTAAATTCAAGATTTTTTTAATATTTTTTTTGAAAAGGAGTATTTACAAAAATTAATAACTCAATTTTTAAGAAAATAATTTACATGGTTTTTACAAAACTCAGTTCACAGGTTTACGAAAACCTAGCCTGAAAACAAAATTTAAAAAGTTTTAAAAACATGAGCTAAGGTTAAAGTAGATATACAATAATATACGGTATACCCCCATACTTAAATTTTACTATGTCCTCATAGAACAAGTGCCATGAAGCCAAGGCTCGATCAAATATAAGGTGATATAGCGGAACGGAGGAGGAGGATCCCCCTATACTCAGTTCGAATTCAACCTAAGTATAAGAAGATAGTACGAGGGAAGGATGAGCAGGCAAGTTCCCCCTATACTTAGGCTACAAATAGCCTAAGTAAGGTCTGAATTAGGGGGGGGGGGGTTCGTTCAATATAAAGAGAGAGAGAGAGATTGTGAAAACTACAGAGAAAAGGGAGATGGGATGAGGGGTGTGTGTGTATGTGCAATTGTGTGTGTGGGGGGGGGGGTAGATCTTCAAGTTTTTTCTTTTTTTTATTCTTTTTACAATATGCAAGAACTAGAAATAAATATGCGAATGCAACTTTTTTTACATTATGCAATGCAGGCTGACTGAATAAAATCCCAGAATTTCTTCACAGATTCTTTTGCGTCCTCTTCAACGGAAGCTCCCGACTTCACGCCTCCATGAAGATCAAGCATCCTCGATGATCATGGGCCCTGCCACAAAAGAGAAAAGTTAGAACACATAGAGAAATTAAATCAGCATATATGATACAAAAAATGATGCATGAAATGAGGACCTAAAAATCTTGAAAATATTCAAAAATTAAAATCAACATTCAATAATTAAGTTAAGCCGTGTCCCCGGCAATGACGCCATTTGATGAACGTCAAATTTACCTCTTTTGGATTGGATGAATGTCGTAGTATAGGAGGCAAATTTGGTTCAGCAAAAATCACAATCCTTCGAATGTTGTGGAGTATTTATACTTGGCAAGTCTACCAAGGTTGAACGCAGGGACACATCTACTTAATCAATTTATCGAATTTTGTTTCATGAAGCTCAAGTGTGAAATATTTCTCAATTTCAGATCCACATGATGAACTATGCTATTTACAAAGCAATGCCATGATGTATGCGGTTTTTAATTAATTTATATGCAATTTAAAGTATTGCATGAGTAATTATGCAAGGGTATATGCGTGCTAAACAAAAGATTACAAAAATACCCTAAAAGTATGAGCATCGTATCAGAAATAGAAATCAGTGTCGATTTAATCATAACATGAAGAATAATCATCAAATCAAAGCAAGAATAAGGAGAGCAGAGTCTCATTTGTTACAAAGAAAATCACTTCATTTAAAACTGTGGAAAATGAGAAAGTTAAACATGCTATGATGTAGAGGATGAAACAAGTATCAAAACGACACTAAAATCATGCAATTTGGACCTACAATGCTCAAGTTATGCTAAAAGCAACGTAGGGCATAATTGTAATAAAAATGCAAAGAATAAAAAGGATAAATATTACATTTAGGTCCTTGGAGGGACCTAAACGTAAATAAAGAAAACCGTCTGGGCCCTGATGTAATTTCTCCAATGCACGGGGCCTTTTTGCAATTTCTAGAAAATTGGTGGGCCTCCGTGTAAAATACATAGGCACGCACGTCAGGCACGTGCCTAGGGACCATTCTGCAATTCGTGAAAATACCAGGGTCTTTCATACAATTTTCCCAGTCCCTCACGTGCGGGGCACGTGAGGCGCCTAGGCTCGGGAGGCACCACAGGGTCGGGACACGTGGTTGCGTCTGATGGTTCGGGTCGAGGTTCGGATGACCCGACCCTGTTGGTATGGACCGAGGCTCGGGTCTGCCACGTGCCATCTTCACGACCGTGCGATCCGGAGGATCGAATGTGCATCTGTAGCATCTTCCTCCTCCGCGACCCCCCGGAGGAGGATGCACTCCGACTGACTTGTTGTAGTTCCTCCATGTGCCACACGCTCGCCTGAAGGTTGGTGAAGATTTCTGGTAGGCTTGCGAAGATCCTAGAGGCGAGGCGAAGCTCTGGAGCTGGTCGGTGATGTAGTTCGGTGGAGCTTCACCGGAGGGAGAATGTTTGAAGTATCGCCGATGAATCTCCGGCCATTGAGGGTCCTGCAAGGGTCAGTTGATAGCCGAAGCGTGCACAAGTGAATGTGAAGTGAGTGGAGTCTCGTGGACGTGGATGGGAGGGGGACTTGGGTCTCTTCTCCGGCGAGATGCAGAGAAGGTGGGGCGGAGGTCAACAAGGTCATGGAGAAGCGAGGAGGGTGAGCGGGGTAGTGGGCAGAGATGCTGGTGGTATGTCGGAGGTCGTGAGGTTGTCAGGTGAGGGTGGAGTGTGGTGTAAAAGGTGAATAAATTAGGAGAAATTCAAAGAAAAAGCAAAGGAGGAAGAACCTCATCGGAGAGGGGAACCCGACGGACGATGGGCTTGGGCTGAGTGCCTTGAAGGCGCTCCGGTCGTCGCACAACTCGCTCAGCCTGTGCGAGGTGCTCAAAGGCGCACAATGGCAACCGCAGCATGGTTGGAGGCCAAGGATCTCACCGAAGACCTCACGACCATGATCGCCTCAAAGCCAACCCTCCGCTGTCACCGGAGGGCGGCCGAAGCTAGGAAGGAGGCCTCCAAATGGTGGATCAGGGATGACGGTGGTGGAGGTCGGCTTAAATAGGTGATGAAGATCGGGTGGTTATGGTCATGGTGAGGCGTTTTCGAACAAGGTTTTAATGGTGGCGGAGTAATGGAGGGAGGATATGAAGGTCGCGCGAGGATGATGGGAGATCTGGCTACGTAGGGGCGACGTTATGAGAGGGAGAGGTAAGTGAAGGAGATGGCTAAAAATGGAAGGGGGCAGAGTGGCTGCGAGATGAAACGGCTGGGGGGAGGGAGGTTACGAAGGAGGAAGACGATGGGCGAACCCTTGGATTATGCGATCCAACGGCTAGGATGTGAGCGCAGGTGGAGGGCAATGATCAGATTCGAGGATCTGATCGAACGGCATGTGGAAAGGCACGAAGGAGTGGTCGAGATTGGAAGATGGGAGAGATCTAACGGTGGAAGGTGAAGAGGTTACGTGGCAGGTGGAGGGGCGTTAGAAGATAAGGCGATTAGATGGCTGATCGATGTAGGCGACGTGGCGCAAATATAAGCTTAGGATGAGATGGAGATCAGATGGTTGAGGTTTACGCGCTGGTGAATGGCGAGGATTAGATCTGGAGTTAGGATCAAAGGGCTGGATGTAAGATGAGAATGGAGGGTGGTGATTAAGGCGGAACAGAGTTGATCTGACGACCCAGGAGGGCGCCGGGTGTCGAGAGGAGGCACAGGCCACGTGGGCGGCCCAGAGGGCGCCACGTGGCCCAATCAGAAAAATCCAGAGAATAAATACAAAGATAAATACAAAATAAATAGTTTGGGGCAAAATTAGGAAAAAGTCAAAACATGAAAGTTTCTCGTCTCGATGAGCTTTACAACTTTTATGTTGGACAAAAAGCAAAAGGAGGTCATTTATACAAAACGTATTTTTGGGGGTATTTTTAAGGGGGATAAAAATACCGGCTTTCTGGTTTTGAGATGTTTTTTGTATTTTTTTAGTCTTTTTAATGATCAATGAATTATGGAAAATTATTCTACTTAATTTTTAGGGGTTTTTGATGATAAAATAAATACAAGAAAAATAAGGGAAATTAAATACGAATAAATAAGGTTAATTATACACAATATAATACCGGATAATAATAAAGAATTGATGATGAATTTTATTGGATTGATTAAGCTTGGGGTTTAATTTGCAGTTTTTAGCATGATGAATACGCGATTCATCACTGATGGCATGGCTTTCTATATACCAGATGGTAGGGCAACTTGCCCAAAGGGGACTTGTAAGCGGTTATGTACACCTAAAGGACTGGATCCAAGAGTTGGGACCAACTTTTCCTGTCCGGCTTTACGAGCTTCTGGGATATCATCTTGATTTCTCTGTGTGATAATTCCACCTTGTCGTTGGTCTGAGGTTGGTAAAGAGATGAGACTCGGTGTTCATTGTATTCCTTATTTAATTTCTGGACCTCTCTGCTAATGAAGTGACTCCCCCTATCTGATATCAGTATCTTTGGGATCTCGAACCATGAAACGATGTTCTCTTTCAGAAAGCGATAAACTGTATTATTGTTTATGGCTTGAATGGGGATGGCTTCAACCCAGCGACTCACATAGTCAACGGCAAGAAGGGTGTTCTCGTATCCCTGATTATTGTGAAAGGGTTCCATGAAATCGATGCCCCAAAAATCGAATACATCAGCAATCTGAATGAACTTCAAGGGCATGGAATTTTTAGTTGTAATGGTACCTTTCAATCTTTAACAGTCAGTAAAGTGTCTGACGTATGTTATAACATTCTTAAATGGTGTAGGACACCATAGACCATATTGTAATTCTTTTGTTGTTGTTCTATATCCAGAGTGGTGCCCACCATATTCAAGGCAATGACATTGCTCGGACATTATGATGCTCCTCCTGATGGATACACCTGTGCCAAATGCAGTCTGCTCCTTCCCTAAATAAGAGATGATCTTCCAATTGTTAGAAATGGATAGTGGATAAATATTTGTCCTTCTAGATCTTTGTCCAATCTTGTGGAACTACATCTGAGATGAGGTAGTTAACATTATTAACATACCAACGGAGTGAATCAACATCTAGAATTGATTCATCAGGAAAGGTGTCTATGATGGGTGCGTTGCTCAGTGGAGGCTCTTGTTGCTCAATTCTGGAGAGGTAATCTGCTACCACATTGTGAGCCACATGCGTGTCCTTGATCTCCAAATCAAACTCCTAGAGGAGAAGGATCCATCTCATTAGTCTAGGCTTGCCATCCTTCTTATGTTGTAAATATCTGATAGCAGAGTGGTCAGTATAGATTGTGACTTTATATCCGAGAAAATAGGATCTGAAATTCTCAATCATGAATACCACAACTAAAATTTCTTTATCTGTCACAATGTAATTTCTTTGAGCTTCATCTAATGTCTTACTGGCACAGTGAATAGCATATGGCACCTTGTCTTTCCTTTATCTTACAATAAGCCCATAACTGCAAAGTCTGACACATCCATCATGATCTGAAAAGGAAGAGACCAATGTGACGATTGTAAGACTAGATATTTAGTGATTAGATCCTTCAGATGATTAAATGAAAGGAGAACTTGCTGATCAATATTGAACTCAGTCTCCTTGTACAACAATTCAGTAGAGGTCGGGCGATGCAGCTGAAGTCACGGATGAATCTCCTGTAGAGTCCCACTTGCCCCAGAAATGACCTCATGTTTTTTACTGTCTAAGGTGTCTCCCAATTGGAAATCACATCCACCTTTTCTTGGTCGACTTCCATGATACGCTTGGAAATAATGTGACCCAGCACAATCCCTTGTGTGACCATGAAATGGCTCTACTCTGATGATAATGCCAGATTGACTTCACAACATTTCTATGTACTCTGTCCAAGTCCTCAAGCCATGAATTGAAACTATCACAATAGAAATCATCCATAAACATCTAGAAAAAATTACCAACCTTCTCAACAGAAATTGCAAGCTTGCATCGCTGGAATATCGCAGGTGTATTACACAGACCAAAGGGAATTCTTCGGAAAGCATAAGTGTCAAACAAGCAAGTGAAGGTAGTCTTCTCTTGGTCCTCAGGGGCGATTGCCACTTTGGTTTACCTATAGCACCCATCCAGAAAGCAGAAGAACTCCTTGTCGGCTAGTCTTCCAATACTTGATCAATGAATGACAAGTAGAAGTGGTCCTTCTTGGTTGTTGAATTAAGATGGTGGTATTCAATGAAGGATATGGTATAACCTCAAGCGCATCACGAAAGCGTGATCTTCGTATCGAATACGACGTAGAACAACTAGTCGTATTTGTTGTTCTATGCAACGGAATTTGAAAAATTTTCATGCGATGAAACCACATGATCCAAGAACGATTCTCGGATCGTTTCATCTAGAACCACATCAAGTATAAAGGAATACCTCTTGAAGCGTGGTTGATCGAGTCTCTACGAAAAGAGACCTCCTGACTCAAGTCCGATCGTCGGAGAAGACGCTTGCGAGTGCGGGGATGAACCGCGTGATCCTTGCAATCCAACAAGATGATCCAAGAACGGTGAACTCCAGATCTCGTCGTACGAGATCGAACGTCCTCTTCGTGAACGTAGCACTCCAAGAAGACAGAGAACCGAAGAATGTCGAAGCGGCGGTGCGGTAGCGAAGGCGTCGATGACTTTCTCCTCTAGGGTTTGGTGGACGGCCACCAAGGAAAGGGAGAGTGAGTAGACGTGTGAGAGAAAAAGAGAGAGAGAGACATGTGCTTCCAATAGCATAGCCCTAGAGAGCATGGTATGCCTCTCTATTTATAGGGTTTTGGGATCCATGGATATCAATCCATGGGACATTTAAAATCAATGGATGAGATTGATTTATGTTCAATCCAATGGT
The DNA here is from genome assembly GCA_037367405.1 of Ottelia alismoides. Classification (NCBI taxonomy): domain Eukaryota; kingdom Viridiplantae; phylum Streptophyta; class Magnoliopsida; order Alismatales; family Hydrocharitaceae; genus Ottelia; species Ottelia alismoides. The sequence goes on along the minus strand of JAZKJV010007007.1, from coordinate 635,142 downwards.
CAAGATTGTTGTTGGAAATAGCCAACAAATTTATGATTTAATTTAGATCAAATATATTTGATAAATCAAATACAATTCAATTCCAAATTAGATCAACGAAATAAGGAGACAATCAACATGGAGATTACATCTCCCATGTCAACATGGTGGACGACCACCAATTCCATATAGGACTAGGTCACCGTCCACATGTTTCCATGTGGAGGCAATCTCATGAAATCTCATGAGATTGCAAATCTCCATGGAAATCTCCATTATTATTCCCAACAACTTTTTGTTGTGATTTCTTCTTCAAAAATAATTCACAATTAATTTTGAGAATGTTGCAATCTTGCCATTGGAAATTTGTGAATCATATTCACAACCCAAAACAAAATATAATTTAGATTTTCAATTAATTACACAATGTGTATCCAATACACAATAATAATTAATCAACAAATATAAATTATAATTAGCTCTCTCTAATACATTATAAATCACATGTATAATATATTATGAATAATTGGATATTGCTATCCACATTACTCTCATGCACAATAATTGAATAACATTTAATTATATTGGATGATTTCCATACAGATCAAGATGATTAAATCACATTTAATCATCAATTCTTTAATGCTTAGATTTATGGAATTATTTTTGAACCCCTTTGAGAATAACGTGATTTCTTCGCAGATACTTGGAGATAAGGACAAGGCGATTGTATTGTTCCACGTATAGTGACTTGGATGTTGAGATCACATCTTAAATCCAGATCTCATGGACCTCCCACAGATGCTTGATCAAATCAAGACCGTAGACCTAATCTTCTCATTGCATCTGAATCTCAGTCAGATCAATGTCCAATACATGGACTAAGATTAGGTCACTTCTCTATTGAGAGGAGTCACTAAAATCCAAACCTGTTTCATCACTTCCTCGGAATGGAAGCATCATGGTTATACAATCGTTTCTGATCACATTACCCTCAGGTATTCCCAATACCTGTACATCCTGCATACTGGAAGACCTATGATCATCCTGAAGATATAGATCACTTTTATACTGTCATCTTCCGGGTTTGATCATTAAGTTTCTCAATCTTGGTCATTGGGAATTGGTATAGATCATATGCTTTCCCAAAGCACATATCTTACCTTCAAATTCATGTCGTGCTTCCGAAGCATGACGACCATGCATGGAATTTGATCAGTCCCAATACCTCGTGAGTGAGATTATGTCTTCCGATTCACAAGTGAACCTGTATGATCCCTTTGAGAGATCGTGTCACTCATATGTCCTTACATGCACAACAACTTGCCGGTATATAGACCTTGGTTAGGTCTTCAACCTATTGGTCTGCCAAACTCAGACATATAACAACACATCTGTCTCTGGTCAGAGGATGCATGCCTATGCTGTGATAGCATTCAACATAGGTCTTTGGTTATCTCGATCTCATTAAGTCAACCCATTGACTCAACTAATCTGACACCGCCGAATCACTATTCCCATGCAGAGGACCTGCATCAAGAGGTCGATCAGATATCAACCATATGAGAACGAATTTCCATCTCCTACTCAGATTGGAGATCATCTCGTAACAATCATTTGATGATGCTTGATGAGTCCTCTATCTAACTCCTTAGATATTCATCCAAGCATCAACCTCTATGATTCAATCAATGAATCAACAGTTGTATGATCATCAAGTTGTCCATGGTACATAACCCTTATTGTACAGAGGGACCTCATAGTGCATTCATTCATTCATTCATTCATTCATTCATTCAATCTCTTGACCTCCAGGATGAACTTGTGCAACCACACTACCTCCTTTGCAGCATCCGATGTGGCAATGTACTCGGCTTCTGTTGTTGAATCAACATTAGTGTCCTGCTTCTTGCTTCTTCAGCTCACAGCACCACCATTCAATAGGAATACAAACCCTGATGTCGACTTTTGATCATCAATATCCGTTAGGAAGTCAGAATCTGTATATCCCAAGACTTGGAGATCACCATCTCCATAGACCAAGATGTAATCTTGCGTCTGTATTAGATATTTGAATATGTTCTTTACTGCACTCCAGTGTTGTTCTCCATACCAGGATTGGTAACGACTTACCACTCCCACTGCATGGCAGATATCTGGCCTAGTACACATCATGGCATACATTAAGCTTCCTACAGCTTATGCATAAGGACATCCAGCCATGGCTTTCTTTTCTTCAACAGTTTGAGGAGCCATTCCTTTAGACAGGTGGATACCATGTCTCAAGTGTAGGAATCCTTTCTTGGAACTATCCATACGGAATCGTTCAAGAATCTTCTTAATGTATCCATGTTGGGACAATCCCAAAATCCTCTTTTCTCGGTTTCTGAACAACTTCAGGCCTAAGATGTATAAGGCTTCTCCAAGATCTTTCATCTCAAAGGTATGGGATAACCAAATCTTCACACTGGTCATCATCCCTGTATCATTCCCAATGATAAGGATGTCATATACGTAAAGTACGATGAACACAATGGCGCTCCCACTAAGCTTCTTGTATACACAAGGTTCATCAGGATTTTGCAGAAAATCATAACTCTTTATGGTTTCTCCAAATCTGATGTTCCAACTACGAGAAGCTTGCTTGAGCCCATATATGGATTTCTTAAGCATGCATACTTTGCCATCCTCAGTTATGAAGCCCTGTGGCTGCTCCATGTAGATATCCTCCTCGAGGTATCCATTGAGAAAAGTCATCTTGATGTCCACCTGCCAGATGTCGTAGTCAAGATATGCAGCTATAGTTACCAGTGTCCTGATGGATTTAAGCATAGACACATGAGAGAACATCTCATCATAATTGATGCCTTCTCTCTGTGTGTAGCCCTTGGCTAGGAGCCCTGCCTTGAAAGTCTCTAATTTCCCATAAGGTCCCTTCTTTCTCTTGAAAATCCATTTACACCCAATGGGTTTTACCCCTTTAGGTGGATCCTCTAGGGTCCATACACCATTCTTATACATGGAGTCAATTTCTGACTTCATTGCTAGCATCCACTTATCCATGTCATGATCCGTGAGTGCTTCATCGAATGAAGAAGGATCATTGTCAGTCTCACTTGACACATGGAAATCATACCTTTCAGGTGGTGCAACCACCCTCGAACTCCTTCGAAGAGGTATGCGTGTTTCATTTTATTTATCTCTTTAATTTCTGGTCTAGTAAGCTAAGAATTCTCAGAGGATTCAATGAGTTCCTCTACTTAATTTTTGTCTTGACCTTTAAGGAAATTATTCTGCAGAAATTTCACACCTCTAGAAATAAAAACCTTTTGGGTCACAGGGTCATAGAGGTGATATCCAATACCATCTCTAACATACCCGATGAAGTAACACTCACGAGTACGAGATTCTAGCTTACTTGCATCCACGTTCTTCGTATGGACCAAGCAACCCCAAACCCGCAAGTGATTAACACTAGGCTTGGTTCCATACCATAGCTCATTAGAAGTCTTAGGTATAGATTTGCTAGGAATCTTATTCAGGATATATATTGCAGTCTCTACTGCATATCCCCATAAACTAAGAGGTGAATGGGCTTTACTCATCATTGAACGGACCATATCCATGACGGTCCTGTTGCGTCTTTCAACAACACCATTAAGTTGGGGAGTTCTAGGAGGAGTGAAATTGGAGACAATTCCATTCTCCTTAAGATATTCCTTGAATTCATCTGAAAGGTACTCGCCACCTCGATCAGATCGAATCCGTTTAATCTTCCTATCAATTTGGTTCTCAACCAAAGCTTTGAACTCTTTGAACTTTTCGAAGGTTTCAGATTTATGATGTAATAGGAAGACAAACCCGTATCGCGAAGGGTCATCAATAAACGTCAAATAATATCGATATTCATTTCGAGTCGCGGTACTGACGGGACCACATACATAGGTATGTATTAGGTCAATAATACCTTCGCATATTGTAATCTTGTTATGGAAAGGCATCCTAGTCATTTTACCTCGAATACAATGTTCACAGGTAGGCAAAGATTGAACCTATGGAAAATCTAAAGGTCCATCCTTTATCAATCTATTGATCTTATCAATAGAGAAATGACCAAGCCTTTGATGCCAAATCATATTCGAATGATTCTCCCTGTATCTTTTAGGGTTTTTATTAGTGGTTGTAACATTCATGACATGCTCATCAATGCACAATTCATTGAGTCCACCAGAAATTAAAATATCATCTGCAATATATTTATCGTAATGTTTATGACTAATTTATTACAGAAAAGGAATGAATATCCATTTATAACTTGCTTAGATACATATATTAAATTCCTTCTAACTTCAGGCACATAAAGACACTCTTTAAGTACTAGGACTCTACCACTAGATAATGATAGTCGACAAGTCCCGACGGCAACTGCTGCAACACTTGCATCAGATCCCATCTGGATGACTATCTCCCCTTCATCAAAATTTCTAGTTTCTTGAAACAAAATCAACAAATTGCATACAAGAATAGAAGCACCAGAATCTACATCCTAACTTCCTTCTCATCCAACGAGAAAGATGGTTTCAATGATGAAAGTAGATTTCATACCCGTTGGGGCTTTACCTTTGTCTGCCGACTTCAGGTATTCCGGGCAGTTACGCCTCCAGTGCCCCAGCTTTTTGCAGTGGTGACAGACATCGGATTTCTTCGAAGCTATCAGTGTGGATGCACTAGAAGATGAGCCAACACCTTGACTCTTCTTCTTTCTCTTCTGAGTTGGGCCCTTCCGAGAACCTTGCTTCCGACCACGCTTCCCTCTGACCTGTGCAACCATTGCACTGCCAGCAGGACCATCTTTCTTCATTACGTCTTCTGCAGACCTTAATGCAGCAAGAAGACTAGCGTTCGACAAGTTCAACTTGTTCATGTAGAATGAAACCACAAAATTATTGAATGACTTGGGCAAAGACAACAGAATGAAATCAGCTTGCATGTCTGCATCCATATTTGCCCCAAGAGTCTCTAGTTCAGACAAGTACTTAAACATTTTGAGCACATGTTCTCGAACCAAAGTTCCTTCCTACATCTTGCAGCGAACGAGCTCTTTCATAATATTGTAACGCTGCGTGCGGTTAATGTCAACAAACATATCTTTTATATTCTGCATTATTTCCTGGCATGTGCTCATCTCCACATGTTGCTTTTGAAGAACATTGGAGAGAGAACCCAGGATATATCATCTAGCCAAGACATGATCTTCATCATACTTGTCATTGTGTGCCACTTCTTCCTTCGATTTAGGGCTTTCATGCTTGTCTTATGTGAGCACATAACTTATGCGATCCGCCGAGAGAACAAGCTCCAAATTACAGATCCAATCCGAGTAATTTGGAACGGTCAACTGATTGACCTCAAGAAGTCTGCTTAGTGGGTTCAAGGACTTCATTTTCTGAAATTAAGAATGCACTATATCAGAACATATAATCATATATTCATATTTTGATTAAGGCATTTTAAATCAAATTGTTCTTGCTCTATCAACCTTGAAAGTTCATTCCCTTAATCACTTTCAAAGTAAGAGATATACTTACCGTTATATCTCAAGCAAGAACTGGGTTCTCCTCCTTATCTTTGTCACATCCCAATAATATGAGAATCTATGACTCCAATAAAGAGAAGCGGGAACACATTCTGCCTTCAAGTCCAACTTGCATTTCCCAATTTGTTCTTTAATACCCGGGCCCACCACCCCTAAGGTGATGTTGACCCGTCATTAATTGAACCAACTGTCAACAACAATACAACTCGCTATGCGCAATCCAATATCACCCCAATAATATGAGGATCCGATATTGGGGTCACTACGCATATGTACTTACTCTTTCAAGAAGCGACGAGCTCGACCCCAATGGATCGTATGCAGGAGCTGTCACTTCGGACAGGCATCTCCTACACACAATATCCGGCGACAGAACCCTTCGCCTTGACGGGAGACCATAGGTGTCACTTATGTGATCTTCCACCTCATATTCAAATTTTAATTAAATATTATGAATCATATTCATATATTAAATTCTTCCGAGGTAAATACACATCTATTAATAATAGAGTGTTTTTAATTGGATTAATTAGTTCAATCATATTAAATTAATTATCAATCCAATTCAATCAACAAACTTGATTGTTTTTACTTGAATACATAGATGGTATTTATCTCAAAGTACGTATTTATTCGAATTTTAATAATTAGAAAATACATCTTTATTTCTCCGGCATTATCGAGTCCTTACCTGCTGTCATGGCCAATACCAACAAGAGTGGGACAGACCACATACGTTGCAACCCGCTACCCCAATGCTCTCCGACTAGACACCATATCCACCTCAGGAAAGGATAATGCCAAATAGATCAATACTTGAGATGATCTTCGATTCTTCAACCGAAATTATACCATATAGTAATAATCAAAATATTTTTGATTATAAGGAAATTTGCTACACAAATTCTCAATCCTATCCAAGCATCAAGTTTGATGATTGTGTTTCCAATTATGATCTATGTCAAATCTAATCAATTTATTGGTTGAGGCCATGTCAATTAAGGAAATAATAATCATCAAATATTTCTCAAATATTTTCCATAATTATTTCATGAAATTGACAATTAATTTCACTAATTGACAATCACCTGGTTCTTGATTAGGACTATAATTTCAGCACTGACCCCTACTCACTAAAATTAACATATCTCAATCAATTTAAATCCAAATTAGAGAAACACAATTTTTTAATATTGATAATTTGATCTAGGACAGAATCTAAGTGATATTTCACGCATTTAGAGGTAAATCAAAACAGTAATTAACTCATTAGTCATGTTAAGATTCGCAGTACCCGCAACAGTGAATACATGTTCATTAAAACAACCATATCTCGAGCAAACAGAATCCAAATTACATAAACTCAGATTCTATAGTTTTATTATTTAATAGGGAACAAAGTACAAGTGTTAATTCGTGTTTAAACTTTTTAAACAGGGCCGAATTTATTCACTAAACAGATGTGCTAAAATCAAATGCGACAAAAAACTTTCGCGACCTTAACGAACCCAAGTCATCCTAGATTTGCGGATCGTATCCAAAACCTTCAACCTAGCTCAGATGTCACTTGAAGGATATGGTATTATCCTCAAGCGCATCACGGAAGCGTGATCGTCGTATCGAATACGATGTAGAACGACTAGTCGTACTAGTTGTTCTATGCAGTGGAATTTAAAAAGTTTTCATGCGATGAAACCACATTATCCAAGAATGATTCTCGGATCATTTCATCTAGAACCACATCAAGTATAAAGGAATACCTCTTGAAGCGTGGTTGATCGAGTATCTACGAAAAGAGACCTCCTGTCTCAAGTCCGATCGTCGGAGAAGATGCTTGCGAGCGCGGGGATGAACCGTGTGATCCTCGCAATCCAACAAGATGATCGAAGCACGGTGAACTCCTGTTCTCGTCATACGAGATCAAACGTCCTCTTTGTGAATGTAGCACCCCAAGAAGAACGGAGAACCGAAGAACGTCGAAGCGGTGGCGCGGTGGCGAAGGCGTCGACAGCTTTCTCCTCTAGGGTTTGGTGGACGACCACCAAGGAGAGGGAGAGAGAGTTGACGTCTGTGAGAGAAAAAGAGAGAGAGATGTGCTTCCAATATCATATCCCTAGATAGCATGGTATACTTCTCTATTTATAGGGTTTTGGGATCCATGGATCTCAATCCATGGGACATATAAAATCAATGGATGAGATTGATTTATGTTCAATCCAATGGTCAAGATTGTTGTTGGAAATAGCCAACAAATTTATTATTTAATTTAGATCAAATATATTTGATAAATCAAATACAATTCAATCCCAAATTAGATCAACCAAATAAGGAGACAATCAACATGGAGATTACATCTCCCATGTCAACATGGTGGACGGTCACCAATTCCATATAGGACTTGGTAGCCGTCCACATGTTTCCATGTGGAGGCAACCTCATGAAATCTCACGAGATTGCAAATATCCATGGAAATCTCCATTATTATTCCCGACAACTTTTTGTTGTGATTTGTTCTTCAAAAATAATTCACAATTAATTTTAAGAATATTGCAGTCTTGCCATTGGAAATTTGTGAATCATATTCACAACTCAAAACAAAATATAATTTACATTTTCAATTAATTACACAATGTGTATCCTATACACATTAATAATTAATAAACAAATATAAATTATAATTATCTCTCTCTAGTACATTATAAATCACATGTATAATATATTATGCATAATTGGATATTGCTATCCATATTACTCTTATCCACAATAATTAAATCACATTTAATTATATTGGATAATTTCCACACACATCAAGATGATTAAATCACATTTAAACATCAATTTTTAATGCTTACATTTATGGAATTATTCTTGAACCCCTTCAAGAATAATGTGATTTCTTCGCACATACTTGGATATAAGGACAAGACGATTGCATTGTTCCACGTATAGTGACTTGGACGTTGAGATCACATCTCAAATCCAGGTCTCATGGACCTCCCACAGATGCTTGATCAAATCAAGATCGTAGACCTAATCTTCTCATTGCATCTGAATCTCATTCAGATCAATGTACAATACATGGACTAAGATTAGGCCACTTCTCTATTGAGAGGAGTCATTAAAATCCAAACCTGTTTCATCATTCCCTCGGAATGGAAGCGTCATGGTTATACAATGGTTTATGATCACATCACCCTCAGGTATTCCCAATACCTGTACATCCTGCATACTGGAAGACCTATGATCATCCTGAAGATATAGATCACTTTTATATTGTCGTCTTCAGGATTTGATCATTAAGTTTCTCGATCTTGGTCATTGGGAATTGGTATAGATCATATGCTTTCCCAAAGCACATATCTTACCTTCAAATTCATGTCCTGCTTCCAAAGCATGACGACCATGCATGGAATTCGATCAGTCCCAATACCTCATGAGTGAGCTCATGTCTTCTGGTTCACAAGTGAACCTGTATGATCCCTTTGAGAGATCATATGACTCATATGTCCTTACATGCACACCAACTTGCCGGTGTATAGACCTTGGTTAGGTCATCAACCTATTGGTCTGCCAAACTCAGACATATAGCAATACATCTGTCTCTGGTCAGAGGATGCATGCCTATGCTGTGACAGCATTCAACATAGGTCTTTGGTTATCTCGATCTCGTTAAGTCAACCCATTGACTCAACTAATCTGACACCTCCGAATTAGTATTCCCATGCAGAGGACCTGCATCAAGAGGTTGGTCAGATATCAACCATATGAGAAAGGATTGCCATCTCCTACTTAGACTGGAGATCATCACTTAACAATCATTTGATGATGCTTGATGAGTCCTCTATCTAACTCCTTAGATATTCATCCAAGCATTAGCCTCTATGATTCAATCAATGAATCAATAGCTGTATGATCATCAAGTTGGCCATGGTACATAACCCTTATTGTATAGAGGGACCTTATAGTGCATTCATTCATTCAATATCAGAAGGGAGTGAAAAACAATCAATAACTTTTATTGATAAATCATCTATTACAATAACAATTATTGTAGGAATGGTTCGCCCCGGGCTCACATTGCTAACAGTCAACACATAGACGCCATGATTCCAGTACCCAATCAGAATTCTCCTCTCCTGTATCATTTGTAACCATTGTGACTCCTTATTTCTTCAGAATTGCATGCAGCGGTCTCACCCATTTTGAATCAGAGATGGGGTAAATGAAGCCTGTGTCACACCATTTCGTGATTTCTTTCATGGCGATGTCCAACAGGTTTGGGTTCATTCTTCTTTGGAATTCTCAGGGCGGATTGACATTTTCTTCCAAATAAATGTAGTGTGAGTACAGAGCAGGATTTATCTCGTAGAGGTATGAGACGTGCCAAGCAAGTGCCTTGCGGTTTTTCTCTAGAACCTCGAGAAGTCAAGATTCTTGATTCGGGGTCGGTCTGTTGCTGATGATGACAAGATACATGTTTTCTACACCCACAAGGAACGCATACTTAAGGTCTGTCAGACGTGGCTTTAATTCAACTTATGATCCATCCAGCTTCTCAATCTCTTCAGAAACTGTATTGGTTGGAGGATGACCTGCCATCATCTTAGATGTAGTGATGCTTAACTCAATGACTTGCTTCTCAAATGACAATGTAGTGAACAGATCTGCAATGAATTCGTCATGTTCTACTGGAATGACTCATCTTAGTCAATGAGATGCATCACGTAATTAGATTCTGTCTCCCACGTGCCATCGGATCTTATGTCGATTGTGCTTTCCCAGTCCTCCTTAGGAGTGAGGATTTCAATGGTCCTAATGTCATTTAAAGAGAGATCAATATATCTTATCTATGCAATAAAATCACAGCCTCAGGCGGTGTTGCATGACTTTCATCAGATACGACTTTAGGCTCGTTGACCATGTCTATTGTAACTCTATAATTGCTTGAGCTGAACGTGATCTTGCAAGACATGTAGACAACTATGGCCTCTGTGGTACATAGGAGTGGTCGTCCAAGGATAATGGGAGTAATGAGTAATGGTGTATGGGAGTCCATATCAACGACCACAAAGTTAAGGGAAAACTGCATATCCTACACCTTTACCACAACATCTTCCAGCAAGCCCCAAGGTCATTAGACGAATCGATCAGCAAATAGAAGGATTATGCATGTTTGCTTCAATGGACCCAACCCAAATTCTTGCAGTAACAACAATGGCAAAATGTTGATGGAAGAACCATTGTTAATAATATTATACTCGAAGACTTGATCGAGTATCTAACATTTGATCAAAAACACTCCTTTTTCTAGCTTCTTTCGAGGGAGATTGTTGATGGTTGCAACTATGGCCATGGTGAGAACATGCTTCTCTACTTGCTGGCGTCAATTGTTACATGTTGGCTGACGCTTGTTTATACATGCCTCCTTAAAACCATTCTTCAAAGTGGGCATGTATTCCATGACTTTCATCAATAGTATCTCAACTGTAAAATTACTAAGAATATTCACAATTCCAGAATCACATAATGCACTTTTTCTTTTTGCATTTTTTTGGATTTTTCTAATGCATCAGGAAAAGGAATATTTACATTGCTAAAATCAAAATCAGTGTTCTTATTTACAAAAAGTTCTTGTCCATAAAATTGTGTACATTCAGATCACAAAAGCTGTAAATGTTGGAGGGTGAGATTATGCTACTGCTGTACAAGCAAAAAGTGTCATCTTCGCTCCATGATATGGCATTGGATCGGTTTCTACTGTTTTTTCCTTTGTGGTTGGCGCAACTTTACATCGACTACGATCATCTCTTGGTCTTTTTTTATTTTTCTGATTTTTTTGTTCTTTTTATTGGTGGAGATGGAGATGGATGGCAGCTGGCATGGCTCTTCCTTCTTCTTTTTCCTCACCCAATACCTGTAGCTGGCATCGTTGATGTAGAAGATGACGATTCGCATGTCAAGCCTTTATTTTTCCTAGTGTGAGCGACAGAAGGAGGCAAGGTCCTACCTCTCCTAATTATAACAACAATAGATAAAACAAAATCATGCTTATTTGACTCGATAGAAACAAATGGAACATTATAGTTTATCTGCTCTTTCCTCTTGAAATTATTGGGGTTTGCTTTGACCTGGACCAGAATAGGCGTTTTAGTGGTGGCAAGATTGTCGAGATTCTTAGTTATCTCTACTAGACCCTTTACAAGTTGGGCCAAGTGCAGGATATGGTATTATCCTCAAGCACATCACAGAAGCGTGATCGTCGTATCGAATACAACGCAGAACGATTAGTCGTACTAGTTCTTCTGTGCAACGAAATTTAAAAAAATTTCATGTGATGAAACCACATGATCCAAGAACAATTCTTGGATCGTTTCATCTAGAACCACAACAAGTATAAAGGAATACTTCTTGAAACATGGTTGATCGAGTCTCTAAGAGAAGAGACCTCCTGTCTCAAGTTCGATCATCGGAGAGGTCGCTTGCGAGCACGGGGATGAACCGCGTGATTCTCGCAATCCAACAAGTTGATCCAAGCACGGTTAGCTCCTGATCTCGTCGTACGAGATCGAACATCTTCTTCGTGAGCGAAGAACTCCTAGAAGATGGAGAACCGAAGAATGTCGAAGCGGTGATGCGGTGGCGAAGGCGACGACGAGTCTCTCTTCTCTAGGGTTGGTGACGGCCACCAAGAAATAGAGAGAGAAGTTAGCGTGTGAGAAGAATGAAAGAGAGAGAGTTGGCTCCAATATTGCATAGCCCTAGAGAGCATGGTATGCCTTTCTATTTATAGGGTTTTGGGATCCATGGATCTCAATCCATGGGACATATAAAATCGATGGATGAGATTTATTTATGTCCAATCCAATGGTCAAGATTGTTGTTGGTAAAAGTCAGCAAATTATGATTTAGTTTAGATCAAATATATTTGACAAAATCAAATAAAAATCAATCCTAAATTACATCATCCAAATAAGGAGAGAATATACATGGAGATCACATCTCCATGTACATTCAAGGTGGACGGCCACCCATTCCAATTAGGAATAGAGTGCCGCCCACTTGATTCCCCATGGAGGCAATCTCATGAGATTTCATGAGATTGCATATGTCCATGGAAATCTCTCATTATTTATTTCCAACAATTTTGTTGTGATATATTCTTCAAAAATAATTCACAATTAATTTTGAGAATATTGCAATCTTGCCATTGAAAAATTGTGAATCACATTCACAACCCAAAACAACATGTAATTTACATTATCAATTAATTACACAATGTGTATCCAATACACATAATAATTAATCAACAAATATAAATTATAAATAGCTCTCTCTAATACATTATAAATCACATTTATAATATATTATGAATAAGTGGATATTTCTATCCTCATTATTCTTATCCATAATAATCAAATCACATTTAATTATGTTGAATAATTTCTACACACATCTAGATGATTAAATCACATTTAATCATTATTTCTTTATTGCTTAGATCTTATGGAATTATTCTTGAACCCTTCAAGAATAATGCGATTTCTCCGCAAATACTTGGAGATAAGGACAGGGTGATTGTATTGTTCCACGTATAGTGACTTGGATGTTGAGATCATATCTCAAATCCAGATCTCATGGACCTCCCACAGATGCTTGATCAAATCAAGACCACAGACCTAATCTTCTCATTGCATCTGAATCTCATTCAGATCAATGTCCATTACATGGACTAAGATTAGGTTACTTCTCTGATGAGAGGAGTCACTAAAATCCAAACCTTTTTCATCACTCCCTCGGAATGGAAGCGTCATGGTTATACAATCGTTTATGATCACATAACCCTCAGGTATTCCCAATACCTGTATATCCTGCATACTGGAAGACCTATGATCATTCTGAAGATAAAGATCACTGTTATACTGTCATCTTCAGGTTTTGAACATTAAGTTTCTCAATCTTGGTTACTGGGAATTGGTATAGATCATATGCTTTCTCAAAGCATATATCTTACCTACAAATTCATGTCATTCTTCCAAAGCATGACGACCATGCATGGAAGTTGATCAGGTCCCAATACCTCATGAGTGAGCTCATGTCTCCCGGTTCATAAGTGGACCTGTATGATCCCTTTGAGAGATCGTATTACTTATATGCCCTTACATGCACAACAGATCGCCGGTATATAGACCTTGGTTAGGTCATCAACCTATTGGTTTGCCAAATGTACATACTCAGACACATAGCATCACATCTGTCTCTGGTCAGAGGATGCATGCCTATGTTGTGACAACATTCAACATAGGTCTTTGGTTATCTCGATCTTGTTAAGTCAACACATAGACTCAACTAATCCGACACCTCCGAATCACTATTCCCATGCTGAGGACCTGCATCAAGAGGTGAGTCAGATATCAGCCATTTGAGAAAGGATTGCCATCTCCTACTCAGGCTGGAGATCATCACTTAACAATCTTTTGACAATGCTTGATGAGTCGTCTATCTAACTCCTTAGATATTCATCCAAGCATCAACCTCTATGATTCATTCAATGTATCAATAGCTGTATGATCATCAAGTTGTCCATGGTACATAACCCTTATTGTATAGAGGGACCTTATAGTGCATTCATTCATTCAATCTCAGAAAGGGAGTGAAAATAATCAATAACTTTTATTGATAAATACAACAACATTTATTGTAGCAATGGTTTGCCCAGGGCTCACATTGCTAACACCAAGCAATCCAGGGTAGGGTTTACTCGAACTGCCTCAGAAGTTTCAGCGTGCAAGCCATGTTATTGCTAATGGTTAGGAGGTTGAGGCCAAGATTGTTGATGGTGATGTGGAGGAGGAGGAAGCTGATACTATTGATATGGAGGAGGTTGATACTACTATTGTCCAGTTGTGTATTGATGATATGGCTGTGGATGGCGGTACTATGACTCGGGGCACTGCTGTGACTGTCTCCAGTTACCTTGATGCAATGGAGACAGGTGAGTCTGGTACTGAGGTTGATGTTGATAGGACTTTCCATAAAGACCACCTTGAGGTTGGTGGTAAGGCCGATTAGTGGTGGCTGACCCTAGTGTTGCCCCACAGGACTGGTCGGATGTGCATCTTTGCTCCACATACCATTTACTTCCTGAATCAGGGGTGGTGGTGGGAATTGTATGTTAGAGGATTGGAGGAAGCTTGGCTTGTAAACCACCATTTGTTGCTGTGACGGGCCCAACTCGAGCGCATGTACGTAATATACGTGTTGAATGGTCGGTTATTGCTGACTCAGAAAAAATTGATGTGGCGGTGATGGTTTGTCTTTCTTCTTAGAAGGAGTCTCTAACATTGGTGTTCTCGACTTAACAAAACTAATGGTGCTCAACAACAACTCCAACTGCTTATTGATATGGTCCAACATACCCAGGTTTTGTATCCTTTATTTGACCACAACGAGCTTTCCAAGATCCTATGACTGTTTTTCAATAATGTCAACCTTTGAAATGGCCCCAGATGATGCTGAGGTTGGACCTCTCATCTTTCTCTACCTCACGAGCTACTGCGATATGAACTGGGTTTTAGAGGACCAGAGGCTGTCTTCGATAGGCACGTGATGAAGATAGGATGGCCTCTCCTTTGGCCATTTCTTCGAAAATCAGCCATACCACATCTTCATCCTTGCTGAAATGAGATATTCCCCATGCAACATCTACTAACCTTTGACTTTTTACATTCAGGCCCCTGAAAAAATGCTGGACCAGGCTAGTCTTCGGTATCTCATGGTGCGGGCACTTCTCCTACATCTCCGTAAATCACTCCCAGGCTTCATGGATAGACTCGTGGGTAACCTGGGAGAAGTTGTTGATTCTGACTCGCATCTGATTGAGCCGACCGAGGGGATAGAACCTATAAAGTAACATAGATTTAAGTTCCTCCCAAGTCGTCACAACATTCCCCTAATGATTGTCATAACAGTGGGCCTTGTCTTGCAGGCTGAAGGGGAACGCCATCATCTTCGCTACGTCCAAAGGAAATTTGGTGTACTGGGTAGTTCGTCAGATGCGTAAGAACTTCTACAGGTGATTTACGGCTCCTCATTGGTATTTGAAGGATATTGAGAATCCTTAAGCGCATCACGGAAGCGTGTCGATCGCATCGTATGCAATCGAAGCAACTAGTCGCACTAGATGCTAGATGCAACGGAAATTAAAATTTTTAAAACTAAAGATGAAACCACATGATCACGAGAATACTTCTCGGATCATTTCATCAAACCACCAAGTATAAGGAATACCTCTTGGAGCGTGGTTGTGATAGCGAGATCCCAAAGTAGAGATGCTGTCTTAAGTCCGATCCACGAAGAACGCACTTGCGGGCGCGATGATGAGTCACGTTCCTTCCCGCAATCCTCGATGAAGATCCAAGCGATGGCTGCCCTGATTTCGTCAAACGAAATCCGTCGTCTTCCTCTAGAGTAAGAAAATCCAAAAAAGAAGGAGATCCTCGAGTCGTCGAAGAAGAAGCCGAGAGTCTCTCCTTTTTCAACACAAGGTGGACGACCATCTTTTGGAAGAGAGAAAGAGAGAGGGCGAGAATATGAGAGAGAGAGAGAGTTGTAGCCTTGTACAACTCTTAATAATGTACTTTGGAAGGCTACCCTAGCCCTCCTTTTATATTAGTTTAGGATCCAATGGATCTCAATCCATGGGACACATGGATCCAACGGCCAGGCTTGGTCCATGTAAAATCAATGGCTATAATTGTTGTTGGTTAAAACCAACAACATTTATTTATAATTAAATTAAATATGTGTTGCAACATTATCAACACATTTTTAATTTAACATAAATAAATTAGCTAAGAGATTAATCAAGATAATAAAATGGAGATAATGTAGCCTCCTAAAATGGCGGCTTACTATCTCCTTTTTTTATTATATCATGTTATCTCTTAATAATTTGTGATAACTATTATCTCATAATTATCCACAAAAATAATTCCAAACTAATTTGTGAATATTTCAATCATGCCATTGAAAAATATGTGAATCAAATTCACAACCCAAACTAATTTTGTAAATTACATTTCCAATTAATTACTTAATGTGAATCAAATTCACATTAATAATTAACAAATGCTATTTACATAAATTCTCTCTCTTCAATATATGTATATTATAAATCATATTTATAATACACAAATATTATGGATAGTATTATCCACATTCTCTAATCCTTGATAATTAAATCCCATTTAATTATCTTAGATAATCATTCTCACAATATGAATCATATTCATATTAAGCTTGATAATTAAATCTCATTTAATCATCAAGTTCTTCTTGCTTGGATATGTATTTCATCAAATGAATTATTCTTGAACCCTTTCAAGAATAATGTGCTTTCTCCGCAGATACTTGGAGATAAGGACAGGGCGATTGTATTATTCCACTTATAGTGACTTGGATGTTGAGATCTTATCTCAAATCCAGATCTTACGGACCTCCCACAGATGCTTGATTAAATCAAGATCGCAGATCTAATATTGTCATTGAATCTGAATCTCATTCAGACCAATGTCCAACACTTGGACTAAGATCAGATTGCTTTTCTACTAGAAGGAGTCACTAAAATCCAGACCTGTTTCATCACTCCCTCGGAATGGAAGCGTCATGGATATACAATCGTTTATGATCACATCACCCTCAGGTATTCCCAATACCTGTACATCTTGCATACTAGAAGACCCGTGGTCAACCCGAAGATCAAGATCTATTTTACACTGTCTTCTTCAGGGTTTGATCACTAAGTTTCTCATTTGATCATTGGGATTTGGCATTGATCATATACTTTCCAAAAGCATATATCATACCTAGGTCTTTATCATATACTTTCCAAAAGTACATATCAAACCTACAAATTCAGTCAAGCTTCCAAAGTGAGACGACCGTGCATGGAATTTGATTCTTCCCAATATCTCATGAGTGAGATCATGTCTTCCGGTTCAGTAATGAACATGTATGATCCCTTTGAGAGATCGTGTTACTCATATGCCCTTATATGCACACCAGCGCGCCGGTGTATAGACCGTGGTTAGGTCATCAACCTATTGGTCTGCCAAATGTACATACTCAGACATATAGCAATACATCTGTCTCCAGTCGGAGGATGCGTGCCTATACGGTGACAGCATTCAACATAGGACTTAAGTTATCTCGATCTCGTTAAGTCAAGTCTTTGACCTAACTAATCTGACACCTCCGAATCTCTATTCCTATGCAGAGGACCTGCATCAAGAGGTCGGTCAGATATCAGCCTATGTGAGAAAGGATTGCCATCTCCTACTCAGGATGAAGATCACATCTTAACAATCATTTGACGGTGCTTGATGAGTCCTCAATCTAACCCTTTAGATATTCATCCAAGCACCAGGCTCTATCATTCAATTTATTGAATCAACAGCTGTATGATCATCAAGATGGCGATGGTACATAACCCTAATGGTACAGAGGGACCTATTATGCAAATTATTTATTCTTCATTTCAGATCAGGGAATGATATTTGCAATAACATTTATTGCATAATGGCTCGCCGTGGACTCACATGTCCAACAATCTCCCACTAGCCCAAAGAGCCATTAATGGGCTAATCATTTAAACCCACACTCATGTGACAATCGTAGGCTACTTAGAAAATCGCTAGGTAAGCTGATCGGTCACTTTGTTCCCTAAAGACTATGCCAAGTCCTTTTACGACACTTGCATATCCCCAGTAACAGTGCTCGCATCCAATGCGAGTGTTGCTTCTAATGCAACCAATACTCAATCTAGTCAAAGCAGTAATAGTGTCCTTGACACTATTACTCATTAGCTATTATAACCAGTATTTCCATAATCCTTATCAGAATACCCTTATTCCGGGAGATCACTATCTCTTAAGGTATCCACAATTAAGAACTTTTAGATATCTATAAAGTCTTAAGCTTTTGAAGATAAGACTTAGAAATCACTATCTCTAAAGCCTTGTCATCTTTGAAGATATTGTTATTACTGCAATCAAGTGTTTTCTCTCCATAGTAGGATTAGCAACACTTTGCTACTCCCACTGCATGGCAGATATCTGGCTTTTGTACACATCTAGCATACACTTAGCTTTCCGTAACTGATGCACAAGTGCAAGCAGTTCTAGCATTCACTTCCTCAACTCTTTGAGGTGCTATACCTTTAGATAGGTCAGTACCAAATCTCAAGGGAAGGAAGCCTTTCTTGGAATTTCCAAGAATGGAATATGTCCAAGGTGTACTACAAATGTGACAGTCCCAATACCCTCTTTTCTTTGCTTCTGAACAACTTCAGAACTAAGATCTAAGAGGTATTCTTGAGATCATATCTCAAGGTACGGAATAGCCAGTCTATAAAACACTTATTATCATCCTTATATCATTCCAAATGATTAGGATATTATCTACATTTAGCACGATGAACACAATGGCACTCCCACTAAGCTTCACATGGTTCATCAAGATTCTATTTGAAATCATAACATTTATGATTTCATCAAATATGATGTTCCAACTAAAAGAAGCTTATTTGAGTCCACAGATGGATTTTCTTTAGCTTCCACACATTGCTTTCCTCAACCATGAAGCCCTGGGGCTACTTCATGTGAATATCATCAGAGAGGTATTCTTAGAGGAATGCAATCTTGACTTACATCTTGAAGATGCAATAGTCAAGTTGTGTAGCTAAGGTTAGCAATATTCTGATGATTTTATGCGTGGTTACCGAAGAGCAAGTCTCATTGCAAGAAATGTCCTCTTCCGATGTGTAGCTTATGGCTATGAACCGAGCTTTGAAGGTTTCTACCTTCTCATTAGGTTCCCTCTTTTCTTGAAGATCCATTTACACCTTAACAGGTCTAACCCTTATAGGTGGATCCTCGAGGGTCCATATACAACACTTTGTATATGAAGTCTTCTTTAGACTTTATTGCTAATATCCATCATTCCATGTCATGATCCCTAGGAGCTTCATCACATGAAGTCCGATCATTGTCAGACTTAACTAACACATGGAATACATCCTCAAAATCATTTGAAGAGGTATTAGTGCTTCATCTTTAATTGTCCTTTCAGTTTCCGATTTCAGGAGCCTCATTATCTTCTAAAGATTAAATGAGATCCTACACTTCATTTTTATCTTGATTTTCAAGAGAGTCATCTTCTAAGAATCACATTCTCAGAGATGAGATCTTTTAAGAATCTCAGGGTTATAAAGTAGGTATCCAATACCATCCTTTATTTTCCTAATGAAGCGGGACTCTCAAGTGCTAGATTCCAACGTGCATGCATGGAACCTTATTAAGGATATATAGTATAGTCTCTACTACATATATATGACTGGAAACTAAGAGGTAATTATGCTAAAATTCATCATTGATCAAGTCATGTCACACATGATCCAATTGTATCTCCCTACAACTCTATTGAGTTCAGGTTTATCAGGAGGAGTGAGATAGAAATGATATTCATATCTCCATAAGGTATTCTTTGAATTTTATCTAACAGGTACAAGGTACCTAGGTTAGATCAAATTCATTTCATCTTTCTTCAAGCTTTGGTTCTAAACCAAAATTGTGAAATCTTTGAACATTTCAAAGGTTTCTCAGGTAAAGAGAAGAAATCTCATATCATACATAATCATCAATAGATATCACATATCCATAATGTTCACTATGATATAGATGATCTACATACATCAATATGTATGAGATCTTGAATACCTCGACATCTAACACCATTCCCAGAGAAGGGTGTATTGGACATTTTACTTTGAATACAATATTCACAAGTATGTAAGATTTGAAATTTTTAGACATTCTAAAGTTTCATATCTTACTAGTCGATTGATCAAATCAACAGACAAATATCCAAGGCTTGATGCCAGATCATTGTCAAATGATCTTCATCCTCCTATTGATCTTATAAGGTTTGATTTTCAGTATTAGAAATCTTAATGAACCATTCATTAATTTTCTAATTTTGTAGAGTCCACTAGATGTTAGATTACTATCTGAAATATATCCATCATAACTCTTTATGATAGTTCAGCTCAGAATTCATGTTTATTTCCAACATTTAGAAACAAACAATGAGTGTATTCTAATATCTAGGTCATAGACACATTCTCCAAGATTAAGGGCTCTCCCACTGAGAATATGAAGTCTGTCTATCATACAGAGATTGCTGCAACAATTACATCAATATCCATGTAGATGACTACTAAACCTTAAGATCAAATTTCTAATCTACTAATATATATATGCAACCAATTGCAAACGTCATTAGAAGATTGGGATACAATTGTCAGACTTTATCTTATGAAATAAGAAAGTCAGAGTCAATGATTATATGTAGATTATTGTGATGCTCTATCTGAGTCCTTCACTAAGGATTTTAGATAGACTTGATAGTCATACTATCAACACATCAACTTATTGCAGTATTGGCATTCATCCAACTCTTTGGATGTCATATTGAAGTCACAGAAGTAGGTCAACTCTTTGACTTTCCTTCTTACTCGGGTCCAACCCATGCTTCCACTGTGCTCTCTTCATCTATAAACAACCATTGTTCAAGACAAAGAATCTCTTATGTTGAATTCTAAGGATTTCAATACAAGAGCATTTCAACATTTATACATGCTTCATTAAATTCATTCAAAATGATTAATATGAAGCTTCATGAATGACTAGAGTAAAGACAGTAGAATGATGACACTCATCATATCTACATACATCTTAATTCTTAGAGACTTAGGTTTAGGTAGGTATTTAAACATTTTGAATACATCATCTCTTTCAAGCCACCATTCTGTATAATGCAGAGAACCATGTCATTCATGATTAAATGTCTAGAGCACACATATATGCCAAAATATCTTCTTTTATTTTAAAAGGATTATTCGACAATTACGATCACCATCGACATGTCACTTCCAAAGTACACTCGATGAAAGATCAAGACTATAAAGACATACGAACCCTAAGGTGATGTCTTATTGTCCTATTTAATTGTCATTCCTCATTATGTTGAGGAAACTTGTACATTGCAACCATATACATTATGTGTCCAATTGCAAGTACAATATCTGGATCATGAGTCCAATTCATGATATTTTACTGGTTATTATTGAGTATAACATTGAGTGGGTTTAATGAAGGATTATCTGAAATAAGAAATTTACATAAGTGTATATATATTATATATACATGTTTTACTTTGATTTAGGAATTTTTATATCAAAGTTGTCTTGCCTTGTCAACACTGAAAGTTCATTCCCTTAATCACTTTCAATGTAAGAGATATACTTACCATTATATCTCAAGCAAGATCTGGGATCTCCTTCCTTATCTTTGTTGCATCCCAATAATATGAGAACCTACAACTCGGATAAAAAGAAGCGGGAACACATTCTGCCTTGCAAGTCCAACTTGCATCTCCCAATTCGGTCTTTAACACCCGGGCCCACCACCCCTAAGATGATGTTGACCCGTCATTAATTGAACCAACCGTCAACAGGCTTAATACTCGCTATACGCAGTCCAATATCGCCCCAATAATATGAGGACCCGATATTGGGGTCACCACGTATACGGCCTTACTCTTTCGAGAAGCGAAGAACCCGATCCAATTAAATCATATATAGGATCTGTCACTTCGTACAGGCGTCTCCTATATACAACAACTGGCGACGGAATCCTTTGCCTTGACGGGAGACCATGGATGTCACTTATGTGATCCTCCACCTCATATTCAAATTGTAATTAATTATCGTGAATCATATTCACATAATGAATTCTTCCAAGGGAAATACACATCTATTCATAATAGAATGTTTATTAGATATAATTAATTTAATCACATTAAATTAATCATCAATCCAATCATCAATCAACAAACTTGATTATTACTTGAATAGTAGGTATAATCTCAAAGTACGTATTATTCGAATTTTAATAATTAGAAAAATACACATTGACTTTCTCCGGCATTATGCAGTCCCTACCCGCTGTCATGGCCAGTACCGACGAGAGTGGGATGGACCACATACGTTGCAACCCGTGACCCCAATGCTCTCCGACTAGGCACCACATCCGCCTCGGGAAAGGATAATACCATATAGATCATCATGTACTTTGAGATGCTCATCGGTTTTTCAACCGAAATTATACCACATAATATACATCAAAATATTTTTGATTATATTATAAGGAGATTTGCTAGAAAAATCCCCAATCCTATTCAAGCAAGAGGGTTTTTCATGTAAAGTTGTCCTTCAACTATTGTAGGATAAACTAAGGTTTTTCATGAAATCAATGTTTGTTGATGAACCAATGATCAAGATCAATTATCTCATCATTGTGGTTTAGGCAAATGTCATTCAATGAAATAATTATCTCTTTAAATATTTCACAAATATTTATCACTAATTATTCCAGAAAATTAACAATTAATTTTCATCATGATAATTGAATGACTTATCACAAGGTTCATGATCCAAGATGTCAATTTCCAGCTGTGACCCCCAATCACTAAAATTAACTTATCTTGATCAATTTAAATCCAACAAATGCAAACTCAGTTTCCAAAGATTGCTTATTTGATTTATTAAATAACCCAAAGTGATAATTCACGATTTCGAGGCGGATTAGAACTGTAATTATCTCATTAATCACGTTTAAATCCGCAGTTCCCGCAACAGTGAATATAGTCATATTCAAAAAGCCATATCTTGAGCAAATGAAGTCCAAATTTAGTAAACTCAAGTCCTATGGTTTCCTTGTTTAATGGGGAACAAAAACCAATTGAAAATTTCATGTTTATACATTTTAAACAGTGCCGAAAAATTCAATTATACAGAGGTGCGAAAATTGAAATGCAGTAAAAATTTCGCAACCCTTTCAAGAACCAAATCGTCTAAGGTCTATGGATCATATCCAAAACCTTATTCAACCTATGGCTCTGATAGCACTTGAAGGATATTGAGAATCCTTAAGCGCATCACGGAAGCGTATCGATCGCATCGTATGCAATTGAAGCAACTAGTCGCACTAGATGCTAGATGCAGCGGAAATTAAAATTTTTAAAACTAAAGATGAAACCACATGATCACGAGAACACTTCTCGGATCGTTTCATCAAACCACCAAGTATAAGGAATACCTCTTGGAGCATGGTTGTGATCGCGAGATCCCAAAGTAAAGATCCTCCTGTCTTAAGTCCGATCCACGAAGAACGCACTTGCGGGCGCGATGATGAGTCACGTTCTTTCCCGCAATCCTCGATGAAGATCCAAGCAATGGCTCCCCTGATTTCGTCAAATGAAATCCGTCGTCTTCCTTTAGAGTAAGAAACTCCAAAGAAGAAGGAGATCCTCGAGTCGTCGAAGAAGAAGCCGAGAGTCTCTCCTTTTTCAACACTAGGTGGACGGCCATCTTTTGGAAGAGAGAAAGAGAGAGGGCGAGAATATGAGAGAGAGAGAGAGAGAGTTGTAGCCTTGTACAACTCTTAATAATGTACTTTGGAAGGCTACCCTGGCCTTCCTTTTATATTAGTTTAGGATCCAATGGATCTCAATCCATGGGACACATGGATCCAACGGCTAGGCTTGGTCCATGTAAAATCAATGGCTATAATTGTTGTTGGTTAAAACCAACAACATTTATTTATAATTCAATTAAATATGTGTTGCAACATTATCAACACATTTTTAATTTAACATAAATAAATTAGTTAAGAGATTAATCAAGATAATAAAATGGAGATAATGTAGCCTCCTAAAATGGTGGCTTATTATCTCCTTTTTTATTATATCATATTATCTCTTAATAATTTGAGATAACTATTATCTCATAATTATCCACAAAAATAATTCCAAACTAATTTGTGAATATTTCAATCATGCCATTGAAAAATATGTGAATCAAATTCACAACCCAAACTAATTTTGTAAATTACATTTCCAATTAATTACTTAATGTGAATCCAATTCACATTAATAATTAACAAATGCTATTTACATAAATTCTCTCTCTTCAATATATGTATATTATAAATCATATTTATAATAAACAAATATTATGGATAGTATTATCCACATTCTCTAATCCTTGATAATTAAATCCCATTTAATTATCTTAGATAATCATTCTCACAATATGAATCATATTCATATTAAGCATGATAATTAAATCTCATTTAATCATCAAGTTCTTCTTTCTTGGATATGTATTTTATCAAATGAATTATTCTTGAACCCTTTCAAGAATAATGTGCTTTCTCTGCAGATACTTGGAGATAAGGACAGGGCGATTGTAGTGTTCCACGTATAGTGACTTGGATGTTGAGATCTTATCTCAAATCCAGATCTTACGGACCTCTCACAGATGCTTGATTAAATCAAGACCGCAGATCTAATCTTCTCATTGAATCTGAATCTATTCAGACCAATGTCCAACACTTGGACTAAGATCAGATTGCTTCTCTACTAGAAGGAGTCACTAAAATCCAGACCTGTTTCATCACTCCCTCGGAATGGAAGCGTCATGGATATACAATCGTTTATGATCACATCACCCTCAGGTATTCCTAATACCTGTACATCCTGCATACTGGAAGACCCATGGTCAACCCGAAGATCAAGATCTATTTTACAATGTCTTCTTCAGGGTTTGATCACTAAGTTTCTCATTTGATCATTGGGATTTGGTATTGATCATATACTTTCCAAAAGCATATATCATACCTAGGTATTGATCATATACTTTCCAAAAGTACATATCAAACCTACAAATTCAGTCAAGCTTCGAAAGCGAGACGACCGTGCATGGAATTTGATTCTTCCCAATATCTCATGAGTGAGCTCATATCTTCCGGTTCAGTAATGAACATGTATGATCCCTTTAGAGATCGTATTACTCATATGCCCTTATATGCGCACCAGCGTGCCGGTGTATAGACCTTGGTTAGGTCATCAACCTATTGGTCTGCCAAATGTACATACTCAGACATATAGCAATACATCTGTCTCTGGTCAGAGGATGCGTGCCTATGCTGTGACAGCATTCAACATAGGACTTAGGATATCTCGATCTCGTTAAGTCAAGTCTTTGACCTAACTAATCTGACACCTCCGAATCTCTATTCCTATGCAGAGGACCTGCATCAAGAGGTCGGTCAGATATCAGCCTACGTGAGAAAGGATTGCCATCTCCTACTCAGGCTGAAGATCACATCTTAACAATCATTTGACGGTGCTTGATGAGTCCTCAATCTAACCCTTTAGATATTCATCGAAGCACCAGCCTCTATGATTCAATTTATTGAATCAACAACTGTATGATCATCAAGATGGTCATGGTACATAACCCTAATTGTACAGAGGGACCTATTATGCAAATTATTTATTCTTCATTTCAGATCAGGGAATGATATTTGCAATAACATTTATTGCATAATGGCTCGCCGTGGGCTCACATGTCCAACAGTATTCTCATGGTATGATGGCAAAAGAGTAATGAACTATGACTTTAGCTAGAATTGAGCATATATCGGTGGAATGTAGATCTACTCGGTCATCTAGCTATCTCTGGGATTATATGTCTCCTTCAGTGTAGGTTTTTACCTCTCACATTACGGTTCTTCTTCTTCTTCAGGGTCCTCACAGGGTATGTCTCCGCTTTCTCCTCCTACTTATTCGTTCCATAAATCGTTCAACATATCCTGATATGTGGTCTGAACAAGAGCCTACTCTGTCAGCTGCTGTTGTATGGATTGTATGGAAGCCAACTACTGAGCGTTCACTTGGTTCTAGTCAGGTCCCTGACCAAACTTCATCTGTGGAGGATGTTGTCCTTTCCCTTTTTCTTGAGGTGCTAACTTTGGGTCTGAATTAGAGGAGATGAATTCTATATTGGGATCCAAGATTGGGGATGCCTTCTATCTGGAATATAAAAGAATCCTAATCAAACCACTTGCATTGAATCCCAGTGGCCATGATGAATCTGATATTAAGGTCAATCCCATATTGTTGTGAATGGAGAAAAAGTTGTAGACTGAAATCGACTCCCATTCACAATGATGGATGTGGGACAAGAGTGGTCCGAATTTATTAGGTTATCAAGGGGATGGAAAGAAGATGAGGAGTCTGGAGATCGGATCGTAAGATCCGGACCGTATTCTCGAGAATCGCCTTAAATATAGATGATATATAGCCTATGTAATCGATGTTGGTGCCGACAGAATCCCAACTAAACAATCCATGGATTGCCATTATCGAACAAATGGAGATCAATGTAGGAGGAAAGATGTGGTGGTCAATGAGGAATAAAAAGGAGTGTAAAATAGTAGGAAGGCTTGAACTGAGAATGGGAGTCAAAAGTAAGACACATGACAAAATTTACGTAAATGCACGGGACTTGATCTTTGAACCTTAATCTAAATCCGTACGAACACAATATAAATTGGGTTCACCAACTAAGGCCATGTGAAGTTATAAGGATCGACTATTTATTATCTTTTCATTTTTAGGGTTGTTATTTAAATCATATCTTATAACAAGTCCTTAGCATACTAACCCTATAGGAGAGAGAGTACTACCAGAAAAGTATCTCATACTTGTCCTCCTTTGTAACATATACTATGTACTTTTTGAAGTTCTTGTGACCATTCTTGGATCCCAACTCAGCCAAAGAAATAGAGAAAGGAAGCCGATAGGGTAAACCACTAATTCAGACCTCGCTCGCAACGTAATCACTTATGAGCATGCAAGGACTTACTCAGACTCAAACCTATGAAATAGACACACCTGTGAGGGCATGGCCTCAGCTAAGTGCTTCAGACCTCGTCGATGTTCCATATAAGGTGGGAACACTATCGCTGACAAGGCCCTACTCGATCATGTACGATAGAAGCATCATTACTTCGGAAATCCAGGCGATGTATAAGGCAGTTACAGACTAGGTTTTTGGCTTTAATCTTTAGCGGGTTGTGTCTCGCTCATCGGAGGGGTTTTGGTCCCCTCCTAAGGTACCTGAAAACAGTGAGGTGTTACGACCCCAATACTGGGTCGTCGGATCCTCCCATAACCAGATCTGGTTACTCGGCAATAATTCATTCAGTAATCACAACTAACATTTAGAAACAGAATGCAAATAAAAATACTCCGAAGGAAGTATTTCAACACTTTGCCATTCACAAAATAAAGTTCAGACGATACATTGTCCCACTATAACCATTTACATTTACATCAACTAGAAAGGAAAATACACAAAAGATTACTAACTACCTTACAAAGTAAAGCTACTGTGGCTGGCTGGATGTCTAATATGTAAGATGGATGGACTTTTAAAGTCCTTGCCATGGCTCGCCGACACTTGTTGGGTTTTCCATAAATCATAGGATAAAAATTAGCGAATGCTAAGTAACGAAAAAGAGAAAAGCAAATAAATTGTGTAATTTTGCAAAACTTGTTATCATTAAAGGTTTCAATCCTGCTTGTTAATTTAAGTCCTATTCTTTCTAGTCCACATCAGGAATTAGTCCAGAGAATTACCTCACCACTATAAGGACTCCGAAGCTGTGGTTCGAGATTGGATATTGCGTTGATCTTGGTAAGCTTATGCCGCCGCACGTTGCCTCAACCAATTCTCCAATACTACCCTGACAATTTTTCTTTTCTTTTATTAAAAAAGGGCTCAAAACCTCGGCCTGGAAAACAAATGAGCACACCGTCCTCGAGGACTCGATTGCTTAAAACCTCAGGCCAACATTTAATCATATAACCTAGCGGCTTTGAATACATATTATAGTGACCCAGCCGCTATTGAACCACCCGTGCCTTCACATGGCACGACCACATCTTTCGTCGTTCAACCCGAAGATATTGGCTCCCGGTACCACGCATTGCAAAACATTCTTTTCGTGCGCACTTAACATAACAGGGCAACCGTACCACCTAGGTAGGGAAACACCAATACGGGTTCCTTCCGACAAACCTACAGGTTGCATGCCCGACATGTAGTTCTACTCCCAGTCATCCTTAACGTGACACACGATCCTTTTCAGGATCCAACTCAAGCCACATCAATTCCCATGATGTAATTCTTTCGTTAAGTCTTCAATTTGCATAATCAGCAATACTTAGTATAGACTCACATATATATTATTCATATGCATATATACACGTGTTTATGCCTATTTTAACTCCCAAACCCTAACTTTCAAAACTACCGCATCAA
This sequence comes from Ottelia alismoides, assembly GCA_037367405.1. Lineage (NCBI taxonomy): Eukaryota > Viridiplantae > Streptophyta > Magnoliopsida > Alismatales > Hydrocharitaceae > Ottelia > Ottelia alismoides. The sequence goes on along the minus strand of JAZKJV010007007.1, from coordinate 606,277 downwards.
TTTGATGTTTAAATCTTATTTTAGTGGAAATCACAAAGCAGCTCTTCAGCCTTTTCAAAAATAGCCAAAAATTAGGGTTCTCCATAGCAAAGAACATAAAATCAAGAATTTCAATAATCTCATATGAAAACCCAACAACAAAAGGAAGGATTTTGTTACCTAATCGAGCTCTCTCTCGTGTATGCAAGGCTTTATCATGTTTCGTTTCTAGAAAGGATATTTTAAGGCTCCTAAAAAGATCGAATTTCATTTTCGTATCAAAAACGCTAAGAATGTGTCAAGAACGCGAAGAACGAACGAAGAACGCGAAGAACGCGAAAAACACGAATAACATATTTTCTCTTGAAATTTCAGCAGAACTTCCCCTTATACGGGGTAATATTTCTAGCAAAATTTCGACAGTTTCCCCTTATATCGGGACATATTTCTCAGAAAATTTTGGCAGAGTTTCCCCTTATATCGAGACATATTTCTCGGAAAAGTTCGGCAGAGTTTCCCCTTATATCAGGACATATTTCAAAATAAAAACGATAAGAGTTTCCACTATAAAAACAATCGAGAGGAAAATAACAACGAAACTGAAAGAATAAACTCAAACAACAAGAGATGAAGAATCGGTAGACACCACACATCTTAGGTGAGTGAACGTGTGACGAATCACATGGTTCACTGACGTGCATAGTCGCTCGCACCTAAGTAGGGTATTACACAGATTTCTCCATCAAAATAACTATAAAATCATAATTTAAAGAATTGAAATATAAGTGATGGAGAATCGGTAGACACCACACGTCTTAGATGAGTGAATGTGTGACGAATCACAGGGTTCACTAACGTGCATAGCCGCCCGCACCTAAGTAGGATATTACACAGATTTCTCTTCGAACCACAACAGGAAAACGATAAAAAAGAAAGATGAATCAAGAACAAAACTTGGAAGAACAAGAGGATGAATTGAAAGCCTAGCTTACGAAGCAAACTAAGAGAGGATCATACTTTTTTCCTCCTCGTTCTCCCGACAGCGCTTCACTAGCGCTCCTCCCTCGCCTCCCACTCCTCCTCCCGACCTCTCGACCCTAGCCCTTGGGGTGGTGGTGGTAGTGGAAATCGTAGAGAATGAATGGGTAGGGGGTCTATTTATAGGCCCCAGAAAACCACTAACCATGGTTAGGAAACCATGGTTTATACCTTAACCATGGTTTGGTGGCCCATGTTTTTGGCCCTTGGTTTTGGCCAAAACTTATCCCAAACTTGAGGCTAAAGTTAGAACATTCTAGAGGATTCTAGATTCGTTAATGACGCTTAATTAACACTAATTTTGATTTACTTTCACTAATCGCGATTTAACTTTTGCAGCTTACGTTTATCTTTTGCTAACTATTGACTAGTGTTTTCTAATGATCATTAGCAGTTTTCAATCCGTCATTAGTTTCTTTAATCATGTTTAATTAGTCTTAATGACAGTCATTATGGGTTCATGATGTCTTAACCCTCCTTACTTCTCTTTCTTCTGAAATTCATAACAAATCGAAATGAAGTCTGATTCACATGAAATAAATTTCGTTGGTTTTATCTTAACGAGTCGGATCTTATTATATAGAATCCGAGATATGCCAAGTTGAAGGCTTTACAGAGGTCTTCATGAACCCAAGACAATGATAGTCCATTATAGATTTTAATTAAGGTCATATTTTATTTAGCAGTCCCCTTGTTTTATTTTTTGTGTTTTCACCTTTTTTGGGGTACTTTGCATACAAGTGCCTAATGATTTTGTAGATTTTTATTTAGTCCTACGTGCTCAAAAATCATAGGGAGATAGTGAACAAGAAGTGCAAGTTGATTCTATGGTGGAATCTCATCATTGAATAGAATGATACATGCTGACTTATATGACTTACAATGCTTCCCAACTCTCTCCATGTGGTATGAAAAACAAAAATGCTTAAACCTATCTACATGGTGGTGTGTAATCAACAAAATCACCCTAAATAGTAGCTTTTATTAGTTTTGCAGAACCATATGTTAATCATTCAGAGAAAAACGTAGAGTCTAGTCTTGGAGACATCTCGGTGCCCGCCACAACGAGTCCAACAAGTGTTGTATGATATCTCTCGCAGCGTGCGGGTTTAAATCCAAATAATTAACATTTATTTGTTTGATGATCCAATCATAAGGGACTATAGGAGAATGTAGTTCTTATTGGGGTTTGGACCTAATTATCGATTCAAGCAACCTACAAGCTAAGGGCTCATGCACACAAAACAATTAAAAATAATACGGAAAACTCAAAACATCGTAAAACTAAATAGAAGAAAGGTGGTGAAAGTGCAAGAAAACCGCGAGAAGGACCCCAAGTGAACAATCACCCGAGCACTGGATCTCGTAGAGTAGAGTGGTGTCCAAGTCTTTAATTATTACGAAATATTAAGGAATTTCTCTCTCTCTCTTACCAATCAATACATAAATCTAATATACTCCTATGCTAAATCTTCTTTATTTGCTTCACTTGCTGTCGCTCTAACTGGTCAAAGGGTGCAGACCAGTCTCCACCGAGCTTGATTGCACCAGCATCCTAAGAAAATGTCCTCGTGTAGTGGGCCCCTCATAATAAATTCACAAAGAGATGCATATTATCACAAATAATAAAAAATATCAAGATCACTTACGTACAACAAATGAATAAATATGCACAAAAATGAATCATTTAATTAAATCAATAAATTAACAAATGAATTTACACAAAAGAGGCCACAAAATAGGCTACACACATCGCTCCTCCGCAACGGCTCCATTTGATGACACGAATTTGGCTAGGGTCTTTAAATCTCACTAGGAGAGAAATCAAGTCGATGCATCGATGACTCAACAAACCCATGATCAATCAACAATTAACCCACAACATGAATTTAAGAAATAAATAACAAAAATATGGAGTTAAAATTTATTATTCTCTACAAAACTAAGTGTACAAAGGAAAGCATGTAGAGGTCGAACCATAGAGAGAAAAATTGGTAGCCTACGATTATTGCTAACCAATGACTAATATGTACAAACATGTCTTTTATCGCTTTTAATTGTTTTTTTTTATTTTTAGCTTTATAAATTATATATATTGTAGATATATATTTATTTATTCATACTACATTATAATTTTCTTGTTTTGATGTCTATCATATGTAATTACCCATAGGTCTCTCCTCTATATAAGAGAGCCTAGGGTTTACAGGAATAAACACACCTCTTATTTTTCCCAACATGGTATCAGAGCGTCGATCCTAGGTTGGAGCTCTCGTACTTGAAACCCTAGCCCCACCCTCCATCCCCTTCCTTGCCATGCGCCAGAGAGCAGCATCGTGGTCCCTGTCGTGCTACCTCACAGCTGCGTCGCCTCATAGCCCGTTGCTTCTCCATCCAACGACTGCTCCACCTAGCGATTGCGCCTCTAGTGGCCATCGCTTCACCACCTTGCAGTTGTTGTGGTGCTGCACTAATGCCCAACAACCTCAACACCACCTTGCGCCTCCCAGCAACCTCAGGCTTCCGTGTATGCGCCCTACTCCATGGCATACGTATGGTAATTGCTCTGTGGGATGTGCATGCTTAACCTTTGGTTGCACCCTTCATGTGGCTCATCATTTAGCCACTCCATCGTCAAAAATATCTCTCCATATATGTGATGGATTTGGGTGCATAAGTCTACATATGCATTCAAATCCATGTATGTTTGTGTAGACATTCACACATTAGTCTACAAGATCCCAGTTCTTTACATCCAGAATATGTCAGAGAGCAAGGTTGATATACCCGCCACTGGCACCTTCATAGGTCCAGCACCTATTGTCAAGATGGACGCGATAAACTATGAGCTCTGGGCAATGCCGTTTATGAGTCTTATGAAGTCTAGAGGTACAAAACATATTATTATTATTATTAAGGAGGAGTCGGTTGATATAATTGAGATCAATGCCTCATGGGGGGTTGATGATGCTTATGCCAAGGTTTGGCTCTCAGATACATTGGCGATAGAGATCGCTAATGATGTATTGCATCAGCCCACCGTAAAGGCGATGTGGGATATCCTTGCTGCTACTTATTCTCAAGCCAGGAATGAGACGAAGATTCTGCAACTAAAGCACGATATTTTCACTATCAAGCAGAATGGATAGCTCCTTCATTCATTATATACATCCTTGTGTTGAATGTTCCAGAAGCTCCATAGTTTCATGCCCCTTTCAGCTACTCTGGAGCAACAGAAGATTAAAGGAATGCCACCATGGTGGGCTTATTCCTAGCAGCCCTAGATCTTGAGTATGAGGCTGCTCGCTCTCAAATTCTGGCTGATACCACTATTCCTCCCATGGAGGAAGCTTTCTATCGGCTTAGTAGGATCACTGTTCCATATACTCCTGTTAGTCAGACTTCCTTAGCGATGGCTGCCTCTTGAGGTCGAGGAGAACAGTCTCAGTTTCATGGAGGTGGATCTCGTGGACGAGGAGTTCGTATTCGCCAGTCCTGCACTTACTGCCGCCATCCGGGACATACAGAGGATACATGATATTCCAATCATGGATTTCCTGCTTCCGTGCGTATTGCTAAACATGATGAACCTCCTCCTGCTTTCTCTTTGGATCAGGTATTTGATGACCCTTTCACACGATTGAGGGTCATTATACCTCTTTCCAACTCAGCTACTTCTTCATCGACCCTCGGGGACCATTCAGATGTGGCTGCTTCAGCATCTTCTAGTACCTTAGGTTGTACTTTTGCACTTACTAGATGTAGTGGATCTTATGTTACAGAATGGATCATGGACTCTGGTGCTATACATCACCTTTGTGGATATAAAGGTCAGCTTACAGCTTATAGGTTGGTTCCCCCAGGATCGACTATGGTTATAGTAGACGGAATTCATTCCTCGATCACTGGACCGGGGGAGATTAGCCTAACGCCATCTATGTGCCTGCAGAATGTGATTCATTCCCCTGACTTTTCTATGAACTTGCTATCTATTAGTCAAATTACGAAAGATTTACATTGTTGAGCTATTTTTAACCCATGTTCTCTTGTATTTCAGGACATCCTCACAGGTAAGGTGATTGGTTGTGGTGGTGAGCAGGGCGGTCTTGTTAGCCATATGAGCCCAAACGAACCATTCCTGCAATAAATGTTATTGTAATAAATGATTTATCAATAAAAGTTATTGATTGTTTTTCACTCCCTATCTGAGATTAAATGAATGAATGCACTATAAGGTCTCTCTGTACAATAAGATTTATGTACCATTTCCAACTTAATAATCATACAACTGTTGATTCATTGATTGAATCATAGAGGTTGATGCTTGGATGAATATCTAACGAGTTAGATAGAGGACTCATCAAGCATCATCAAATGAATGTTAAGTGATGATCTCCATCCTGAGTAGGAAATGGTAATCCTTTCTCAATTGGCTGATATCTGACCGACCTCTTGATGCAGGTCCTCTGCATGGGAATAGTGATTCAGAGGTTCCAGATTACTTGAGTCAATGGGTTGACTTAACAAGATTGAGATAACCAAAGACCAATGTTAAATACTGTCAAAACATAGGCATGCATCCTCTGACCAGAGACAGATGTGTTGCTATATGTCTGAGTGTGTACAATTGGCAGACCAATAGGTTGATGACCTAACCAAGGTCTATACACCGGCTAGCTGGTGTGCATGTAAGGACATATGAGTAATACGATCTCTCAAAGGGATCATACAGGTTCAGATGTGAACCAGAAGACATGAGATCACTCATGAGGTATTGGGACTGATCAAATTCCATGCATGGTCGTCATGCTTTGGAAGCATGACATGAATTTGAAGGTAAGATATATGCTTTGGGAAGGCATATGATCTCTACCAATTCCCAAATGACCAAGATTGAGAAACTTGTTGATCAAATCCTAAAGATGACAGTGTAAAATTGATCTATATCTTCAGGATGATCATAGGTCTTCCAGTATGCAGGATATACAGGTGATGGGAATACCTGAGGGTGATGTTATCATAAACGATTGTATAATCATGACGCTTCCATTCTGAGGGAGTGATGAAACAGGTTTGGATTTTAGTGACTCCTTTCAGTAGAGAAGTGACATAATCTTAGTCCATAAATTGAACATTTATCTTAATAAGATTCAGATGCAATGAGAAGATTATATCTATGGCCTTCATTTAATCAAGCATCTATGAGAGTTCCATAATATCTGGATTTGAGATATGATCTCAATATCCAAGTCACTATACG